>CAUYUJ010021500.1:0-42500 GCA_963575745.1 Prorocentrum cordatum
TTTAACCAATTTCACGGAGAATTCTGAGGAAAAAAAATGTAATTTGAGGCGATTGTTGTCGACGTAATAATATTTTCAAGTAAACGGCCTCTGGCACAGCAGAGAATATCAAATTGAATCATTGAATGCTGCATGGTTTCAAAAGCCAGCAGATAAATCTTCTACAAATTTCAAGCGACATGCGTACACGCATTTTGCACATACCCTACCCGGTTATATCACAAATTTCGAAACATAACATGGTCTCTACTGCTCGGCGGCCACAATATGTATGATTTGGAAAATATGTAGGGCCACCAACTCTGATGAAGCAATGAGTTTTGTCTCCTTGCCTTTCTGGCCCCTCCTTTAGTTCCTTCTGCTCTTCGTCTCCATCCTCATTCAAAATCAATCTGCATGAAGCAATAGTATTGAGATGGCACGCTACCGCTTCCGCATAACGGAAAGAATTGGCGTTTGATGCATGAAGCAATAGTATTGAGATGGCACGCTACCGCTTCCGCATAACGGAAAGAATTGGCGTTTGATGTTACTATATTGGCAATTGTTTCTTTGGTTCGGATTCGTACACGGGGCAAATCATCCAGAACATTTGATATAATGATCGGGAACGCGTGTATATATTGATTTTGACGACGGTGTTATATATTCAATAATCGGGTTCCTTAAAATCATCGCATACTTCGGGGGTACCAAAGTTTTTGACCATAAGATGAAAATTGCCTCGGTGGTCACGCGTGCCGCGGAGGACCGATCAGGATGCAAAAGTGCCTTGATGCGGATTCGCAAGCCTTTGTGGGCTCTCTGGGACGGTCAACCAGTGAACCGACAGCGACCGCATTGGAGAAGGATGCCCAGAGTCTCACAGCATCAATGCATCAATGCAACAAAGAGTACAATGAAACATCGCGCACAAAGTCGATGGGGATGATGACACGGACGATCAAACGTGACCCAAGCGGAATGGTTTATTGGGAATGGGTTCAAGTCGGAGTGTTTTTCCGGCCCTATTTTGAATAGGACAAATATATTATTCTTACAGGGTGAGAGCCCATCGGAATCGAACCGCCGCCCGACCCAAAACATGTCGCTAAGATTCTACGGGGGGGCAAGGGGTGTCGAAAGTATGACGTCTTATGGTCAAAACTATAGTACCCGTTGTGTGTATAAATCTGGCATACGTATACAATGATCCGGAATATTGTTAGATTGATTTGGGATTGCGTCCGCGTCAAACTATTGCACGGACTGGCCCGACATAAATATATGTATCGACTTCTCGGAAATGTGTGCGGTGCAAACGCAAAAATTACGATGCAATTGCGTCCGTGGCACTATCGCGACATTTTCCCCTTTCCAACTAAATGCTTGCTAAATTTCGTTGTTTCCCAAAATCCAGAAATATACCTACACGGGAATTGATAGATAGAAATTTGCACATGCCCCATGGAAAAATACACGTCTACTAACGTTTGTAAACCATTGGAAACGTAACGGCGTTGATCATTACATGGTCATGTGATGTTTCATGCGCGACTTCACCCATATTGCAAATAAACATTTGTCAAAAATGACAACGTGCGGTCGGTTCCCCGAAATGAATCGATAAAAATAATGTAGATCACCAACGCGGCGCGATTCAAAGCTCAGCTCAAAAATTTTGGATTCGAAAATGAATAATCAAATTTGTCACAATGTTCGAAAAACCGAACCCAAGTCACCACAAGCTCCAATTTCGGCATAGGATAAGCAAATGTTCTCCGACTCGTAAACAAAGAAACAAACACAAAAGCACAAACAACATACACAAACAAACATCTGCACAATTAGGATCCACATATACCTACGAACACACACGCACACACACACACACACACCTTCACACTCACCCACATACACACAAACGCAAACGCATGCAAACGAACGCGCGCACGCACGCACGCACACACACACACACACACACACACACACGCATTCCCCTACAGACATACACACACACACCATCGAAGTCTCATGCACACATACTCACACATACACATTCATTCACTCTCACACACACACATACACACACGCGCGCACACGCGCACACACGCACACACGCACACATGAACCCACATACACACACAAACACACAAACATACACAAACATACACACACACACATACGCACGCACACACGCACAGACACACACACACAGACTTACACAATTATACAAGCACATAAGAATATAAGCACACAGGCACACCAGCAAACAGGCACACAGACACACAGAGACTCAGACCTACCGACAAACAAACACACACATACAGACAGACAAACACACAGACGCACACACACACACACACACGCACACACACAAACACACACACACACACACACGCACACACACACACACATACACACACACGCTCACACACACACATACACACGCACATACATACACACTCACGCACAAACACACACACACACACCCACGCACAAGCATACGCATACACACACACACACACACACACACACACACGCACACGCACACGCACGCACACACACGCACGTACGTACACACACGCACACACGCACACACACACACACACATACACATGCACACACACTCACGCACGCATGCACACACAGACACACACACACACACACACACACACACACACACACACACACGCACACGCACACGCACGCGCACACGCACGCGCACGCGTACGCGCACGCGCACACGTACTCACGCACTCACGCATACACACACACACACACACATACACACACACGCGCACACACACACACACACACACACACGCGCGCGCACGCAAGCCTGGAATAGCGCCCGCGCGCACCACGAAACGCCCGAATTCCCGGTTACCGTCGGAGATCTCGCAACAGCCTTCGACTGAAAGGCACCAATACATTTCCACACACACACGCAAACATTCACGGCACCCGCGCCGTAGGCCGCCTCGGCCGAAAGCGAGGCTCCGGTGAGCCGTCCCGCCGCGCGACCTGCCGCCGTGGAATCGAGCGGTGGCACGGCGCCCGAGGGAGCAACGCCTCCCTCCCGCCCACCTGCTCCTCCTGCTGCTGCTCTCGCCTGCGGGGAGGGGGAGTTGTCGTCGGGTGGAGCGGTGTGCGGGTTGGGAGGGACTGCGAGCGGCCCCGCCGGCGCCAGTGGTCCGCCTGCGTATGTGCCGGACCGTGGCCACGAGCTTGCCATGTGCTCGTTGTTTGTGGTCTGTCGTCGCTGCGGGGCCTACGTGTCCCGCGGGGCCAGGCGGCTCCAGAACGATTGCACTGGCGCTCTCCCCCCCTCTGGGAGTGCGACCCTGCCGAGAGAGAGCGGCGGCGACGTCGCGAGCGCCTCCTGGCAGGGCTGCACCCCCGCACGGGTGCCAGCGTGAGCGGCGCCCCTCGCGGCCTCTAGAGGCCCTGGGGCGGGGTCTCTCTCGGTCCTGCTCGGTCGGCGGTCGGTCTGGGCGGCCCGTGTGGCTGGCACCTGTGCTTGCGTAGGGCTTAGGGCCTAAGCTGCCCGCGCTGGCCCCCCGGCCAACGCGCCTGGGAGTTATCCATCCTTGGCTTTTCGGGAGGCCCTCGTGGTCTGCCACTCGGCCCAAGTGCTGAGAGGCCCTGGCGCCCAAGCGGTGCCGCACGGTGACGCGGGGACACGTTGCCATCTGGCCGAGTCGGCGGGTAGGCTCCACGGGGTCCCCTGCCGTCCTCCTATGGCGTTCCAACACACACACACACACACACACACACACGCGCACACACACACACACACGCTCACACACACACACACACACACAGAGTTCGAAAAAGAGGGGTGGTCTGAGCGAACCTGCGGGCGTCCCAGTCGAGATCGGTCGGAATGTGTGTTCCTTTTTCATCGAGCCTGCACAGCATCGGACAACTCGCTGGCGTCTCAATTGAAGGTGCTGCAGCACGCTGCGGGTAACAGCACCATTCGCCGCAGTGCACTGCGAGGTCCAAAATTGAAATGCATGCCAGCGCCGTCGGCTCCCTCCCCGTCAGGGCCCGTCGTCGCAGTCTGTAATGAATATTGATCACTGGCGCCCCAGGAGAATTGAACGGAATTGTGTCGAATACGTACATAGTGATCCGGAATACGGTGTATACTTGTCCGGAATTGCGTTCGCGTAAAATTGTTGGGCCCGAAGTCGTCTGTATGAAGTTCCCGGAGGAAAGGTTGTTCTAATCACGTGCACAGAACCCACGGTTCCCACTTAAGCTTCGTGCGGACGGATTGTGCATATCTGCGCTGGGGCGTCGCCAATTTCCAGCGCAAAATCGGATGATCTTGGACGTGACCGCTGGTCTGGTCAACAGGGGACAGGGTCGCTCGAACAGTGCAGCGCGAATCGTTTGGCATTGCTGGGTCCTGTCATCCTCGTTCTACTGGCACTGCTGGCGATGTTTGTACCGTTTCGCGCGGTGTTGCTGCTCTCCGTCACAAGGATGTTTCTGGTGGCGCGCTGTCATGCCAGTCACACTGCTGCTGTGGTTCGTCGTGCTCTTCGCAGAGGTGCTGCTGGTGGCGTTGGTGCTGCTACGCTTGGTGCCGCTGCTTTTTGCCGTGATCGTGTTGCTGATCCCCATCGCACTCGTCATATTGGTGTTGCTAGTGCTGCTAGTATTGGTGTGCGTGGTTGTGGTGTTGGCAGCCGTGCTGGCCGCAGGGCTGCTACAGGTGTCGCGCTCGCCGTTCGAAATACTGGTAGTAGCGGAGTCGATGCTATTGTCGTGTTCGTCACGATGGTTCTGCTGGTTGCGCTAGAGCTGGTGTGCGTAGTACTGCTGGTTCCCGCTGCTCAGGTCAAAATGGAATTGGTTGTGCCACTGCTTCTGCGTGTCGTGCTGCTGTTTCCCGTGGTGCTCGCCACCGTTGTAGTGCTGGTGGCGCTGGTGCTATTGCGCGTGGCGCTGCTGTTTACTGTAAGAATGGTCATAGAGGTACTGCTGGTGGAGCTTCTGCTGCTCGCACTACTGTTATTGGCGGCGTTGATGCTACTGCGCGTGGTGCTTCTATTGCCGACAGTCCTCAGCGCAATGGCACTGCTGGTGGCATTGGTGCTGCGCCTGGTGGTGCTAGTATTTGTCTTGCTACTCACACTTGTGCTGCTGGTGGCGTGGGTGCTGCTGCTGGTGATGCTGCTTCCTGTCGGGCTGGTCACAGCGGAACTGCTCGGTTCGATCGTACTGCTGCTGCAAGACCGACGCGTTGCGGGTGCTCTGGCGCACCTACGCCAGGACGCGGGAGCGTTGCGGCACGAGGGGTGAGCACCCAGCACATGTGGGACAGGCTGTGGGCTCTGCCCTGGGACGTCCCTGGCGTCCGACGCAAAATCGAACGGTCTGAGCCATGACGTTTTGCGTTGGAGTGCGGGCTCCCCCGCTGGCCACCACCCCGCCCCCTCCCAGTCCAAGTGCATCACCTGGTGGCGCCTGTTCGCCAAGGATTGGTTGAGAAGTGAAGTGCGGAATGGACCAAGTCAGACAAACACATGGTGAACCCCAGTGGGTCGTGGAACAAAGGCTACTTTCAGCGCACAAAACCTAGATTCGGATAAGCCGTCTGCAATATGTAGATATGTGTATGTATATATATATATATATATATATATATATATATATATATATATATCACCTCTAAGGCTGGAAATGCTGATTAAACACACGAGCGTTCAAGACAATATCATTTGTATGCAACGGGGCCGAGACCGAATGCTTGCCATGTAACAATGGACATGGAGAACAACACTGGTTAGCCAACATGTATTCCGAATGAGACGCGTTCAATCGTAATCCAATAAATGCTAGCTTCGCGGTATTAGTTGTTAAGCTACGTAGCCGCATGCACCAAGTATCTGAACGAAGTGTTTCATCTCTTACAGACTTCGGTTACTGCCACACTATCAAGTTCACCAGCAAGGAAAAGATAACCTGAACCTGTCTCACTACGGTCGAAAACCAGCTCAAGGTCCCCATTGGTGGGCTAGCAATTCGACGCTTCAGAACTTCTGCGTCTCTGACCGGCGGGGTGGGTGGGAGGCTGGGAGCCCTCGGGCAGTCCAGCGCGAATCGCCTATCGCTGCTCGTTCCCGTCGTGCAGGTTCTAGTGGAACTGCTGCTTGTGTTTGTGCTGCTGCACGTGGCGAGCTGCTTCCCGTCGAATAATGTTGCTGGTGGTGATTCGCGTGGCACTATTGCTCCCCACCGTACTCGTCACAGTGGTGCTGCCAGTGGTGCTGGGGTTATTGCGTTCTATATTGCTGCTCGGTGTCTTTATGGTCAAAGCGGTGTTGTCAGTAGCGTTTCTGTTGTGTCGCGTGGTGCTGATGCTTCCCGTCGTGATTGTCATTACTGTGCTGCTAGCGTCGCTGGTGCTGGTGCGCGTGGTGGTGTTGTTTGCTGTCGTTCTTGTCAAAAAGGTATTGTTGATGTCGCATGTGTCGCTTGCACTACTGCTGCAACGGGCCGCGACGAGGCGGCGACGGCAAGCACGAAGCCGCCAGGCCGACACCCAGGCCCAGACGACGGGCAGCGACGAGGCGACGACGCGGCGGCGACGGCAAGCACGGAGCCGCCCGACAGACGCAATATTTGGATAATAACGCACATGGGGAAATATTGGTTGGGGCGCTGCAGAAACGAGACAGATCAGCCTCACTGGTAACGGCGGAAGGCCGCTGCGCTGAAGCAAGCCCAGGGCGGCTCTGCCAGCCGAAGATCGGCAGACTTGTGTGCTTGATTTATTGAAAGATAACTGTTTGATTCAAAATATCCAGAGCGCTCCATATCAAATGGATTGCGGCGAACCGCGTCTGGGTGCCCGGGTGGTGCACCGAAATTGTTCCTGATGCTTGCCTGAGCCATTGGGAAACTCTCATTCGAAGGTGGCGTTGAGCCGTCCACAAAGAAGAGCCAATATAAAGCATTTGAATTGTCCCAACAAACAACTGGCAAAACAAATACGCACGAACATGCAGTCCTGGGAAAAACAGATCAACTAATCCATGGAGCCCGAAACGGGTAAACTACTACCAACCTTCTTCGCGTTACACATACATGCGGAATATCGAAGCGAAAGCCCCAGAAACACGTGGAGTATTCATAATGATCAACGACAATACCGAGAGTGATTCCAAAAATACAGAAACGGATGTCAACAAGTTTCATTCATACCGAAGTGCATGTCCCCAACTACCGGAACTGTTGTCCACTACCGAATGCTACCCCACCATGTGCGCTTCGTCGGCCCGTGCGCCTTCTTGCCTGTCTGGCGGGCTGAAGCTTGCCGGTTGCCTAGCTGTCCGCCAGCCCACTGGCCTCCTGCTTACCTCCCAGCCCCACACGCCCGCCTGCCTGCCTTCCCGCCAGCGTCGCTGCACTTCTGGCCGTCTATCTTTCTGGCCGCCTGCCTGTCTGCCCGCCTGCCTTTCCAACTGCCTGCGTGCGTCCGGCGCCGTTTTCACTGGCTGCCGTCTCCTCCTCCTCCTCCTCCTCCTCCTCCTCGTCCTCCTCCCCGTCCTCCCTCATTCTCAGTGGAAGCGAAAGAACACGGTGACCGTGACCACGACTAAGCACAGAAGCGTCGGTGTCGACCTTGGTCACCGTCGATCCGTGGATCATCCTGGCGAATTCGTGACGGCCTGCATTGACCATGAGCAAGGTTGGCGTCGACAACGTCCAGCGGCATCTTGGTCATGGTCAGCGTGTTTTCTTGCCTCGGCCCATCGTCTCTGCGCCATGGAGTCCAAAAACCATCTAATGCTGATGCTTCTGACGACACGGGCGCAGCAGGGTGGACGAGGGGCGCCCCCCGCAGCTGCCGCGCCTACTCGGCCCGCGCGCGCGGCCCCGCGCGCGCAGAGCGAGGGCGGGACTGGTAGGAGGAGGTGGCCCAGACGTGAACGACCCGGGGGTGCGGGGGTGTGTCGCGGTCTTCGGGCGGTTCTGCCAGCTCCTTCGGCGGTTTCCCAGGCTCAGGGTTCTCTCCAGCAGCTGCGCCTCGCCGGGAGGAGGAGGAGGAGGCGGAGGAAGAGGAGGAGGGAGGCAGACGAGGCGGCGGGGGGAGGCAGGGGGAAGGGGGAAAGGGTAGGCCACTCAGGGGCCCGTCGACAAGGAGGGGACGAGACCTAACAGGCAGAAGAGAGCCCAAGCCCCGATCCCCCGGACCGGGCGGTGGAGCCGGCTCGTCTCTCCCAAATCTGGACGTCTGTTCAAGTCTCGCGCACGAGATCGGAAGCCCTCACTGTCCGAAGCATTGGTCCTCGCACACGATGAGCTGGTGGATGAGCGGCATGAAACCGATCGCTTTCGAGGAGATCACCTCCTCTAAAGGCGTGCCCCTGTCCACCACGCCCTCCGAGAGGACGCTCTCATTCAAGTACTGGTACGCGTAGAGAAAATCGTCGATGCCAAGCTCGCGCTCAATGTAGACTCGGAGGGCCTCGACGCGGTAGCAGAGCGAGTCCCTCTCCCCGACAGGCAACTCCACCTGCGCGCCGTCCGGCCCGCGGAAGTCGTAGGGAGGGCCTCCTGCTCCAGCTAGCTCGGGCTCGGTCTCAAGCTTCGTTGCCTTCGTGCCCGCGCTGCTGCCGCTGCTGGCCGCGTTCTCAGCGCTGCCGGGGAGTGCCGCGGCTCGGCCGGCCTCGCCCATGGCGCAGGGCACGGCCCGCGCGGGCCCCCCCGGCGGCGGCAGAAGCCCAGAGCCGCCCAACTCGCTGAGCGTCGTGGACAGCAGCGCCCAGTGGTCCTGTGGCTGCAGGGGCGCGTCAGGAGCGCTGGCTGCTCGCCCGGGTGCCGCATGGTCCCCTCCGGGCGCGACGGCCGCGCCCCACGGTCCCATGCCACCGCCGTCTCCTCGACCCCGTCCGTTCCAGATCGCGGCGGGCCCGGCGACGCCCCCGTGCGGCGACCGCTCCTGAGGAGCGCCCTCGAGAGCGCCGGTGGCAGCATGCTCGCCCTGCAGCTCCGCGGCCCCCAGGGTCCGCCGCGGGTTGCCCGCGCCGCACCTGCTGGTCCCAACGCCCTCGGCTCGCTCGGCCGAAGCGCCCAGCTGTGGGGACCACCGCGGTCCACCCTCGCCCTGCGGCGGAGGCGCCGGCAGCTGCGTGCGGTCGGCGGCTGGCGTGCCGCTGGCACGAAGCTGCCGCTGGCTCTGCCCGAGCTGATGCAGAGGACCCGGCTGCGCCCAGCCGCTGGGCTCCAGAGTGCGCTCCTCTTTGAGGTGGCGGCCATCCATCGTGTGGTCCAGCACTGGAAGGGGCCCTGCCTGGAGCAGGAGGGCGGGGAAGAGAAGGAGGAGGGCAGCCTCTGCGCCTGCAGGCTGCCCTGGTGTGGCTCCTCGGTGCGTTGAGCACGTGTTCCGACATCGTGCCCTCGGGCACCCTGGGTCGTGGCAGAATGCCATGCGTCTTCTGGGGATGTTGCGCCCCCCCCCGTCGTCACACCCACCTGCATACACAACAATGCCCTCCCAGGGCCCCAGGGCGGCCTCTCCTGCCCGCCTCTGCAGCTTCCAAGAAACCAAAAGAGAGCAGGAAGGGTTTGAACCGAACCGGCCCGAACGGTCAACCCGAACCGGTGGAACCGAACCGGCCTGCCTAAGAGGCCTCCAGGACCTCTTGGGGCCCTCTTGGGCCGTCCTGGAGGCCCTCCAGGACGGCCCAAGAGGGCCCCACGACGGGCTCCGTAAAGTTCCAGCGGCCGACGGCTCCAGGAGGGCTCCAGGACGGACCAAGAGGGCTCCAGGACGGCCCAAGAGGGCCCCCAGCAGAGGCTCCCCAGAGAGCTCCGAGACGCCCACGGACGGATGCTACAACAGAGGGGTGCGTTGTAGCATCCGTTGGGGCCCTGTTAGGACCCCAACGAAACGGCCCAACAGAGCTCCGCCAGGGCGCTCCTAGAGGGCCCCAAGAGGCCACACACACACACACACACACACACAGAAAAAAAAAACTCTGAGGCGGCCCCCCCCGACGGAAAGCCTCGGCGAGCCGTTTTCTGGCCTCTGGACCTGGGGCTCCGGACCTGGGGCCTGGACCTGGGGTCCGGGCCTAAGGTTCGGACCTGGGGCCCGGACCATGAGGTCCCGACCTGAGGTCCAGACCTGGGGCCCAGACCTGAGGTCCAGACCTGAGGTCCCGACCTGGGGCCCGGACCTAAGGTCCGGACCTGAGGTCCGAACCTGGGGCCCGGACCTGAAGTCCAGACCTGAGGTCCAGACGTCCGGACCTCAGACTCCGGACCTGGGGCCTGGACCTGAGCTCTGGACCTAAGGTCCGGACCTGAGGCTCAGGTCCGGACCTGAGGCCCGGACCTGAGGTCTGGACTTGAGGTCTGGACCTGGACTTCTGACCCTCTGCGCGCCAACCTTTCGATCACCCGAACCGGACCGCCCGAAACCGAACCGTCCCAAGGCAAAACTGAACCGGCTCAAACCGAATTGGCGCCGAACCCCGAACCGCTACAACCGAACCGGCACGCTGCCGAACCGACCCGAACCGGCCCGATTCGGCCCCATGCTGAGAGAGGGCCCAGGCAACAAACAGTTGTGGAATACTGACGCCGTTTGTGTGGATGCTGCTTCGCTGGCATTTCGGACCAAGATGGCCTGTGGACTTCCGAGCGACACGGCCCCAAGACAGTGCAAGAGCGGCCTAACACATCACAAGGCAACCAAGGAGTGCCCCAGGAAGGCCCCAAGGAGTCCCTACATGGCCTCAACAGGGGGAGCATGGCCGCCCACGAGGCCACCGTGCTTTCAGCACGAAGTGGAGTGCCCCAAGGCGCATCAACCAGCTGTCACTGCTCAGAGGAAGTACTTCGAGGTCTAAGGGCCCCGACCCCCGCTTCCCCGGGCCTCATTGGGAACCCCCAAGCATTCCTGGGGTGTGTCGTGTGAGCTCTCTGGAAGCTGAGCCGGCGCAAGACTACCCCCTGAACTCCCAAGGGGGCCCCAGGAGGTCTCCTGGATGGTACATGAGCGCCCCCGGACGGCCCCAGCGCGCCCGAGACGACCAAGATAGCCTCAAGATGGCACACGAGGCCCCCAAGACGCACCAAGAGGACTCCGAGACCCCCCAGGAGGGCCCCGAGAGGCAAAAGCCATTGGTATGCATGAGGTGCTTGATGGAGTTTAGCGTTCTCGCCTTCCCAGGCTTCCGACGCTCCAAGACGGCCCAAGAGGACCCCAGGACCGCACCAAAACCGGCCCAAGAGCTCTCCAAGAGTCCCCCGAGAGAGCCCCAAGACAAGACGGTCCCAAGACGGCCCAAGAGAGCCCTAAGACGGCCCAAGAGGCACGGAAGGCGACCCAAGAGGGGTAACACCGACTGACATTCCGAGCCCCCCGCCTCAAGATGACCGCCGAGACCACCAGCAAGAAACGCGCTCCCTCTGAGCTCGGGATCTATGCATACGCCCTTCGAGTAGGGGATCGACTACAGAATTCATTTACTCCTGATTTGATTTTCTGGTCTGGGTTCTTCTCTTTCGGCTACACGCAAGAGTGACCATGGGCAAGAGTGACCTTTGGTGCACGGCTTTTGGAGGGCCGCGGGGATGACAAACACAAGTGCGCAGGACGCCGATGCCGCATCGCGATCGGGGAACCCCTTTGGGCCCGCACCGAAGGTCACTCTGGCGAAAGATCACTCTTACGTGTAGTCGATCTTTGTACGGCGCGAGCATGAAGGCAGGAGGAGGAGCAGGAGGAGGAGGAGGAGCAGGAAGAGAAGGAGCAGAAGGAGGGAGGAGGAGCAGGAGTAGGAGGAGGAGGAGGAGGAGGAGGAGGAAGGAGGAGGGGGAAGGAGGAGGGGAGGAGGAGGAGGAGGAGGGACGAGGAGGGAGGAGGAGGAGGAGGAGGAGAAGGAGGAGGAGGAGGAAGAGGGGGAGGAGGAGCAGGAGGAGGAGGAGGAAGGAGGAGGAGGGAGGAGGAAGAGGAGGAGGGGAGCGAGGAGGAGGAGGAGGAGGAGGAGGAGGGAGGAGGAGCAAACGACACGCGGGGGGGGGGGAGCTGGAGGAGGAGGAGGAGGAGGAGGAGGAGAGGAGGAGGAGGAGGAGGAGGAGGAGGAGAAGGAGGAGGAGGGAGGAGTGAGGCGAGAGGCGAGAGGAGGGAGGAGGGAGGAGGAGGAGGAGGAGGAGGAGGAGGAGGAGGAGACCAGCGTACCCAGCGGAGGAGGAGGAGGAGGAGGAGGAGGAGGAGGAGGAGGAGGAGGAGGAGGAGGAGGGAGGAGGAGGGAGGAGGAGAGGGGCCAGTGCCTCGCTGGGCCCCCAGGCGGCCAGCGCGTGGGCCGGATCCCCGGCAGGCCGCCCCAGCGGCACGGCGGAGTCGCAGCCTGCCTGCTGGGCGCCCTGCGCAGGCCCCGTCGCCACCGCGGGCGGCGGCGCCTCGGGCGGGGACCAAAAACAAACGTACAGTCCTCGGGAATTAAGTCCCTAAGATCCGACGCTCCAAAACAATTAGAGCAAGCGGTTTTTGGCCGTTTTCGGCCTCTGGGGGCCCTCGCCGGGCCTCGGGAGCGTCAAAAAACGACTCGGGTCGAAAAACAGGCCCTGGAGAAGTGGTCCGGACCTCTGGGGTCCACGCTCCAAAAAAATTGAAGAAGCAGGATGCCTGGGTTAGCGAGCACTCATGCCACATTCATCTGTCAACGCTCGCCCCCAATGATCGATGTTGGCGGTGGGCTGAATGAGTTGAACTTCGACGACAAGTCTCCCCCGCGCGTGCCAGCTTTGAATTCGGGGGAGAGGGGCCGTGCCCTCAAATCCGGGCGGGGCGATTTTTTGTCGCAACGGGCGTTTTCGCCGGGTTTCGGGCCCCAGGGCCCTCACAGGACGATCCCGCTCGAAGAATGGCGCAGGAGGGTGGGGTCCGGGACTCGGGTGGTGATTTTTGCGATGTTGCAATTTGTTTGGAGGCCGTTTTCTTTAGGCCCTGGCGGATACGCTTGCGTGGAGGGGGAGGGAGGGCTGCCGAGGCCCTGAGGAACTCTGGACTTCATACCAGCCGACGCTCACTTGCACGCCGTTGTTTGGCCCTACATTGTCTCACAGGCGGCGAACGGGGGCGGAAAATACCGTGCAAGCGAACTTGATCGAGCTCAATCAAAACAGCGCTCTTGCGAGGTCAGATAGCTATCTGAAAATACGCGACGGGCGCCTGCTGCCGAGAAGCTGGATTTGAACACCCGCAGCGGGTACGGCAGAAATGTGTACGATGCCCAACAACAGATGCTGCCCAAAACCCTGATGGGCAGGCGGCCATGAGTCTCAAATGGACAACGTCCGCGTCGACACCGACAGCGACCACTGTTCATGATGAGCAAGAAATTCTGTCAGTCTTCGTCAAAATGAGTGGCTCGAACGGTCATTCACTGTCCCTGGGTGCGTGGCTGAAGTGAGCTTCCGCGGTGCGAGTTGTTGTTGTTGTTGTTGTTGTTGTGGTTGTTGTTGCTGTTGTTGTTGTTGGTTGTGGTAGTGGTTGTAGGTGCTGTTGTTGGTGGTGGTGTTGTACTTATTGATGTTGCTGTTGCTGTTGCTGTTGCTGTTGCTGTTGCTGTTGCTGTTGCGGTTGCTGTTGCTGTTACTGTTGCTGCTGCTTTTGCTTGTGCTGTTGCTGTTGAACTCTCGCTACTTGAAAACAATTGTTGTTGATCCCCCCCTCCGGTGTACATTATATTTTTCCAATTGAAGTGCCCCTCCTGACGCTCGCACCCTGTTTTGTATCAGGGAAAGTCTTCCTCCTCAAACTGTGCCCCTGGCCCCCGGTTTTCAACAACAACGGCTCCCGCTTGGTACTTCCCCGAAATTTACTCCAGTCCCCCGCTCCCGCTTGAGACTTCCCGCAATTTACTCTAGAATCGCGCTCCCGCCTTAGACTTCCTGGCAATTTACTCAAGCGCCGCGCTCATGCCATTCAGGAATCGCGCGTTCGCTGTGGATTTCCTCAAATTTACTTAGGAATCGCTCTCTCGCTGGAAACTTCCTGGCTAATCACGCAGAACACACGAAGAAATCTATACCCATTCAAACTGGTCTGATCGAAAACGAAAAGGGCGGGTATCGAGGGTTCGGGAAATACGCGCTGAATGACACTCAAGTAGATAAGAGCGAACAGTCTTAAAATTATTGTTGTTGTTGATGAAGCTTGGTATGTGTTGCTGCTGTTGTTGAACTTTCACTACAGAAGAATGATTATTGTTGGTCCCCCCACCGGTGACCATTAGATGTTTCAACTGAAGTGCTTCCCCTAGGGCTCGCACCCTGTCTTATATTAGGGAAATTCACGGGGCTCAAACTGGGCCCCTGGCCCCCGGTTTACAACAGCGGCGGCTCCCGCCGGATACTTCCTCATGAGTTATTATCAAATCGCGCTCTCGCGCGGGACTTCCTCAAAATTCATGTACGCATCGCGCTCTCGCGTGGGACTTCCTCGCAACTTATTCTGACGATGCGCCCTCGGCGCTCAGGAATCACGCTCTCGCTCTGGTTCTTCTAACGTTTACTTGGGAATCGCGCTATCGCTCGAGACTTCCTCGCGATTCATGCAGGACCCACGCTTCAGCAACCCGCCTGCTCGACCTGGTCGCCTGGGCCCGCCTTCCCGACCTGCCCGCTATGGGTCTGCCCACCCGATCTGCCCGTCTGGTTCTACCACTTGTTTTCTGATCCTTGCACCCCCTCCTGCTAATTTCTCTCGTGTTCCATTCTTCTCCCTCCCCCTTCAACCCGTCCTCTCTTCCGCTGTTTTTGGATCTGCACTAAATGTACGTGACAGGTAAGATATACCCCCAAGGGGGCACGAGCGAAGACGACGAGGGCGGGTACAGAGGGTTTGGGGTATACGTTTTGATTGGCACGTGAGCAGATAGGAGCGAACAGTCTTAAAAGATGTGTTGTTGTTGTTAGAGGTGGTGGTGTTGTTGTAGTTGTTGTTGTTGGTGTTGGTGGTGTAATTGCTCTTGGTGTTGGTCTTGTTGTTGTTGGTGGTGGTGGTGTTGTTGTTGCTCTTGTTGTTGTGTGTTGCGTGTTGCTTGTGGTCGTTGTTGTTGATGTTTGTTGTGTGTCGTTGACTGTTGTTTGTTGTTTGTTTGTTGCCGTCGTCCCGCCCGAGACCCGGCCCGCGACCCACCCGCGACCTGACCCGCGACCCACCCGCGACCCACCCGCGACCCACCCGCGACCCGCCCCCCGACCCACCCCGCGACCCGCCCGCGACCCTCCCGCGACCCACCCCGCGCCCGCCCCCCCGCTCTTCTCCGCAACTGCGGGATGCTACCTACATACTCCGAGGTTCCTATAACAAGCGTCGGGGGGGCGTCACCCCCGCCGACAGCCCCAAATCGACCCTCGTCGCGGGCAGCCACGCTTTCACCCTCCGCCTGCGTGGCCTCCTGCGGCAGTCTCGTCACCGCTGCAGACGCCAGAGTCTCGGACTGGCCCATGGCTGAAGCAGCAGGCCTATGCTCGATCTCCTCGAGCAGCTGGCGAATCACTTGCCGGACCAGTGGGCGCTGCAGCACCTGATTGATCGACGGACGCGCGCCAGGGTCTTTGACTAGCATATCTGGAACCAGTTCCCGTACCTCGGCGCTGAAGCTGAGCGGCACCTGCGGGGGGACGCCTCGCAGTATCTTCATCACGAGACCGCGCATCGAGTCAGCGTCGAAGGCATGCTGCAGGGTGGCGAGCTCGTACAGAACACACCCCAACGACCAAACATCCGACTTCTGGTTGTATGGCTTCTCCTGGCAGACCTCAGGGGACAAGTAGTAGGGAGTGCCGATCGCAGTCAAGGCACAATCCATTGTGTGCTGAAGCACCCGTGCGATGCCGAAGTCTCCGATTTTGGCAATTCCCTCCCTGAGCCCGACCAGGAAGATGTTCTGCGTCTTGAGATCGCGATGGAGTATGCGGCGGTCGTGCATGTGCTTGAGAGCAAGCGCTATCTGCGTGAACCACCGCATCACGAGGGACTCCTCAAGAAGCTGCCCCTGGATCTTCCGATCGTGGATGAACCGATAGAGGTCGCCATGCTCAGCGTACTCGGTGACAATGCAGAGCATCCCCTCCTCCACGAAAGACTCCTTCTTCGGAGGCGGCCGCGGGGGGCGAGGCCAGATCTCTTCAAAATCTGTCCCCAAACCCCTCCCCAGCTCGAAATTGAACAAGTGTTTCGAGCCGCGTCCAGCCATGGCGGCGAGGGGGCCCCTTTCCCCCCCCTGTCTGCTGGCCCGTAACCAGTGCTGGGCCACCTCAGCCCCCCCGCCGACTGTCGGCATGTGGAAGACGCTCTTCCGTTGGTCATCGTCGTCGTCGTGTCGTCTCCGTCGTCTCCGTCGTCTCCGTCGTCTCCTCGTCGTCTCCGTCGTCGCCTCCGTCTCCGTCGGCTCCTCGTCGTCTCCGTCACTCGTCGTCTCCGTCGTCCCCCGTCGCCTTGCCCTGGGCCCTCCTCTTCGAGCGCGCCGCCCCCAAGCGACATTGAGCAACCACGTCGTAGCTGTGCCGAGGGGATGCCCCTTCCCTTTGATCCCTTCCCTGCCCAGAGGGGGGGGTCCCGACCCAGAAACGCACTCCTCCCGGGCGGTTCCGGGGCCCAGAGTGGCCCCAAGACGCGGCAAGAGTGCCCCAAGAGAACCTCAAAACGGTCCCGGGCCCCGAATCGCCGAACGATCGGTTCAAGACGCCACAGTAGCTTCCAGACGGCTCAAGAGGTCCTCAAAAACGTCCCAGGAGGCCTCCAAGAGCACTCCCAAGAGGCCTCCGAGAGCCTCGATGTTCCTTAAGTTGTTGAAAGATGTTGGCGTTCTCGCATTGTCGGCTTCCCGACGCTCCAAGACAGCCCAAGAGGCCCCCAAGATCGCCCAAGAGGCCTCCAAGAGGCCTCCAAAACGACCCAAGAGGACCCCAAGATGGCTCCAAGAGGGAGCCCAAACGGGGGACCCGAACGGACATTTCGAGCCCAGAGGCCCCCAAAAAGCCCCAAAAGAGGCCCCAAGAAGCCCCCAAGGGACCCCCAGCAAGCCCTAAGAGGTGCCCACGAGGCTCCAAAGAGGCCCCCAAGACCCCTCCAAGAGGCCCCAAAACTACCTCCAAGAGGCCCCCGAGGGCGCTCGTCGTCGTCGTCGTCGTCGTCGTCGTCGTCGTCGTCGTCGTCGTCGTCGTCGTCGTCGTCGTCGCCGCCGTCGTCGTCGTCGTCGTCGTTGAGGGTCGGCGGCACCAGCCGTAATACCTCTCCAATATGCTTCCAGACCCCTCCCTACTTCGGAATTGAACAAGTGTTTCGAGCCGCGTCCAGCCATGGCGACGAGGGGGCCCCTTTCTCCCCCCTGTCTTCTGGCTGGTAACCAATGCTGGGCCACCTCAGCCCCCCAGCCGACTCCAACTCCTTGTAGCCGATGATGAACGGGTGGCGGAGCCTCGACAGGACCCTCACCTCGTTCGCGGCCTCCTCCCGCTGCGGGTGGGACATCCTGGAGACGTCAATCTGCTTCAGGATGCATTTCTCCCGCCTCTCGCTCTCGACAAGCCTGGAGGAGCAACAAAAAGTAGACTGGCGAAGGACCCAACCATATGCAGTTGTGAGTACCGCAGTTGTGGGTATCGCCTTCGGTGGAGCTCCCCATGGGGCCACGAAACGCTGCACTGGGTGAGAAAGACGCATGCGACCTGCGCCACTGGGACCCGCCTCTCGCTGTCGGCAAGCCTGGAGGAGCAACAAAACGGCCCACGGCGATCGTGCTGCCGCAGGGAGAGCACTGCACACGAGGAACGACGGGGCCTTTCTCTGTCCACGGCGAGCCTCCCGGCACCGCACGAGCTTTCCCCGACCTGGATCTGAGCAAAGGGGCCCAGGAGCACACAAACAAGTATATACAAATCCGAGGTGTTTCCCATATTGTCACAACCAGAGCCCTTCCCGAGCCGAAAGGGACTCTTGCTTCAGCGTCTTGGCGGTAACCATAAAAAAAACTGTCGGTGGTCCGCGCGGAACTCTTGTGGACCGCCGCTGAGACCCCGCCCTCCCTGGCGCGCGGAGCGCGCCAGGGGCGGCGCCAAAGACGCCGCCAGGGGGCCCCAACGCCGATCCGAGAAATCCGCGCGGAGCTCCGAGTCATTATGTTTGTGTCATTGTTCGTTCTCGCATCTCTGGAGCGCCCCACAAAAATGGACTGGGTCACCAGACTTTGCGCCTCGTAGGCAACCTCGGCACAGACCAGAGATCTGCTTCTGGCCTCAACCTGCCCCAGCACCCCACACGCAACCCGTAGCGTGTCGGCGCGGAGCTCCGAGAGTTTGCGCGCGCGCCACTTGCTTTGGCCCCTCGGCGAGCCAGCAGCAGCCGAAGCTGCCCTGGCCCACGACGTGGAAGCGCCGGTACCTCCGAGGCCTCCCGGATGGGGTCCGAGCAAGTGGGGTCGAAGGCCCCCGCCGCATCGCCACGGAATCACCGATGAGTCGGCGATGCACCGGCAACACCAGCAATACACTGCCGACATCGGCATGGAGAAACACAAGCTACACATCGAGCCGCATCGCCGATGCACTGGCGATGCGGCGCGATCCTCCGAACCCAGCTCCTCCAACCCCATCTGAGAGGCAAGAAGGAGGAGAAGGAGAGGGGGGGAGGAGGAGGAGAAGGAGGAGGAGGAGGAGGAGAAGGACGAGGACGAGGCGGAGGAGGAGGAGGAGGGGGAGGAGGGGGAGGGGAATGATGATGATGATGATGATGATGATGATGATGATGATGATGATGATGATGATGATGACGATGACAACGACGACGACGACAACGACGGCGACGACGATGATGATGATGATGATGATGATGATGATGATGATGCTGATGCTGATGCTGATGCTGATGCTGATGCTGATGCTGATGCTGATGCTGATGCTGATGCTGATGCTGATGCTGATGCTGATGCTGATGCTGATGCTGATGCTCATGCTGATGATGCTGCTGATGATTATGATGATGCATGTGGTGACAATGATGATGATGATGATGATGATGATGATGATGATGATGATGATGATGATGATGATGGTCATGGTGAGGATGATGGTGATGGTGATGTTTATGTTTATTCCGATGATGAAGATGATTATGAAGATAACTATGAAGATGAAGATAAATATCAAGCGGATGATGATGGTGGTGATGATGATAACGGAAACGGAAACGGAACGCCTGTGCGGGCATGCGCCCGGGCCCTTTAAGGACGAGGCGGGTGAGGCCATGGCCTCGCATGAGAAGCTGCGCGCCTCGGGGATCTACTCAGGACAATGCGTACTTCAGGAGCTGATGATGATAGTGGTGGTGATGGTGATGATGGTGGTTATAATGATGATGGTGTTGATGGTGATGATGGTGGTGGTGATGCGTCAGTGATGATGAATGTGGTTATAATGATGATGCTGATGGTGATGATGACGATGGTATTAATGATGATGATGATGATGATGATGATGATGATGATGATGATGATGGAGATGAAGATGAACATGGTAATGATGATGATGCTGATGATGATGGTGATGATGATGACGATGACGAAGGCGATGATGATGGTGATGGAGTTGGTGATGGTGAGAATGATGATGGTGATAATACTGATGATGATAATGATGATGATGATGATAATGATGATGATAATGATGATGATAATGATGATGAGGAGGGGGAGGAGGAACAGCAGAAGCAGGTGGAGGAGGAGGAGGAGGAGGAGGAGGAGGAGGGAAGGAGGAGCAGGAACAGGAGCAGGATGAGGAGGGGAGCGAGAAGGAGGAGGAGGAGGAGGAAGAGGAGGAGGAGAAGGAGGGGGAGGATGAGGATGAGGAGGAGGAGGAGAAGGAGGAGGACAAGAACAGAAACAGGAGCAGGATGAGGAGACCGAGGAGGGGGAGGAGGAGGAGGAGGAGGAGGAGGAGGAGGAGGAGGAGGAGGAGGAGGAGAGAAGGAAGAGGGGAGGAGAAGCAGGAAGAGGAGGAGGAGGAGGTGGAGGAGGAGGAGGAGGGGAGGGGGGAGGAGGAGAGGAGGGGAAATAAGGGGGAGGAGGAGGAGGAGGAGGAGGAGGAGGAGGAGGAGAAGGAGGAGGAGGAGGAGGAGGAAGAGAAGGAGGAGGAGGAGAAGGAGGAGAAGGAGAAGGAGGAGAAGGAGGAGGAAAGGGATACCTGCCGCACATGCCACGAGCGCGCCAGGCGTGGCCCCTGCCGCCACGGCCTGCGCGGAGCGCCCGCAGAGCAGCGCGGAGGCTGCGACCGCCGCCTGCGAATGGCGCGGGCGCTGCCAAGGAGGGCGGGGCGCGCCATGCGGCGGCCCGGGCAGCCAATTCCTGCGAAGCTGCAGAAGCAGGGACGGACGGAGGCCGATGCCGTGTCCGCGCGCGGAGCACGCGACGGCGAGGGCCATGACGGCGACGGCGGAGGTGGCGGAGCCCCGCGCAGATTTCTGTGATGTGCTGGGAGGTGGCGGGGGTGAGGAGGAGGAGCAGGAAGAGGGGGGAGGAGGAGGAGGAGGAGGAGGAGGAGGAGGAGGAGGAGGAGGAGGAGGAGGAGGAGGAGGAGGAGGAGGAGGAGGAGGAGGAGGAGGAGGAGGAGGAGGAGGAGGAGGAGAGGAGGAGGAGGAGGAGGAGGAGGAGGAGGAGGAGGAGGAGGAGGAGGAGGAGGAGGAGGAGGAGGAGGAGGAGGAGGAGGAGGAGGAGGGGGAGGAGGAGGAGGAGGAGGAGGAGGAGGAGGAGGAGGAGGAGGAGGAGGAGGAGGAGCTGGGGTCCGCCCTCCTTCTCCTGCGAGGCTGCCGAGAAAGGGGTGTTGAACGGTCCCCCTGCCTCAGCGGCCCTTATTCCAGCAGGGCTCTCCCCTCGCAAGTGCCTGGCGCCATCGTCGGGCGTCCTCGCGCCCGCCTTTGAGCGCGACCCTCGGAGGGAAGGGGGCCTATCCGATCGATACAGGATGTCGCGAAACGCTTGCCGAGGATGTCCCGTTGCGATGTTTGTTGACGACGCGAGCATGTCTGGGATTACCGCGCTGACCTCCACAGAGGCCGTCGTAACTTCCCCTTCCTGTGCTAATCGGGCCGCCCGAACTGCGCTCCACGCTCCGCGAACGCGCCACGGATGGCACCCTTCCGCTTCTGGTCATTCGCGCCCGCCGATCATTCATCGAGACACAGCGCTTGCGTGGTTAGTTCACCGAAGGTCTGACGCTTGTTAGTTATATGCTGGTGCTTCAAAGATTTTGCAGAGCCGACTTCTCACACGTCGCGGACTGAGCCATACAAATCGCCCTCCTGGTTTTGATATCAGGCACCAGTTTCGGCTTCTAGACGGCCCCAAGACGGTCTAACAAATCGCTCTAAACCTTCTGGAAGGTCTCCGAAGACCAGCCCAGGACGGCCCAGCGATCCTCCAGAGGCTCCAGTGCCCCGAAACGTCCCCCCAAAGTCACCAGGAGAGACCAAGGGCGCCTCCAGCGAGGCCCGAGGAAAGCACAAACAAACAAACAAATAAAAAAGCAAGCAGGCAACAAAAAGTAACAAACCAAACCACAAACATTCATAGAATATGTCCACCCAGGTGAATCAAGAGAAGGGAACGAAATGGACTAGGAGTGGCCTGAAGTGGACTGGACTGAAGCACGCTGGACTGGACTGGCGCGCACTGTACTCCAGCCTAGTCTACTCGTACTCTACTCGTACTCTATTCCTACACGATTCGAGTCTACTCTACTCAACTTTACCCTGTTCCTACTATATTCCGCCCTACTGCATTCTACTCATTTCTCTTCGTTACTCTACTCTCCTCAACTCTCCTGTACTATCCTCTAATCTACTCTACTCTGCTCTCTTCTGCTCTATCCCACCCTACCCTATCCTACCCTACCCGACCCTACCTCGCCCGACCCTACCCTAACCTGACCGATTCTACTCTACACTACTGGTACAGACTCCCGATCTGCCACCTAGCCGGCCGACAAGGGCCACATCCGGGGCTCCCATCCTGCCGATCAGAAAAACATCTTTTTCGTCTCCACACTGGCGTTCTGCCGTCGACGCTGCAAAATGCTCGGCACGACTGGGGCGCGGCGCACAGCCCGCGTGGAAAGCCGAAATATCTCTCTCGCCGAGGCGTCATGCTCATTGTTCTCCTACAGGGGGATCCTGCCCCGTCCTCCAACAGGGGGATCCTGGACGAAAAATGAAAAAAAAATCAAAAAATGCCCCCAGATGGGATGAAGTAATCAAAAAATCGTCTCCAGTCCACTCTTTTACTATTTTTGAATTTTCCCCCCGTAGAGGAACAGGCCCGCATTAACTCTAAGGAGTTGTACTACCGCCTGGGAGCGGCGCACAGCTTTCGCGCGCCCCTTCGTCGACGCGCGAGCGCGGACGAAAATATCGCTTTCGCGCTGGCTCCGCGCCGACGTCGCCCGAAGGCGGCGTTCCCGCGTCGACGCAGCGCATGCATTTTATTCGTCGACGTCGAGAGGCCCGCGCGAGCGGGCGACGCGTCGCCCTCGCCAGAAGCTCCGCGCACGTTCCTTTCGGGCGCGGCGTTCCCGCGCGGGCGCGGCGCACGGCTCGCGCGCTGGATCGCACGCGTGGCCCACGCGGCTCCGCGTGGCCCCACGTGGCCACTCGTGACTGTCTGCGGCCCCCGTGGCCCGGCCCCTGCCACCTCCTGCGAGCCCTGCGACCACGCGTGGCCCTGGTGACCCCTTTGCGGCCCCCAACGACCCCAATGGCTCACGGTGACCCCGCCTGGCCCCTCCCGACATCGGTTTCCCCTCGCGACCCTTGCCTTCCCGAGCCTCGCCAGATGTTCCTCTCGGAGAAGTCTGGGGGCGGCACAACAACCCGGAGGAGAGCAAGCACAGACTGGGCGGGAGGGGGGAGAGAGAGAGAGAGAGAGAGAGAGAGAGAGAGAGAGAGAGAGAGAGAGAGAGAGAGAGAGAGAGAGAGAGAGAGAGAGAGAGAGAGAG
The DNA here is from genome assembly GCA_963575745.1 of Prorocentrum cordatum. Taxonomy (NCBI): domain Eukaryota; class Dinophyceae; order Prorocentrales; family Prorocentraceae; genus Prorocentrum; species Prorocentrum cordatum. The sequence continues at coordinate 23,008 of CAUYUJ010021500.1, forward strand.
GCACGGCGGGCACAGCAACACTGAACAAGCAACAAGCCAACAAACAAACAACCAACCAACCAACCAACCAACCAACCAACAAAAACAACACTTTTTCTTTCATTTCGCGCAGCGCACTCAAGGCCCCACGCCAGGCGCCCGCCCGCCGTCTCTCACAGCGTTCTGCGCCCGCCGCTCCGAGGGCGGACACGCGCGCCGTCAGGAAATAGAATCTCACACCCCATCGCGCCCACACATGCACGGCCCCTATGCCTGCCGCCCTCCCCGCCCGCGCCAGGCGGAAGCGCGGGGCCTCATTGGGAGGCCGGGGCGGGGGGCGCGGCCGCCCTTCCCACCGCTCCGCCGACAGCGTCGCTGAGGCCGGGCAAAGCCCGAGGCCTTGGCAGCAGGGCCGCGGACCTCCTGCGCGCGCCGCCCACTCGCTGCCCACGCAGCGGACGCGCAACTGGGCGCGTCCACCAAGCGCTCGTCAAGGGACATTGCGCAGCGAGCCAGGCCCAACAAGTCGCCAGCTGGATTGCGCGGCGCCAACCGCCACGCTAGCACGCGGCGGCGCGCGGAGGGGGGCGGGCGGAAGGGGGGGCGAAGGAGGGGGGGCAGGGCTGGCCAAGCAGCCTGCAACGCCGTCGCGCTCGCGTGGCACACATGCGCAGCACGCGCGCGCGACGGGAAGCCCTCGGAAAAGAAGACTTGCAAGGCTAACTCCAGGGCGGCGCCTGGCATGGAAAGGCAGCCCCGTGCTGGGAGGGCCTGGCGCGCAGCCGCGGCATCGCACGCCGCCAGCAGTGAACGGTCGACGCCTCAATTCGGCGCTCTGCGTGCACCGCGCCTCTAGAGCGCGCCCAGCAGAACACCCTGGCCAAGCACTAGAAGGGGCGAGCAACACATCATGCGCATGGCAGCCCACGCCCAGTAGCGCTTCCCCAAAGTAGGAAAAGAAACCTAATCAGGGAAAGACGGGCCCGGACAGAGCTCAGCGAAAGAACGGCGCAGCACGGGGAAAAAAAAACATCCGACGCTGCTTTCCTGAACGCCAGCTGCTCGGCAAGGGGCGCGCGGTCGCTGGAATGCCTGCCAGGCGCGGGGCGCCGGGTCGTCCAGCGGAAGGACAGCGAGCCTGGCCCGCGCAAACAAGGCACGTTCAGAACATTATCCTGGCGAAGGACCCAACACTATGCACTTGTGAATACCGCTGTTGTGAATGTCTTCTTCGGCGGCGCCCCCCATGGGGCCGCGAACTCGCGAACCGCGCGCGAGGCGCGCCGAATTGCGTGGCGGGGTACACAACGCGAAGGAAGACGATAGGTCGACTTACGAGAGACTGAGCGCGGGCGAGTCTGAGCGCGAGTGAGTATGAGTGTGAATGAGTCTGCGTACGAGTGAGTATATTTGCGTGAATGCGATCATGGCTACGCCGAAAGCACATGTATATGAATGCGAATGGCCGTGCACGCCCGGCTCTGAACACTCGCGACACTGAGCGAGGCCGCCGCAGGGAGCTTCCCCGGGGGCCCCGATGGCAGCGCCCGCACGCCGCGAAGCCCGTGTCGGCACGCCCCTCATGAGGATCGCGCCCGCTTCCTGCCCCTCCTTTCCCCGCTCTTTGCCCGCGCACTCCAACGTCCGAGGCCGCTGGCGCAGCGCAGCGCGGAGCCCCCGCGACGCGCGCCGGTCGCCCCAGAGGGGCCCCAGCGACGCGCGTCGGTCGCCCGCTGCGCGGAGCAAAGAGAGCTAGCTGGCTGGCAGGCCGACGACGGGCAAGGCCCTGGCCGCACGCGAAGCGAAGCGCTGGGCAGAGCGAAGCACGGAGTTCCCGCGACGCGCGCCGGGCGCCCCGAGATGGCCCCGGCGACGCGCGCGGGTCGCCCGCGGCGCGAGGCCAAACAATTTGTCGCGAAATCGAAAGAAGGCGCGGCTCGGGCGGGGCGCCCCTCAATGCAGCCCTCGCGGATGAACTCGGCGAAGCCGAGCTCCCTTGCGAGGGCCGTCGCCTCCCTCCTGCACCACTTCGCGCGCGCCGCAAACTGCCCCAGCTGCTTCCGCAAGTCCCCCGGCGGCCCTGCCGGGAAGGATTCGACGCGCGGCGCCCGCATGAGCAGGAGGCCCTCGTGGCGGGTGGCGCGCGAGAGCAGCGCGTAAAGCTCCAGCCACCAGTCGTCGCCCTCTTCCTTGCCGTTCCCGACCTCGCGGCGGCCGCAATCCAGGACCACGCCTGCGCGACGTCGACCGAAGGAGCAGCGCGCCAGACAGCCGACGGCCCAGGGCGAGAGTCCACAGGGCCGACAGATGGTCTGGCAGCGAGACGCTCGGGCCCAGTAGGTTCGGCTGTAGACTGCCCAAGGGCGCCGTTCCCTCGCCCCGTCGCCCTCTCGCACGGCGCGCCCCTGGCGCGCCACCGTGGCGATAACCCTGCCGCGCGAGAACGGGAATCCCGTCCGGGTGGACTTGGAGGCGCGGAAGGTAAACGGCTCGGACGCGCGGGGCTCGATGAACACCTGCGGGCCCGCGAGTCCCCTGTGAGCCGTCGTCGCGGCGCTTCAGGTCGTCCAAGAATGGTGTACTTTGTTTGCCCTCCTGGTCATCATCATCATCCTCTTCATCATCTTGCTTAACCTCCCGCCTCCTGATCCGAGACGCCCGGGGATCTCTGGGAGCCTCCGTCCACAGAAGCCATGCGTGACGCTCCCTCTGAGGTGCGATCGGCGCGAGGGGCGTCCCGAAATCGGCACGGCGCAGCCATGTGAACCCTGCCACTGGGGCCTTCCGCGGGGCTCCCTTATACTATAGGGTCACGAAGCGTGCGAGGGGCGCGCAGAGATGGGGCGGCACCGCCATGCAGACCCTGCCGCCGCGGCCTTCGACGGCGCCGCCTCTGGCCACGAAGCGCGCGAGGGGTGCGCCAAAATCTTGGGTGGAACCGCGTGCGAACGCAGCCACTGGGGCCTTCGAAGGAGCTCACTATGGGGCCACGAAGCGTGTGAAAGGTGTGCCGAAATGGTGGTGGAACCGCACGCGCAGCCACTGGGACCTTCGGTGGAGCTCCCTGTGGGGTCACGAAACACGAAACGTGCGAGGGGTGTGCCGGAAGGGGGAGGGGGGGGGGGGGGGGGGGGGCGACATGGGGGCAGAGAACCGCATGCGAACGCAGCCACTCTGGCCCTCGGTGGAACTCCCTATGGGGCCACGACGGGCGGGATGCGCGCCGCAAGTGGACTCAAACCGCATGCGAATGCAGCGGGCCTTCGTTGGAGTTCCCTGTGGGGCCACGTAACGTGTGAAGGGTGTGCCGACATAGGGGTGCGGGGCCTTCGGATGAGCTCCCCATGGGGCCACGAAACGTGCGAAGGGTGTGCCGAAATGGGGGCGGAACCGCGTGCGAACGCAGCCACTCTAGACCTTCGGTGGAGCTGCCTGGGGGTTCACGAAACGAAGAGGGGCGTACCGAAATAATGGGGTCGCGTGCAGACGCTGCCGCTGGGGCCTTCGGTGGAGCTCCCTCACGTGTGAGGAGTGTGCCGGGATGGGGGGGAACCGCACGCGGGCGCTGGCGGGGCCTTGGGTGGAGCTCCCTATGGGGCCACGAAACGTGTGAAGGGTGTGCCGACATGGGGGCGGAACCGCATGCGGGCGCTGCCGTTGGGGCCTTCGGTGGAGCTCCCTATGGGGCCACGAAGCGTGTGAAGGGTGTGCCGAAATGGGGGTGGAACCGCATACGGGCGCTGCCGCTGGGGCCTTCGGCGAAGCCCCCTATGGGGCCACGAAACGTGTGAGGGGTGCGCCGAAATGGAGGTGGAACCGCATGCGGGCGCTGCCGTTGGGGCCTTCGGTGGAGCTCCCTGTGGGGCCACGAAACGTGTGAGGGGTGTGCCGAAATGGGGGTGGAACCGCATGCGGGCGTTGCCACTGGGGCCTTCGGCGGAGCTCCCTACGGGGCCACGAAAAGTGCAAGGGGTGTGCCGAAATTGACGTCGATGGTGGTGACGATAGCGGCGATGATTTTGGCGATGATGGTGATAATGACACGATGATGACAATGACGAAGATGATGATGACGACGACGATGATAGTGACGATGGCGATGGTGATAAGGAAGACAACGACCGATGGTAACGATGATGATGATGATGACGATGATGATGACGGTGGTGACGACGATGATGACGGTGATGCTGATGACTACGATGATCATGGTTATGATGCTGATAATGGTGATGCTGATGATTGAGATGATGATGATGATGATGATGATGGTGGTGGTGATGATTATGACTATGATGGTGATGACGATGATGATGATGGTGTTGATGATGGTGGTGATGGTGATGATGATGATGATAAACATGCTGATGGCGATGATGCTGGTAATGATGACGATGATGGTGGTAATGATAATGATGCTGATGGTGATGACGGTGATGAGGATGAAGATGATGATGCTGAGCATAATGATGATGATGATTAAGATGGTGATGATGACGAGGATGAGGATGAGAATGATGATGAGGAGGAGGAGGATTAGGATGCTGATGCTGATGATAATGATGATGGCAACGACGGTGATGATGATGGTGATGGCGATGGTGATGATGATGGTGAGGATGCTGATGATGATGATGATATGATGATGAGGATGATGAAGATGATGAGGATGAGGATGAGGATGATGATGATGAGGATGAGGATGACGATGAGAATGAGGATGATGATGATGAGGAAATGAAAATGGTGATGTTGATGACGCTGATACTGATGGCATGATCATGAGTATGAGGAAAACGATCATGATGATCATTAGGATGAGGATGGTGCTGATGATACGATGATGAGGATGAGGATGGTGATGATGAGGATGACGATGAGGATGAAGATGAGGATGACGATATATGATGATAACGAGGAGGACGAGGATAATGATGCCGAGGAGGACGATGAGTATGATGATGGTGATGATGCTGATGCTGATGATATGATCATGAGTATGATGATAATGATCATGATGATGATGATGAGGACGAGGATACTGACGAAGATGGTGGTGACGATGGTGATGGAGCTGACGATGACTATGATGATGATGGTGATGCGGATCAGTGGGATGATGATGATTGCGATGATGATGGTGATTATGATGATGATGAGGATGATGATGATGGCGCTGATGATGATGGCGTTGATGATGATGGTCATGATGATGATGAGGAGGGTGAGGATGAAGATGAGTATGATGATGATGATGAGGGTGAGGGTGATGACGAGGATGAGGATAAGGATGATGATTAGCATTATGATGGTGATGATGATGCTGATGATGGTGATGCGGATGATGCTGATGATCAGGATGAGGATGAGAATGGGGATGATGAAGATGATGATGACCAGTATGATGATGATGGGAATGGTGATGGTGATGATGATGATGAGGATAACGATGATAATGAGGATGAGGATGATGACGAGGCTGAGGATGATGATGCTGATGATGATGGGAAGGGTGATGGTGTTCAGGAGTAGAAGGATGATCCGGAAGAGGAGTCGGGGGAGGGGAAGGAGGCTGATGAGGAAGAGGAGGAGGGGGAAGCGAATGATGATGGTGATGATGCTGATGATGATGATGCTGATGATGGTGATGATGAGGAAGCGGAAGGAGGGTTCAGCGGGAGGAGTGAACGCGGGAAGCTGTCTTCTCAAAACGAGGGTGTTGCTAGTGATGATGGTGACAATAATGATGATGATGGTGATGCCGAAGGTGTTGATGGTGATGAGGATGGTCATGATGGTGCTGAGGATGAGGATGACGATGGTGATGATGATGCTGGGAAGGACGATGATGAGGATGAGGATGATTATTAGGATGATGATTACGATGCTGCTGATGATGTAATTGAGGATGATGATGAGGATGAGGATGAGGATGAGGATTACGATGCTGAAAATGATGATGATGATGATTATGATGGGAAGGACGATGATGAGGATGAGGATGATTATTAGGATGATGATTACGATGCTGCTGATGATGTAATTGAGGATGATGATGAGGATGAGGATGAGGATGAGGATTACGATGCTGAAAATGATGATGATGATGATTATGATGGGGATGATGAGGGTGATGATGATGAGGATGCGGATGACGAGGATGGTGATGCTGATGATGATGCGGATGATGATCATGATGATGATGAGGACAAGGATGAGGACGATGATGATGAAGACGGTGCGGATGATGATGATGAGGATGAGGATGATGAGAAGGAGGAAGAAGAGGATGACGATAATGATGACGATGATGATGATGACGACGACGGTGATGATGATGGGGGCAAAGATGATAACGATGATGCGGATGATGATGAATCTGACAACGATGATGATGATAATGATGATGAGGAGGATGAGGATGATGAGGATGATGATGATGATGGTGGTGATGATGATGCTGCTGAGGATGAGGACGAGGATGAGGATGATGATGATGAAGATGCGACTGAGGATGATGATGGTGATGATGATGATGGTGATGATGAGGATAATGATGATGATAATGGTGATGATGGTGATGATGAGGTAGAGGAGAAGGAGGAGGAGGATAAGGATGAGGAGGAAGAGAATGCTAATGATGATGATGATGATGCAAATTATGATGATGATGATAATGATGATGATGAGAATGAGGACGAGGATGATGATGATGGTGATGATGAAGATGCGATAGATGATGATGATGATGATGATGATGATGATGCGGATGAGGAGGAGGAGGAGGAGGAGGAGGAGGATTGTGGTGAGGACAGGAGGAAGGAAAGGGCAGCGGGAGGAGTGAGCGCGCGGCGCTGTCTTCTCAAAACGTAGACCCAACAGCACAGGATGGTTGGGAAAAGCCGTGTTCAGCCCCATGGGGCCACGACCACGCTTCGGCGGCGGCCCCACTCCACCCGCAGGCGGTTCAGCGCCGCTTCGGCCCCTCTGGCTAGGGACAGCAAGGGGGGGGCGCGAAGAATCGCACTCACGAGGAGGGACTTGCGCTGCGGCGACTGGAATGGAGAAACCCCCGCGCCCCGCCGCCCGCGCGGCGCGGGGCGCGCGCCCGCGCCCGCCGCGCGCCAGAAACCAAAATCACACAGCGCCCTGCATCTTTCGAGCGCCCCCTGCAGCAGTGGCTGCAACGCGACGCCTGGGCCCACTTGCACCCAGCAAGCCCGTCGAGCGCACCGCAAGGCCCCCAGCCGAGAAGGGCGGGCGGGGCATCCAAGAGGCGCAGAACTGCCGCCTGATCTTTATCATGCGAAAACGCCCTTCACTCGCCGAGCGCACCGACCGCGCGCCGATCACCCCCCCCCAACAAGAACGCCCTCGCAGCCCCCGCCGACGGGAAAGGCGGCCCCGCACGCGGCGCAGCTTAGCATGCAAGACGACGCCAACGACCAAGGCGAGGGCGGCTCCGACCCCCCCCCTCCCAGCATGGCTCACAATGCGTCTCCAGCGCGCCGAAGTCTGCGCCATCCAAGGAGCGCCCTGTTCAAATGCTATCCCTGTAAGCATGTGGAATTGGGCTTGCGCAAAGAAGCGCGATCTGCCGCAGTGACTAGATTTTCGCGGTCACGCAGGCGGCGGGCGCGAGGTTCAGAAGGTCCACGGTCAGCTGCGCCCTCGCCGGCACCTCCGCGGCGCAAGGCGTCGCACGGGATGCGCATCGCGTTTCCCGAGCTTGAGAGAGCGCAGCACGAACCTCTGCGCCCGAGCAATGTGGCGCGCGAGCTGGCGCGCCTTGGAGGGCCCCCACGCCGCGAATCAAGGAACCCGGCGTGCCGCGGCCTCCTCGGCCCCCAGATCCCTGCTCGAAATCATTGCGCTCGCGCTCCAACTAATTCTGCCCAGCGGTTTCAACAATTGCACTGGGCGAGGGCGCGGCCCCCGTGGATGGGGCCGACAGCCTCGCGTCGAAGCGGGCGCGCACCCAGAACCCCAAAAAACACCGGAATCGCTCCGCAGCTCCAGGGCTGGCCTCGAGTAGGCGCAGGTGGCGGTCGACGGCCCTCCTCCGCCCCCCCCGCGCTGCGCGCGCAACTTGCGATTAAAACTCGCGGCGACATGCGAAACGCGCTGGGCCCAGCAACTTTTGCGCAGTGGCCCACAAGATGCCCCGCCTGCGCCCTGCCACAGAGGCGGCGCCCGCTGCGCGCCCCGATCTGGCGCAGGCAGCACGCCGCAACGCGGACCAAGGCGCGCCTTTGCACCCAGCTGGCGCCAGCACCCAGGCACGGCGGCTGCAGCCAAGGGGCGCTGGAAATTACCCCGCGCGCGCACACGCACACACTCGCTGAGCGCACCGATGGCGCCAGCGATTTCCCCATGGCCCTCGCTCCGTGGAGGCCGGACGCCCCCGCTACCCCCCCACAGCCCGCCGCCCAGAGAACCGCAAACTGCCACGGCAGCTCCTTGCCCTAACGACACGATGGTCAGAGAGGTCTTTAAAATCGAACACGACAGCCCACAGGCCGACGAGGAGGCCGACACAGGCGCCTGCCACGCGCATTGGCGCGGGAAGGTCAAACGCCGCAAGCCCTGCAGCCACGAGCAACTGCTGGACCCCTGCGCCCGCGGAGGATTACTTGCAGCGGGCGCAACTACAGAGCCCCGCGTTGTCGGCAAGATAATCCACATGGGCATTCGCGCCACGGCCTGCTAGCTAGCGGGCGCGCCTGCGAGCGCCGCTCCCCGCAAAAAAATCGCGCGCGCCAGCGCAGTTCCAATCATTGCCAAGAGCACGGCCGCGACAATAAAAAGGACATGCTCACGGCGCTCCGCTGGCGGGCGGCACTGGCGGAAGAGAAACTGAGAAACCTGGGCAGGACAGGAGGGGGGAGGCAAGGGCAGGCGAGACCACAGAGAGGACCTAAGCCCAGCCGAGGCTGAGCAAGAAACGAGGGCACGCCACGCATCTACGTCACGCGCGCCACAAGCCCCACATCAGGGCAGCGTAGAAACGCAGAGCGAGGTCCCCAGCACTTGGGGAGGCCAGCATTCAGACATTCGCACCACAGCCCAGAGGCGGAACTGGAGCCAAGAGCCAGGGCCAAGTGCCAAATCTAAAAGGTCCCAGCGCGCCCCTGGCGGGCCGGACAGCCACGCCGAGAACGGGGAAACGAAAGACAAGCAGGGCATCTGAGTAGCCCGCTGGAACGAGAGAAGATCCAGCTTGAGGAGTGCAGGGCGGACGACATAAAACTTGTAGCTGCGGAGAAGCAGGCGGCGCACTGCAGGATCAGCGCGCGCCTTGGCGCACGCCGTAGGCCCGGCGAAAGGCCACTCTACCACATCAGGAAGGGGAGGGTCCAGGGGGCTGTCTAAGACGGAACCCACCTCGGAGGTCGAATAAAGGACAAAGCCAGGAGAGGCAGGGCCAGCGCCAACCGACCAGATCGCCGAAACCGCGCAGGCATGCGCGTGCTGCTCAATCGGGCCGAAAGGAAAATCATTGCGGACGCGGTTCGTCATGTCAGTCTGCAGCGCCTCGCGCATCTCCCCCACATTGAGAGGGCGCCCACCTACCGGGTCTGCCAACGCAATTACAAAGGGTTGCGCGGCCGAAACAATCCGAAATAACCCGCTCGGACAAGTCAGGTGAAACGGAGCGGAGGTCCGAGAAGCGCTGAAACGCCAGGTCGCGCTCGGCCCACGCGGCTTGCGCAACAGCCCGTTGAAAAGCAGCTTGCGACTCACGCGCGTCGGGGGCAAGCGGAGGCCTGCTCGGGCGCACGGGGCCAGCGGCGGACGCCTTAGTCGCCCCCGCTGCAAACCCAGTCAGCACGTAAATCACGTCGCGCGCCCAAGCGGCCGCGTCCAATAAACCACCGCGTTGCTTCTTAGCGGCGCCCCCCCCGGCCCCACTGAGGGCACAGCCACTCACAAGCAATGAGAGACCTAACCGCGTCAGCCAGGCACGCCAGGACAGGCGCCACGGCGAGCAACGCATCGTCCCACTGGCCATTTGTGCGCCACGCCACGCGACGCAGCCCTTACAGCTACGGGGGGCGGAACACGCACGGGAACGAGCACGAGACCAACCGATGGTCCGAGTCTACACCCCTCTGCATGGGCGACAGTAACAAGAGTGAGACAGTGGCGCTCGGAGAGGACCAGTTCGAAACACGTGCCTGGGTCATGCCTGGCGACGGGTTGCACGCCACAAAGCCGGCGGCGGTGATCATACCTTCGATTGTGCGGTCTTGCGCCGACTGGCGGCAGTGGAGGCAAGCGCAGCCAGGAAGAGGCTGCAAGACAGACGAAAGGTGGACGTCACCATCACCACAGATCAAGACGCGCGCGCCCAGGAGGCGCGCGCGGACCACAGCAGTGGAAGAAACAATCGCAGTCCACGTCGCAACATCACCGCCTGGGGCGGGGTAGCACGCGCAGAAAACAAAGCACGGGCCAGGGGCCGGCGCACCGAGAGCAGCATCACCCCAGAACTCAAACCACTGAGCGCGGTCAGAGGACAAGTCAGGGAGAAGGTGGAAGAGCGAGACAATCTCGGTGCGCACATAAATCCCGACCGCGCCCCAAGAAACCGACCACGGGCCCAGCCACGAGAACGGAAAGCCCGCCGGTAGAACCGCACCAAGGGGCAGGCGCACACCCGGAAGCACGCAAATGTCGGCGCCACTTCTCATGAAAACGTGGGCGACGGCGCAGAGGTACCACTCCAAGAACACATCGGTACCCAGGGCAAGGAAGCCCAGGCGGCCGGGGTTTGGCACTGCTGGTCGGACGGAGTCACGAGACTCGGGCCCCTCGGCGAGGCGCGTCGGGACGGCGCGCCCCAGTCGGATGCCCCAGCGTACGGAGAGACAACTTGCCAGGGCTGCTGGCGCAAGCCCGCGCGCGCTAGTGAGGGCGCGACCGCCCGGCGCAGCAATGTCAAAAAAGCAGGCATCAGGGCCGCAAGCGCAGCAGCAGCAGCCCCCCTGCAGCAGAGCTAGAGAGGGAGCGGGAGGGAGGGGCAGGCTGCCAACAATGCCTCGCAGTCTTTGGCGAGCGCGGACATTTCTAGGCCGCAGCTCTCCATGCCAAGCCGGAGCACGATCAACTCACGCAGTGGTTTCGCCGAGCATTCAGGCCCACGGGCTCTCATGGCTGGAAAAGCCCCGCCCTGCGCGGCGGGCGCGCCCGCAGGTGGCACGGCAGGCTCGGCCGCCACCGCTCGCAATGTGGCTGCTGCACAGCTACGGACGAGGCGAGACGAGCAGGACAGGGAGGGGGCCGAAGGAGAACGCGCAGAGAGGATGACAACATGCGTGGTGGACCTGGCCAGCACGCACAAGCAGCAAGGGCGGCCTCTGTGAAACTGTCGACGCTTTCGAGGGCTGCTGGGGTGCGCAGCACAGTGGTGCCACACGCGTACCCACCTCGCCATCGCTGGGGGGCGGCGATCTGCGACAGTGTCGCCGCTTTCGAGGGCTGCTGGGGGGCCCAGCACAGTGACGCCACACGCAGATTCAACTTAGACCTCGCCGTCCCTGGGAGGGCAACCGTCCCTGGGAGGGCTGTGGTTTGTGAAACTGTGGCCACTTTCGAGCGCTGCTGGTGGGTCCTGCGGAGCGCGGCACCTGAGCGGGGCCTCGCCGTCCCTGGGGGGCTGCGATCTGCGGAGCTGTCACCACTTTCGAGGGCTGCTGGTGGGTCCTGCGGAGTGAGGCACGGCGCGGACCTGAGCGGGACCTCTTCGCCCCTGGGGGGCTGCGATCGGTGAAACTGTTGCCGCGCCACTTTCGAGCGCTGCTGGTGGGTCGGTCCTGCGGAGTGCAGCACCGCGCTGACCTGAGCGGGGCCTCGCCGTCCCTGGGGAGCTGCGATCTGCGAAACCGTAGCCACTTTCGAAGGCTGCTGGTGAGTCTTGCGGAGTGAGGCGCCGCGCGGATCTGAGCGGGACCTCGTCGTCCCTGGGAGGCTGCGATCTGTGAAACCGTCGCCGTTTTCGAGTGCTGCTGGTGGGTCCTGCGGAGTGAGGCGCGGCGCGACCTGAGCGGGACCTCGTTGTCACTGGGGGGCTGCGATCTGCGAAGCGATCGCAATTTTCGAGGGCTGCTAGTAGGTTCTGCGGAGTGGCGCACCGCGCGGACCTGAGCAGAACCTTGCCGCCCTGGAGGGGCTGCAATCTGCGAAGCGGTCGCTCCTTTCGAGGGCTGCTGGTGGGCCCTGCGGAGTGAGGCGCCGCGCGGACCTGAGCGGAACCCCGCTCCTGGGTGGCTGCGATCTGCGAAACTGTGGCCATTTTCGCGCGCTGCTGGTGGGTCCTGCGGAGTGAAGCAACAAGCGAACCTGAGCCGAACCTTGCGGTTCCTGGGGGGGCTGCGATCTGCGAAACTGGTGCCACTTTCGAGGGCTGCTGGTGGGTCCTGCGAAGTGAGGCACGGCGCGGACCTGAGCGGGACCTCGTCGTCCCGGGGGGGCTGCGATCTGCGAAACGATAGCAATTTCCGAGGGCTGCTGGTGGGTTCTGCGGAGTGAGGCACGGCGCGGACCTGAGCGCGACCTCGTCGTCACTGGGGGGCTGCGATCTCCGAAAAGATTGCCACTTTCGAGCGCTGCTGGTGGGCCCTGTGGGGTGAGGCACCGCGCGGACCTGAGCGGGACCTCGCCGTCCTGGGGGCTGCGATCTGCGAAGGTGTCGCAACTTTCGAGGGCTGCTGGTGGGTCCTGCGGAGGGGGGCGCCGCGCGGATCTGAGCGAGACCTCGCCGTCCCTGGGGGGTTGCGATCTGCGAAACGATAGCCAGTTTCGAGGGCTGCTGGTGGTCCAGCGGAGCGAGTCACCAGGCATGTTCGCCGTCCCTGGGGGGTGCGATCTGCGAAACGATAGCCACTTTCGAGGGCTGCTGGTGGTTCAGCTGAGCGAGTCACCAGGCATATTTGAGCGGGACATTGCAATCTTCGGGGGGCTGCGAGCCTCACGTATATGTGCCCCTGTCACGTCAGCACCTCCGTAGAACGTTTCCGAAGCTACTCATGCCCCGCATCGTGCAGGGGTTGGGTACGTCGCCAGAGTATGTTTGGGTTTTTTCTTCTTCTCACGGCGTAGTGGGGGCCTTATGAAGAGTATCGTTTCCAGCGTAGCTGTACAGCAAGCGTGTCCCATATAGTTTCGCCCTGCGCGTTTGCCCTCCTGTCTGGTGCGTGCGCCCTGCTGCCCGCGTTGCCTGCCGGCGTGCTTTGTGTGCGCGTGCTCGCGCGTGGTGTCCTCATCGCATTGTCTCGGCAGCGTTGCAGCCAGGGAGACCGTGCGCGCACGACCGAGTTGGTTGATCAGTGTTGCCTTCGCTCTTGAGTTGTGCTTCACAGTCCTGCTTCGCCCGGCTGTGCTTCAGTCCTGCTGCGCCCGTCTGTGCTTCGCAGTCCTCCTGCGCGTTGTGCTCTACAGCCTTCTTTCTGTGCGATCGTCCTTGAGGCCTGGGCCCCCCAGCAGGACTCGAAAGTGGCGACCGTTTCGCAGATCGCACCCCCCTCCCAGGGATGGCGAGCTCTACTTTGGGTTTGCCCGTGGCGTCACTGTGCTGGGCCCCCCAGCAGGCCTCGAAAGTAACGACAGTTTCACAGATCGCCGCCCCCGCAAGCAAGACAGGAGGAGGCAAGAGGAGGCGAGACAGGAAGCGGGAAGGGGGAAAGCCCAGTCTGGGAAGTGCACCGCGTCTAGCCCAGTCTGGGTGTTCGGGTGGAAAGCCCTGCTCCCGCCCCCGTCTTTCTTTTCTCCGCCTCCTCTGCATTGCACGCCCTGGGGCGCCAGGGGCGTTCGCCGCACCTGGGCAGGGCCCGGTGGGTGGGGAGGGCTCCCGTCGTTGCCCAGGGGGTGGTGTGGGGTGGCAAGGTGGAGTCAGCCACCCGGCACAGGCTCATAGTGAGTCGCAGTGAGCGGCCAGGTCCCCGGTTGCCGCCGCCTGCTACGCGCCAGGACAGCCCCGCGCCTCGTGTCAGTGTGCCCTGCTTCGTTCCTCCCCTTTCCCCCCCTCGCCCCCTCTTCGTGCTTTTTCCTTGGGTGGTCTGACGGGGCCAGGCCAGTCCGCCCTGCTGGCAACGAGGCAATTTTGGTCGCGCTCGGGCCGTGCCTGTGGAGATTTCTGCCCCCGTTCCCTGTTTCTTCGGGCCCTCTCACCGGGCTCCCGCCGGTCTGTTGACCTCGTGCTACCTCTAGGTTGCAATGGGCGTGCACGGCATCCCTTGGACCCAGCGGTTGCCTTCCACCTTGTGGTCTATGCGCTTGCCATGTCTGACCGTTGGCCCCAGAGCATGCGGGGGCTCAGTCGCTTGCTGCTTCTGCTAGCTGTCTCCCCGCGATGCCTGCACTTGCACCGCTGACCAGGGCGCCCCCGGTGTGAGCCGGGGCCCCTGGGCGGCCCGGTCTGGTGAGCACTCACACTCTTTAGGGGGCCAACGCTGGGGAGTGAAAGACCTCCACCAAACCGGGGCCACCTAGCGGCTCTCTCCACTGCCCGCGACGTCCAGGTGCGGGCTGCGTGAGCCGCCGCGGGGGCTGACGGCACGGCGCGGCGCGTCCGCGGGCGCGGGCGCGGGAGCCGGACCGGACGTCGCCGCAAGCGGTATGAAGTGGAAAAAATGCAAGGAGGAAGTGGAGACCACACTGCTCTGTCCAAAACGACTGCACAAGCAAGGGGGACTGGGAAAAAACAAAAAAAAATGTAGCGGGGTGCCCCGCCGAGATTTCACACGGCGCCCCTGCAAGCCAAGCGGGGCGCGGACAGCAGCAGCCTGCCCTCACTGGGAGACACGCGGGTCTCCACTGGTCGGCGGCCCCCACCTCACTCAAGATCTGCGGCGCCGTCCTCTTGTTGGGGGCCAGGGCGCAGAGCAAGGGCGCGGATGAGGACGGGCGGGTGGGCCAGTGTAAATCGGTCACGGACCCTGGGCAGAGGATTAATTCTTCAATCAACTACGGCTCACAGGCTAAATTTGCTAAGAATGTCTGGGATTCAGCGCCGTCGTGACGTCGAGATCCGGCTGCGATGGGTAGCCGTTGCCCACAGCGAACGGGGGCGGGCCAGAGTATGCAGTAGCGCTGCGGCGCGGGGCGATCTGTACGGCCATGGCTGTCGCGATGTCCGGTTGGAGGCAAAATGGGCCGTCAATTTCAGCCTCGGGTCTGTCTGGGCGCCCAGTCTGCTGAAGCCGCCTGAGCCCACTGAATACGGCCTCCTCGTGCTCAACACGCGTGAGGGATCAACTACGGACTCGCAGGGGCCAGCGAGCCAGGGAACAAGCCAACAGACGGCGCGGAGGACGCACCGGGAGCCAAGTTGGCACGCACCTGGGCAGCTACGGCCGCGCTCACAGCTGCGCCGGGGCCCGGCGGGTGGCCAGCCGCCCAGGCTGGGGTGGGCGCCGAAGCACCGCCGCTGCTGAGGCTGGCCGGCACCGACGGGCGACCAGCGGAGCAGGGACCACTGGCGGGGAGCACACCGGGGACCTCGGTACCTCACGCAACGGACCGTGAGGGGCAGCCGGGGACGCCGAAGCTTGAGCCAAGGGCGGGACGGCCCCGGCGACGCCGCCCCGGCAACAAGCCGGACCCGACCCCGGGCATGCGCGTGCGGGCGTGCCAGACGCGACCCCCCGCGACGACAAGGCCTCAAGCCTGGCCTTGAGGGCCCCGCGTGCTGCCAGAGCTCCGGAGGGCACGCGGGCGAAAGAGTCCCCGAAGTCACGTGGAACCAAAACTGCAACCCAGTGTGTGACGAGGCAAAGAATTCGTCCCACTGGGGGCGCTCGCTTTGGAGAGCCTCGCGCTCCAGCCGGATCTTCCTGAACTTCTGCTCGTGGGACCCGCCCAACGGGCCCGAAACGGAGAGACCTGCCTGGAGAGCACCGCACGGCAGGGGGCCCGGCCCCGGGACTGGCGCCACGCCGGCGGGAGACTGCGCAGGCGCCTCCACAAACGGCTGGGCGGCAGCAGGGGCAGGCTGGACGGGCACGCGCGGCTGAGCGGGCCCGCGCGGGGGCGGGGGGAGCGGCGGCGGCGGCGGCGGCGGTGGCGGCGCCGCCGTGGGGTTTCCCCACTGACTTTCGTCAAGGCCGCCCGGTTGAAGAAACCCTAAGGGCCACGAAACAATATTCAGGGTGCGACAGACGCAAGTTGTTCCCCCCACTGGAGCCTTCGGTGGAGCTCCCTAGGCGGCCACGAAGCGCTGCATTGGATGCCGCGGACCTGGGGCCACTCCCACTGCGGCCTTTTTTGGTGGGGCGCCCTATGGCGCCACGAAACGCTGCGCTAGGCGTGGTGGACGCATGTGCTACCCCCACTGCGGCCTTAGTGCCTTACGTGGGACTCTTTATGGAGTCACGAAACGCTGCACTGGGTGTGGCAGACGCAGGTGGTACCCCTCACTGGAGCCTTCGGTGAAGCTCCCTCTGGAGCTACGAAAAGCACTGGGTGTGGCAAGCCGAACTTCTTCGAATTATGGAAAATGCAAATTCCCTCGAAAAACGTTCTCAATGAGCCGGAATTGCGTTACCCATACTTTCTTAATCATGGGAAACGTAATTCTGGACGGCTGCCAGTCCCACCCACTCCGCTGGCGACTTGACTGAGGCTCTGTGACGGGCCACGAAACGCTGCACGGGGTATGACAAACGCCCGTGGTACCTCCCACTGGGGCCTTGGGTGGAGCACCCTATGGGGCCACGAGGCGCTGCACGAGGCGCTGCACTGGGGGAAGGGGGGTGGGCACGGGAGGAGGAGGAGCAGACGCGGGGGGCGTTTCTCAAAAACGAAGAACCAACACAGCAGGATTTGTTGCTCCCCCGCATTATTATTAGTAGTATTACTAGTATCATTATTGTTATTATTGTTATTGTTGCTATTATTAGTATTATTATTAGTATTATTATTACTATTATTATTATTATTGTTGCTGTTGTTGTAATTATGATTATTATGATTAGGATTAATATTAGTATTAATAATAGTAGTAGTAGTAATAGTAGTAGTAGTAGTAGTAGTAGTAGTAGTAGTAGTAGTAATAGTAGTAGTAGTAGTAGTAGTAGTAGTAGTAATCGTAATAACGTTATTACTTTCATGATTTCTACTATAACTTTTCTTAAAACTATTACGACTAGTACGATTATGATCACTACTATGCATCGTATTATTGTTATTATTCGTATGCGCATGATGATTAGCATTATTAGTATGTTTCGTAGTGTGCTTAGTATTAGTATTATGATTCGTAATATTCGTATTAGTCTTATTATTCGTATTATTCGTATTATTGTTACTATTATTAGTAATGATAATCAGTAGTAGTATTAGTAGTAGTCATATTCTTAAAAGTATTAGTATTATTGGTATTATTATTAATATTATGGTTCGTATTATGATTATTAATATTAGTATTATTGTTATTATTAGTATTAGTATCATCATCACCATCATCATCAGCATCGACATCATCATCATCATCATCATCATCATCATCATCATCATCATCATCATCATCATCAAAAATATTAGTATTACTATTACTATCATTATGAATAATATGAATCATGATGATAATGAGAATAAGAAGAAGAAGAACAGCAAGAATAATGCGAATAATAACAAGAAGAAAAACGAAGAATAATACAAACAAATAAGAATAAAAAGAATAAGAATAAAAAAAACAAGAACAATAATAATAATATAAATAATAAGAAAAATAAGAATACGGTAACGAATAAGAACAATAATAAAAATAAGAATAATAAGAAGAATAATAATAATAACGAATACGGATGTAAATAAGAATAAGAATACGGATAAACATAATAAGAAGAATGCGAATGATAATGATATATAAATAAAAATATGAACAAGACAAAAGAAATAAGAAGAAGAAGAAGAAGGGGGAAAAAAAAAAGAATGACAATGATGCTCATAATCCGCCGATCCGGCGTGTGAGTTTCTGAGAGTGTGGGCTTGAGCTCGCTCAGGCTTCGCCTAGGGGGGTGGGGGGATCCGGCGAATTATCCACGCAATTCAATGAACGCTCCAGCGCGGGGGGGGGGGCTCGACGGCGGGGGGGAGGGGGGGAGCTCGAGCGCGGACGGAGGGGGGGGGTCGAGCTCAAGCGGGGGGGGGTCCAAGGAGGAAGCTCGAGCGGGGGGGGGGGTCCAGAATCGAGGGGGGGGGGGGGAGCTCGAGAGAGGACAAAGACGGGGGGTCGAGCTCAAGCGGGGGGGGGCCAAGGAGGAAGCTCGAGCGGGGACGGAGGGGGGTCGAGCTCAAGCAAGGGGGGGGTGGTCAGCGCGGGGGGGGGGTCAAGAATCGAGGGGGGGGGGGAGCTCGAGCGAGGACGGGGGGGGAGGGTCGAACGCGAGCTCAAGCGGGGGGGAGGGGTCAGCGCGGGGGGGGGGGGGGGGGGCAATAATCGACAGGGGGGGGAGAGGGGGAGCTCGAGCGAGGACGGGGGGGGGGTCGAGCTCAAGCGGGGGGGGGTCCAAGGAAGAAGCTCGAGCGGGGACGGAGGGGGGGGGGGTCGAGCTCAAGCAAGGGGGAGGGTCAGCGCGGGGGACGGGTTCCAAGAATCGAGAAGGGGGGGGAGCTCGAGCGAGGACGGGGAGGGGGGGGTCGAACGGAGGGGGGGTCGAGCTCAAGCGAGGGGGTGGGTCAGCGCGGGGGAAGGGGGTCCAAGAATCGAGGAGGGGGGGGGAGCTCGAGCGGGGACAGAGAGGAGGGGGGTCGAGCTCAAGCGTGGGGGGGGGCGGGCCCAAGGAGGAAGCTCGAGCGGGGACGGAGGGGGGGGTCGAGCTCAAGCAGGGGGGTTATCATAATCATAATAATCGCATGAACAACAAGAAAAACAAAAATCACAATAACAATAATAATGGTAACGATAGGAACCCGAATGCTCACAATAATAATAATAATACTCAGAAGCCCAATCATTAAAATAATAATAATAAATAATACTGATACTGATTACACGAATAAGAATGCGAATGCTAATAATAGTAAGAGTAATGCTAGCAAAAATGAAATACAAATAAGAACAACACTACAAATAATACTACGAATACAAAGAATCAAATTAATAATGAAACTAATACAAAAATTAATTATGATAATAATAGTAGTAGTAATAAGAAGAAGAAGAAAAGTAACGATCAAACTATTTAGTATAATGGTCATAGTATTGTATTTCTGGTAACATTAATGGAATAATGGTACCAATAATAATAACAATAATAATTTGCGAAGGGAAAAAGGAAACATAAAGAAAAAACAAAAAAACAAAAAAAAATGATGGCCAGGGTTCCTGGTTACCTTTGTGTCCCCTTGCACGCCCGGCCAGGGGCAGCCCAACTTTCACTGCAAGCCGCGCACCAAGCGGCCACCAAGCGTCCCGCCCACCCACCCCGCACGAAAAGCGGGATGCGGTCGCGCGCCCGCCGACTCCGCCACCAAGCTGGGCCCGGGTGCGCAGGCGAGGCCTCATGTCCTGA
>CAUYUJ010021500.1:52500-67500 GCA_963575745.1 Prorocentrum cordatum
GGCGACCGACTGCGCGGGGAGCGGGGGCACGGAGGCCACCGCGGACCTCACCGTGCTCGGCACATCGTGACAGCCAGGCTCCCCCCAGCCGAGGAGGCGAACCGCCCGGATCTGCCTCTGCTCTGGCAGAGGACGCGAGGCCCAACATCGAGCAGAATGTTCGATGGATGATCCTCAGAACCGAAGGGGCCCAGGGACACACGAATGAAGAATTACACACCAAATGCCAGGATTCCCCATGATTATCTTCTCACAGTTCCCTGATTTTCGTTTTCCCCCCACCACTTCCCATATTCTCCAATATTTTCCTGGAAATCGACGATTTGTTGCGTCTGTGTTTTTTCCATGCTGAAGAACGTGTGCTAGCGTTAGGTAGGGCATGTCCTCCTACACGTGGGTTTGGGATGAACAATTCAAAATAATCCAAAATTCCAAAATGGTCGAAAATTATCAAAATCGTCCCCATATCATGTTTTCCCTATTTTTGAATTTTCCCCTATAGAGGGACGTACCCGACTTACTGTTAGCGCCGACGTGCGCTTGTCCACCAGAACCCTTCTGTACGACAGTGGCGGTGCAGCGACAGCCGGCGCAGGCCGCGTGCCATCGGTGAGGCTGAGCGGGGAAGAGGAGGATGAGGACGAGGAGGAGGATAGGAGGAGGAGGAGGAGGAGGAGGAGGAGGAGGAGGAGGAGGAGGAGGAGGAGGAGGAGGAGGAGGGGGAGGAGGAGGGGGAGGAGGAGGGAGGAGGAGCACACGTCCAGAGGATCATCGAAATACCCTTGGCGCGCGGCCCTCCCAACCCCCACAGAACCCCGCTGTTTTCGGAGCGGCCGCACTCACTCCCCGCCGCCAGCCTCCACGCAGGCCGCGCACCGGCGCTTGTCCGGCGGCCTGGTGCGCATCTTCCTGGAGAACTGCGCCCACACCAGCACGCGCTGGCCAGAAGAAGAAAAACCTGCACAGACATAAACTTTCGGATGTACGCGCGGATGTCTTGAATCGGCGCGGGACCCCCCTCCCTGGCGCGCAAATCGCGCCAGAGGCGGCGCTGAAGGCGCCGCCAGGAAGTGGCCGGGCGCCGATCCAAGAAATCCGCGCGGCTCTCCGAAATCTGATGTTTAATTATGCCGTCTTTTCTTCTTCGACTGGCACGCGGTGCAGAAGTCGCCGTTCTCTGGCACCGCCTCGAACGCGACGGGAACCGGCAGCGCCGCGCCCTTCAGCAGCGCCTGGACGGACTCCATGTCCAGGCCGCCGCAGGAGGTGCCGGCCACCTCGGCGACGCGCATGCCGGGCCGCACGCCAGCCTTTGCCGCGGGCTTCCCGTCGGACACCTTGGCCACGAGGTAGCCGACGCCCTCCGCCTTGGAGGCCGTCATCCCAAAGGGCCGCTCGGCGAGGGAGAGCTCCAGACGTCCCGCTGGGATGATGGGCCCATTTTCCACCGCCACTACCATATGTAGGAGGAGGAGGAGGAGGAGGAGGAGGAGGAACCCCTCATCCTCACTTTTCCCCCGTCCTACATGGTAGTGGTGGTGGAAAATTTGCCCATCATGGGAGCAGGCCCTCCTCCAGCGCCAGCTCCCGCTCCTGCTCGCGCTCCTCCCGCTTCGCCCGGGCCTCCTCCGCGCCGCGGCGGCGCCGCTCCTCGCGGCACCTGCCGCAGATGCCAGGGCGGATCAGATGGCCGAACTGCATCTCCTCCTCCCGGCTACACCGGGCTCGTGTCGTGACGACCCCAGCGCTGGTTCCTGACATCGCGTGGATCGTTCGACCTCGAACGATCGGCGACTTCTCGATTGCCAGATCGGTCCATGTTGGGCCGATTCTGGGCCACTGGCGGCGTTCAACCTCGAACGCCCGCGGGCGGGGTCGCGGCGAGTCGACACGCCGCGAACCTGCCGTACGCCGCAGGAGCGACCCCGGGCAGGAGGGACCTCTGGCGGCGGACTCCCTCGAAGGCCGCGGGGGGGGGGGCGAAGTTCGAGCGCGCCAGGCGCTGCTGCCGCATCGCGTGCGGCGTCCGGGGGGCCCCAGCGGGCCAGCACCAACAGAGGCCCTCTAGATGGGGTCCGAGCAGGTGGGGCCAGCAGATCGCGCCGCACCGCCGATGCATCGGCGACGTCGGCGTAGAGGAAATCGGACTCCACATCGAGCCACACCGCCGATGCACCGGCGACTCGGCGCGATCCTCCGACCCAAGGAGGCCGGAAACCAGAGGTCACTCCAGCGAGGGGCCCCTCTTTGCGCGTAGCCCTAGGTCGGGCATGTCTTCCTGAAAGGGATTTTGGAGGAGAAATAAAAAAGGTCGACAAAATCTCCAAAAATCACCGCCGACTATTTTTGGATTATTTTTGCATTTTCCTCCTGTAGAGGGACGCGCCCGACTTGAGCGTAGCCGATCCTCTGGCTCCGCCGGCGCCGCCTCGGGCTCGACCCGCTCCTCCCGGCGCCGGCCCGCGTCGAGCAGGGCGGCGCACCTCGGCGCGCAGGCCGCGCAGAAGGCCCCCAGCGCAGGGTCGTGGTCCTCGGGCAGGGGCCTCGTGCACTCGCCGCAGCGGGCCTTCTTCCTCGCGCCCGTGCCCTCGCCGAGCAGGCCCTTCCACTGGCGCGAGTCGTCGACCGAGGCGCAGTTGAGGCCCGCCTCCTCCACCCTCTCCCCGCAGACCTCGCACTTCTCCGCCGCGCGCTGCCTCGCCCGCAGCTTCTCCGCCGTGCCGGACGTCAGCCCCTGCCCCGGTCGGTAGGCCGCCATGGGCGGCGCGCCGGCCCGCTGGGGGGCCAGCGCGCGCTGCTCGCAGACTGACACCCCTCTGGTCTGGAGCCGACGGTCCGCATGGCTGGCTGGGAGAGAGGGCAAGGGGGCACGCCGGCAGCGGAGCCTCGCTGGCAGAGGCGTCAGAGGAAGCCGCCAGCCCGATCGGCGACACGCGGCCCACATCACAGCCTCGGAGCTGAAGAGGGCCAGAGGACGATCGCGCGAGGGCCAGCTGAGGACAGCCATCACGGGGGGCCAGACCCATCGAGGGGGCTGGCTTCCAGAACAACTCCAGGAAATACCGTAGCCCCTGGCCCCTGCGTCCCTGGGATATGCACCTACCGCGAATACAGACAAGCTAAAGCTAACGCAACACTTCTCTGACATAGTGGACAGCTCAGGTGCGACGATCGCACCACTGTACATGATCAGATCGCGACAGGGTGCGATCGCATTTGCTTCTCAGCTGTATCTGAGGCACCAATCACTTCAACGGGCTGTCAATCAGCGCGGCGGGCTGGACATAACACGCAGCAGTGCCGCTAGGGTCCCAACATCTGCTTCACACATGGCCGCGTCCTGTTCTGTCGTGCCTCCCCTGCAAATGCCTGCGGGCCCGAGAGGGTAATGAAGCGTGTACTGCCCGAGAGACCCGACAGAGGCTCGCCAATCTCGAGGCGATGCAATGGGGCGGGCGGTTCCGGGGCACGCGCGGGCGACCGTCGAAACCGTGCTCATGATGACAAAACCAGACTTCACAAAAAACAGAAATACTGGAGCACACACTTTGTAAGTCAGCGGCGTAGGGGGTCCTCAAGCGCGCAGCAGACGGATGTGCTAAGCGAGGAACACACACGCACACACAGACGAACGCGCGCGCGGACACAAACACCCACACACACACACAGGTACAACACACACGCGTACACGCACAAACACACAAACACACAAAAAACAAACAAACAACCAAACAAACATACACACACATACACACACACACACACACATAAACACACACACACACACACACCGACACACACACACACACTTTTGCGATCGCGGCCTCGCGCACCGCGGCGCGGCGGAGAAAGCCCCCAAGCGAGAAAGCGCGCGCGCGAGCGGGGCCGGCTCCACAGAGAAAGAGCAGGCATCCCCCAGGATCGACGAACACACACACACACACATACACAGGCACAGACACACACACACACACAACACGCACACACGCGCACTTTTTGGCGGTAGCGGTCTCGCGCGCGGCGACGACTCGGAGAAAGCGTACAAACAGTGCGCGCGGCGGACGGGCCCTCAAGCACCACTGAGGACGCAGTCCTACCGACACCAGCCGTCTGGGCGTGGACAGCGGGGGAGGGTGCACGCAATAGCGTGGGCGATGCTCTCACGGCAGCATGAGGCAAAGAGAACGGCATCGGCCGTCTGGGCGTGGATAGCGGAAAGGGCCACACACGCAGCACCGTGGGAGGGGCCCACGCGGCAGCACGAGGAAGGGAGGGCGGCAACGGCCATCGACCGTGGAAGGCAGCGAGGCGCGCAGACCCAGGGGCTGCCCCAACGGCGGGCGCGAAGAAGCAAGGAAAGAGACTCAGCGACCCCGAGCACGAGTGCAGCGCGCGCCGGGGGGCGGCGGCAGGGAGAGGTGCCGCGAAGGGGTGCCAAGATCGGGGCGCGCGAGCCCGACGGCAGGAGAGCGGCGAGGCAGGGCCTGTGAACTCCGTGGCTGCCGCACCCGCCCTCCTGCGAGGCGGGAGGCCGACAAGGGAAAGCGTCGAGGAGCGACGGGGAGGGCGTGCTGAAGGCGGCGGAGCCGCAAGAAGTCGCAGGTCAAGGGAGCCGCGAAAGCCGACGGAGCTGGGCGGAGCGCCGGCGAGAGGACAGTCCTGAGGGAGCGGCCCGAAGGGGGGCCAGGCAGGGAGAGGGAGGACGGAGGACAGACGGAGCGCGCCGAGGAGAAGGACGGACGGAGAGGCGGGAAGGGACTAGGAGTCGGAACGAAAGGGGGAGGGAAGGGAGAGGGAAGCGGAAGGGGGAGGGAGAGGGGGACGGAGAGGGGGAGGGAGAGGGGGAGGGGGGAGGGGGAGGGGAGGGAAGAGGGAGAGTGGAGGGGGAGAGGGGATGTTTTTTTTGTTGTTTTGATTATTCATAGAGAGAGAGGAAAGAAGAGAGAGAGAGAGAGAGAGAGAGAGGAAGGGATAGTTAGGAAGAGGAGGGGAGAGGGGGGGGAGGGAGGGGAGAGGGAGAGGGGGGGGAGAGGGGAGAAGGAGAGGGGGAGGGGAGAGAGGGAAGGGAGAGGGAAGCGAAGGCGGAGAGGAGGAGGATGAGAAGGAGCAGGAGGGGGAGGCATTATTTGCCTCCCCCTCCTCCTCCTCCTGGCATGTCAACTCTGAATGGAAGGATTCTTAAAGCACTTACATGTCAACACGAGTGCAATAGAATCGGCATTATCTTGGTCTTGGGATGACCCTTTTTGGTATCGGACTGAATATGCCCAACTATTCGGGCACCCATGGTCCAGTTCGCCCTCAGCGTTTCGGCGTGTGGTTGGCCATCCTCTTCAGGACCTGCCACAACCAACCACACGGGGCAGGCCGACGCTGTCACGAACGACATCCCTGTTTCCTCTGGGACCCCTTCGTACACACCAAAGTTGCCAGAAGATGTCAAGCAAAATTATTGGGACCTGCTGTTTTGGCCTTGACAGAAGGGAGGGGACAACTGCCCCCTCTTTCGCGGCACCGTCGGCACCTGGCGGACTGGCCGCAGGTGTCCCCTTTTTTCCTTGAATGTCTGACCCCCCGCCCCCGTGACCAGAGCACTGACTGGAGCACAGGACGGCGGAGCCGACTTCACAGCAGGCATGCCCGAATCTCTCTGATTGGTGGGAAAAGGCTGCGCCGCCGAAGACGAGCTCCTGGAGAGCTTCGGCTGATAACCCGTTATTTGCCTGTCATATCACAACAAGTGCAACATCATGTCAACTCTGACTGGAAGGATTCTTAAAGCAACTACGTGTCAACACAAGTGCAATATAATCGGCATTATATTGGTCTTGGGATGCTCCTTTGGTCTCGGACTGAGCATGCCCAACTATTCGGGCACCCCTGGTCCAGTTCGCCCTCAGCGTTTCGGCGTGTGGTTGGCCATCCTCTTCAGGACCTGCCACAACCAACCACACGGGGCAGGCCGACGCTGTCACGAACGACATCCCTGTTTCCTCTGGGACCCCTTCGTACACACCAAAGTTGCCAGAAGATGTCAAGCAAAGTTATTGGGACCTGCTGTTTTGGCCTTGAAAGAAGGGAGGGGACAACTGCCCCCTCTTTCGTGGCACCGTCGGCACCTGGCGGACTGGCCGCAGGTGTCCCCTTTTTTCCTTGAATGTCTGACCCCCCGCCCCCGTGACCAGAGCACTGACTGGAGCACAGGACGGCGGAGCCGACTTCACAGCACGCATGCCGGAATCTCTCTGACTGATGGGAAAAAAGGCTGCGCCGCCGAAGACGAGCTCCTGGAGAGCTTCGGCCGATAACCCGTTATTTGCCTGTCATATCACAACAAGTGCAACATCATGTCAACTCTGACTGGAAGGATTCTTAAAGCAACTACACGTGTGTCAACACAAGTGCAATATAATCGGCAATATCTTGGTCTTGGGATGCTCCTTTGGTCTCGGACTGAGTATGCCTAACTATTCTGGCACCCCTGGTCCAATTCGCCCGGCCATCCTCTTCAGGACCTGCCACAGCCAACCACACGGGGCAGGCCGACGCTGTCACGAACGACATCCCTGTTTCCTCTGGGACTCCCTCGTACACACCAAAGTTGCCAGAAGATGTCAAGCAAAGTTATTGGAACCTGCTGTTTTGACCATGAAAGAAGGGAGGGAACAACTGCCCCCTCTTTCGTGGCACCGTCGGCACCTGGCGGACTGGCCGCAGGTGCCCCCTTTTTCCTTGAATGTCTGACCCCCCGCCCCCGTGACCAGAGCACTGACTGGAGCACAGGACGGCGGAGCCGACTTCACAGCAGGCATGCCGGAATCTCTCTGGCTGATGGGAAAAAGGCTGCGCCGCCGAAGACGAGCTCCTGGAGAGCTTCGGCTGATAACCCGTTATTTGCCTGTCATATCACAACAAGTGCAACATCATGTCAACTCTGAATGGAAGGATTCTTAAAGCAGCTACATGTCAACACAAGTGCAATATAATCGGCATTGTCTTGGTCTTGGGATGCTCCTTTGGTTACGGACTGAGTATGCCCAACTATTCGGGCACCCCTGGTCCAGTTCGCCCTCAGCGTTTCGGCGTGTGGTTGGCCATCCTCTTCAGGACCTGCCACAACCAACCACACGGGGCAGGCCGACGCTGTCACGAACGACATCCTTCCTCTGGGACTCCTTCGTACACACCAAAGTTGCCAGAAGATGTCAAGCAAAGTTATTGGAACCTGCTGTTTTGGCCTTCAAAGAAGGGAGGGAACAACTGGAGGAGAAGGAGGAGGAGGAGGAAGAGGAGGGAGGAGGAGGGAGGAGGAGGGAGGAGGAAGGAGGAGGAGGAGGAGGAGGAGGAGGAGGAGGAGGAGCGGCGGGGCAGGCCCAGGCCGCAGCAGCAGCACGGGGCGCCCGCAGCGGGCAGTCCCCCGCTGGGCGGGGGCCGAAGAGGCCGCGCCGCCGCAGGCGAGGGCGGGGCAAGCAGTGGCCGAGGCCATGTGGTAAGCCGAGGGGCCGAAGGACACACGAATCCATAGACACAGAGCCCAGGATTCCGCCGTGGCCGAGGCCATGTGGTAAGTCGAGGGGCCCAAGGACACACGAATACATGGACACAGAGCCCAGGATTCCCCAGGGGCAAGCAGTGGCCGAGGCCTGTCGGCGCGGCAAGGCGCGCGCGGTGGGGTCGAGGCACGGCGCGCGGAGGCACGCCCGAGCGAGGGCGGTCGGCTGACGTGGCGCGGGGGATGGCGGGAGCAGGGCCAGGCGTGGGGGGCGGAGGCGGCGCGGGAGGTACATCTGGGTCGACCCTTGTGCCCGCAGCCGGGGCGACCGCGGCCCTGCGCAGGCCCCCGTGGCCAGGGGCGAGGGGGGGAGGCGGCAGGGGCGGGGGCAAGGGGGGTCGGGGACGGCGCCGGGCCCGAGGCGGATGAGCGGTGGTCGCGGTGGGCCTGACGGCCCCGCGCAGATTGGAAGGTGGGGCCTCAAGCCAGCGGGCGGAGCGCGCGGAGGACCAGAGGAGACGTCGCCAGCAGGGGCAGCCGATCGCAAGCGGTCGGCGGCGTGCGCGCGGCAGGTCGCGGGAGCAGATGGTGGACCGCCCCTCGTGTCTTTTGGGCGTTCGGCTGGCTAGTGGCGCCGATGGCGCTGCTGCTGCGGCCAGCCCGAGTGCCCCCTGGCACCGAGACGGCTTCGTCGGGAGCAGCGACCGTGGAGCGGCCTGGCTGGGAGCCGAATCGCCGAGCGGCCCTGAGTGAACCCACACCCAGACATGCGAAGCCCTGATTTTCTCAGGACCTCGCCCCCGAAGACCAGACCCTTTCCCCAGGGCCAGTTTTTCGTCCCGAGTCGTGTTGTTGACGGCCCCAGGGCCTGGCGCCGGGGCCGAAAATACAGAAAAAACGCCCGTCCTGCTCTTTGGCACGACGCGATCATGTCTGGGGAGTGAACCCACAGGGGTAGGGAACCGCGCGGGGATGGGCTGGTGAGCACCGGAGGACCCGGCGCGGGAGGCAGGCGATGGAGGCGCGCTGCCAGTGCCAGTGGCGCTGCGAGCGCGAGAGGCGCGCCCACTGACTTGGGGCCAGCGCCTGGTGCGACAGCCCCGCACCGAGGGCTCCTCCTCCTCCTCCTCCTCCTCCTCCTCCTCCTCCTCCTCCTCCTCCTCCTCCACCTCCCTCCTCCTCCTCCTCCTCCTCCTCCTCCTCCACCTCCTCCGACTTGGATAGCAGAAACTCCCCCCCTCACAATTAGCACCCCGACAAGCGAAGCCGTTAATATAGGAAACGCACCCATGGAAGAAATCGAACAGGGCAGGGCTGCTGAGTAAACGCCCAGGGCCGTTTAGTAATCGCCAGTTGTTGGGGTCTGGGTAGTTTTTCCTCCCTTGATTGGACGCCCTCCTGGTGCCAGAAGGCTTAGCCGCAAGGGTCCGTTCTCCTCGAGGTACCTATGGCGCCAGCCCTGGAGCAGCCCTTGGTCGAACGCATTGGCGAACGCTTCCACCAGGCGAAGCTCTACTAAGTTGGGGTCATTGTACAGGAAAGGTTTCGCGCGCGGCGTAGCATGGGCAAGGAAGTCTTTCCACACGCATGGGGTCCCCAAGACACTCCTTATGTCGTTGACGCGCTTGACGAGGTTGGCGGGAGGCTTGGCAGTGCGCGCGCCGTAGCCCGAAGGCAACCCCGAGGCAGGGACGCGCGTAGCAGGATGGCCGTGGCAACCACAGGCGCGACCCGAGAAGCTGCGGAGGAGCGCCGCGGTGTACGAGTGGGGGTCGGCGGCTGTGGTGTGACTGCGACGGAGAGCGGGCCTGGCCCGGCTGCATCCACAGGACCGTCACGAGCGCCAGGCCCCTCGGAGAGAGCTCCGCGACGGGAGCGCCGGCCGAGGGGTGGCAGCAGTGGCAGGCTTGGCGGGGGGCCCGTGGCGCCGGGTGGAGGGCCCGCGGCGCCGCCAGCGGCCGCGCCCTGGGCGCCTGGGCCGCCCCTGGGAGGCGAGGGACGAGGCGAGCGAGCGCGCGGTGGAGAACGTGGCACGGCGCCTGGCCGGGCGACCCGGTCCTGGGCGCGGTCGTCGTCGTCGGCGGGGCCGCCCCACGACCTTGAGCGCCGAGAGCCGCGGTGGTCCACCCGGGGACTCGCTGCGGGCACCAGGGTGGCAGAAGGGGGCGGCGGGATGCCCCCGACGGCGGCGGATTCGCTGCAGGACGAGCACCAGCAGCTTGGGGTCGGCGTCATGCACGACCACGCACACACACACACACACACACACACACACACATAAACACAGATGCACACAAACACACGCACACAAACACACAAACACACGCGCGCGCGCGCGCGCATGGAAGACAGACTCATTCAGCGCAAGCCCCGCAGCCACGAGCCCAAAACTCTTCAGCCCCGGGCATCCAGCCTGAAAGGGAAAGATATGGGAAGAAGGGGTGCATAGGGAGGCAAAGCGACGAGGGCGGCCTCCTACAAAGGCATACGCTTCTGAGAAGGCACTCCTTCACAATATCCACAAACACACACACACACACACACACACACACACACGCCATACATCATGCTAAGAGGCGGAGCCTTCTTAGAAGGCCGGCCCCCTCGCCATCTCCCTTATGTGACAGCCTAGCGCCACACAACCTGGAAATCTCGCGCAGATTGAGATCGACCCTGGCGGCACAAACCGAGTGCAGAGGGGGCCGAGTTTTCTTGCAGCACTGCTCGTCGCGGCCGCGCTCCCCCTGCACATCCTGACAGACAGACAGCGCGAAGATACTTGCCAAGGTTCACCTGCCAGCCGACCTGCTCGCCCCAGTGCGCTTCAGACCCTCAGGAAACGGGCATCCGCGCTGCCTAATCGAAGAACATAGGTGCGCAAGCGAACGCGCAGTCTTAGCCTGCACCAGGAGCAGAATTTCAGGCGGCTCGAGGAAGAGAATGCAGGAGGAAGCAGGCCTGGGACCATTGCAAGTAGACCTGGCTTCTCACGGTTCTGGCGACATCGGCCGCCCTCCCCCTCCCCTTTGCCCTCCTCCTCCTCCTCCTCCTCCTCCTCGTCCTCCTCCTCCTCCTCCTCCTCCTCCTCCTCCTCCTCATCCCTCCTCCTCCTCCTCTCCTCCTCCTCCTCCTCCTCCTCCTCCTCCTCCTCCTCCTCCTCCTCCTCCTCCTCCTCCTCCTCCTCCTCCTCCTTCTCCCTCCAAGGCGCCCCCAAGAGGCTCCCGAGAGACCCCCAAAAGGCCCCAAGAGGCTCCCCAAAGGCACCAAATACGTCCCATGAGATCCCCGGGACTGCCAAGAGACACCCCAAACACCCCAACAGGACTCCAAGAAACTCTCGGAAGAAGCTCTCGGGAGAGATCCAAAGAGACCCCGAGAGGCATTCAAGAGGTTTCTTTCCTTTGTGCTCGCCTCCTCCTCCTCCTCCTCCTCCTCCTCCTCCTCCTCCTCCTCCTCCTCCTCCTCCTCCTCCTCCTCCTCTTCTTATGTACATTGTCAATCTTAGTACTCGTATTACGCGCCTTAATATTATGGTGTGTCTTAGCGTTCTTATTACTATTAATACGATTGCTATAATTTTCATTATGCGTAGGACCATTCGTATTATTATTAGTAATCTTAATCGTTTTCTTTATATTCTTAGTATTATTATTGTTCTTATTCTCGTTATAATCATGATTAATAGTAGTCTTATTACTGTTGTTGTTCGTCGTAGTATTCCTCCTCCTCCTCCTGCTCCTCCTCTTCATCACCATCGTGATCATCACCAGCATCACAATCATCATCACCATTATAATCACCCAAAGCATCATCAGCAGCAGCAGCATCCTCATCATCAGCAGCATCATAAGCATCAGCATCACCATCGTCAACAGCAGCAGCATCAGCATCAGCGTCATCATCATCACCAGCATCACCGCCATCAGCATCATCAGCATCATCATCATCAGAATCACCAGCATCACCACCAGCATCATCATCAGCATCAGCGTCATCAGCATCATCAGAGTCATCACCAGCATCATGATAAACATCATCAGATACACCATCGTCATAAACCATCGTGACCATAATCATCATCAGCATCATCACCATCAGCAGCACTAGCATTATCATGATCATTAGAATGATCAGCATCAGCATCATCATCGTCGCCATCAGCAGCAGCATCAGCATCATTATCATCATTATAACCATCAGTATCATCATCCGCAGCATCATGAACATCTGCAACATCATCATCAGCTTCACCACAATCATCAGCATCATCAGTATCATCATCAGAATTCGCCGGCCCAACGGGCCAGAGGCGTGCTAAGATCTCCAGTAACTGGTTAACAGTATTTTCTGCTTCGCGCGCGCGGGGCGGCCCCCGGGGTCCCCCGGCGAAAAATACCCCGACCGCCGCCCGACCACAGCCTGGCAACTGAAACTCAGAGATGGTTTTCCTCCTGGGCGCGGTTTCTCAACCCCCCCAGAGCGCACCATGAGCGGCCCAAGAGGCCCCCAAGACTGCCCAAGAGGCCCCCGAGACACCCAATGGGCGCTCCAAGACGCCGAAGATGACCAAAAGACGGCCCAAGAGGCCGCCAAGACGCTCCAAGTGGCTTTCAAGAGGCCGCACAAGAAGGCCCCGAGAGGCCAAAATCTGCATTTTCACGGAGGTTTTAGAAACATTTGGACCTTCTCGCTGTCTCAGTTTTCAGGTGCTCCTAGATGGCCCAAGAGGCCCCCAAGAGCGCCCCAAGACGGCCAAAGAGGCCTCCCAGAAGGCCCCAAGACGGCCCAAGAGAGCCCCGAGACGACCCAAGAGGCGCCCAAGACGGCCCAAGAGAGTTCCACGACAGCCTCAAAAGCAGCCCCAGAGAGGGACAACGAACAGAAAGCTTGAGCCTTCCGCCCCAAGAGGGCCCCAGGAGGCCCCGAGAAGCACCCAAGAGGCCCCAAGAAGCCGCCAAGAGGCCCTCAGGAAGCCCCCGGAGACCCCTAGCAGAGCCCAATAGGCTTCAAAAATGCCTCCCAGGCGCCCCCGAACGGCTTCTCAAACGACCCCAGAAGGCCTCCCAACCAAACGGCACCTCCTCCTTCTCGCCACCTTCACCTCGCACTCAAAAGCTCCGCAGTCGCCGCCCAAAGCCTCCGCAATGCCATGCAAGATCCTGGCGGATGTGCGCGGCAGCGCCATGGAAAAAATCACGTTTGATTTCAGAGCTTTCCTCAGGAAAGCGCCCTGCCGCCAACGCTTGATCGGCACCGCCAGCATGATCAGCAACACCTGCATCACCAGCATAATCGTCATCGTGGTCGTCATCCTTGCATTTTCCCCGTCCTGATCCTCCTCCTCCTCCTCCGCCTCGTCATCATCACCGTCCTCGTTTCCGGAACCATCGTCGTCGCCATCGTCATCGTCATGTGTTTATGGTTCTCTTCCTCCTTTTGCACGTCATCCTCGTCCTCCTCCTGCTTCTTCTCCTGATCCTCCTCCTGATCCTCCTCCTGATCCTCCTCCTCATCCTCCTCCTGATCCTCCTCCTGATTATCCTCCTTCTGATCCTCTTCCTTCAATCTCCTCGTGATCCTTCTCCTCAGAGTCCTCCCTCTTCCTCCTCCTCGTCATGATCCTTCTCCTCCTCCGCCTCCTCCTCCCTCTTCAGCCTCTTCCTGCCCTTCCCCCTCCTCCCTTCTCTCCCAACCAAATGAGTAGTTCCCATGCGGCCTCAAGTCCCTCCAGATGGCTTCAAAAAATCGCTCCAGACAACCTGACGCGACCCCTTTAGACCTCAAGGCACTTCAGCACTGCTTCCTGACAACTCCTGACACTCTTGTCCAGAGACTCTATCGACACCGCGCTCATGACAAGCCCAAGGCAAACGCCAAAGGTGCGAAATTGTGGATCGGCGGAATGAGCGAAGCGATTAAATCCGCCGACCCTGTCGGCGTGTGGAAGACGCATCCCGGTGTCGTCGTCTTGCGTGGATCGCCGTCGTCGTCGTCGTCATCGTCGTCGCCCGAAATAAAAGGAAATCGAACACGAAACAGAAGGAAATCGTAGTCGTGGCGAAGCCCCTCCCTACCCTCCCCACGGGGGGGGGGGGGGCAGATACGCATCCCCCCGGGCGACCCTCTCCCTCCCTTTCCCCCTCTTCCTCCACTTCCTCCTCCTCCTCCTCCTCCTCCTCCTCCTCCTCCTCCTCCTCCTCCTCCTCCCTCCTCCTCCTCCTCCTCCTCCTCCTCCTCATCCTCCTCCTCCTCCTCCCCCCCTCCTCCTCCTCCTCCTCCTCCTCCTCCTCCTTCTCCTCCTTCTCCTCCTCCCGTTTGTCCTCCTCCTGCTCCTCCTCCTACGCCTCCTCCGCCTCCTCCTCCGCCACGTCTGCATTTACCTCCGACGTCTTGTCACGCATCCCGTCACCCTCGAGGGCCGAGGTATCCAGGGTCAACGGCACTGGCCGTAAGGCCTTAGCAATAATAATCATCATCATCAGCAGCATCACCAGCATCATCATCATCATCATCATCATCATCATCATCATCATCATCATGATCATGATCAAGATCATCATCAGCATCAGCATCAGCATCAGCATCAGCATCAGCATCAGCATCATCATCATCATCATCATCATCATCATCATCATCATCATCATCATCATCATCATCATCATCAGCAGCCATGTTCATCATCATCAGCAGCATCATCAGCAGCACTATCAGCATCATCAG
Organism: Prorocentrum cordatum; assembly: GCA_963575745.1. Lineage (NCBI taxonomy): Eukaryota > Dinophyceae > Prorocentrales > Prorocentraceae > Prorocentrum > Prorocentrum cordatum. The sequence continues at coordinate 66,713 of CAUYUJ010021500.1, forward strand.
CATCATCACCATCATCATCATCAGCATCATCATCAGCATCATCAGCATCATCATCATCATCATCATCATCATCATCATCACCATCATCCTCATCCTCATCCTCATCCTCATCCTCCTCCTCATCAGCATCATCATCATCATCATCACCACCACCACCACCACCACCATCATCATCATCATCATCACCACCACCACCACCACCACCACCACCATCATCATCATCATCATCATCAACCTATTCCTTCTCCTTCCCCCTCTCCCTGCTCCCGCCCCCCTCTCCCCCCCCCCTCCTCCTCATCCTCCTCCTCCTCCTCCTCCTCCTCTTCCTCCTCCTCCTCCGATTCCTCCTTCATCTTCCCCCTGTTGGGGTAGGACGTCTTATCCAGCCCTGAATTCCACTGCATGTTCGTCCACATCCCTGATCAGGGCAACTCGTGTGGGCATCGCTTCTGGATGGGCTGGTGGGGTTACGCGAAGCATTTAGATATGACAAACAATTACCCTGCGACGTACCAAACCCGTTCTATACATGTAGCGATTACACTCAGGACCACTCAATGCTGACGGGCATGCTGAAAAACCCGCAGTACGGAAGAAGAGCACCCAGCAATGAAATCAGAAGAACGCAGCAAGAAGAGCAGCGGCAACGCGTAAGACGTACCTCTGCTGGGCCTCCCAGGAGCCCACGAAAGTGGCGACAGTTGCACGGATGGCAAGCCCCCCAGTGGGCGGCGAGGTCCCAAGGTGGTCCGAGTGGGACCCACCTCCGCTGGGCCTCCCAGGAGCCC
>CAUYUJ010021500.1:72500-110000 GCA_963575745.1 Prorocentrum cordatum
AAACCCCGGCAACAGCAGCACAAAATCCAAACAGCAAGACATCGCGTTTATCACAGCATTGCTAAAGCGGACCTGTTCATGCCCACGGCTAGTGCCCACGCAGCCGAGGCTCGGATTCCGAGCAGGGCACACGAAGACGAAGCGCCCAGACAAAAAAACTATCGAGCCCAGGCGCTTGATGCTTGACCGCGTATCGCAAGTGCGTTCGGCAATTCCTCAGGCAACGCAGAAACACCACAAAGGGAAATATCGAATTCATCCAGAACAGATCACACGAAATTGTTATTTTGGCGCGGCAGGCCCGGCAATTCGAAGTATACCTGCAACGAACCCGACGATGACCTGAGAACTCACAAAAGACGCACTCGGCTCCACATATGCTAGCCGGCGTGGAAACAAGGTGCACAGCGGGGGGAGGGGGGGGAAATCCGACAGGAAAGCGGGAGACCCCGCTGGAGAGAGCCCCCCAAGCCAGGACGCCAGCGCACCGAGACCGCGCACCCGCCGCTACTCGATACAACCCTAGCGCCTCTACTCGATACATCCCCGGCGCCTCTACGCAAGCCCGCATGAGCGCACGGAAGTAGGCATGGACCTGCCGAATCGCAGAGAGAGCCCCCGCTGGCACCAGCCTCTCCGAGCAAGTATGATTCACGAGCGCAGCTGGCGGCCCCCGCGGCAACGCGTTCTGCGATGCGCGCGGCGCCTCAAGCAACCCTACATCGGCGTCGCGCACCGCCGCTGGGAACTGCCCACATATTCCAAAACTCCTGGCCCCCGCGGCATTGCTGGCGGCGCGAGCTCTACGCGCGGGAGACGCTGGCCGCATCATTTTAAGCGCGACAAATACGAGAATCCGGATGTGGACGACTTGGCGACGCAGATGCGACTGACGAGGCCCGTTGAGGGATAGCGGCTGCACCGCCGACGCCGGCGCCTCAGCGGCCCCGGCATCGCGAGTAATTTCGGGGGCCCGGACAAGCCTGGCGCGCAAGTTCACGTCGAAGCCGTCGGGCGCGGGCTCGGCGCAAACTTCCCACACCCAGATCTCCAAGCACAGCCCCGCGATCGAGCGTTCCCAGGCTGAACGCCAGACGTCAACTCGACGACGCAGGCGAGTCGCTCGCCGCGCGGCCAGGGGCCAGGACCTCCCTCGGGCCCGCGCTCGAGGCAGGGAGCGCAGGGGGTCGACCCCCACCGTTCGGAATCGCAAGCGCGGGGCGCAATTCCTACAAGGGGCCGCGCACTGATCCCGGCCCGATACTGAAATACGCACGCGACTTCGCGGGGGCGGCCCAGGTCGCCGGCGGCGGGGCGCCAGAGCCAGCTCGCCCCAGCCCGCGCCCTCGAGGCGCAGGCGGCTTCTGCGACTCCACATCCGCGCTTCACGGGCGCACCCAGCACGCCCGGCAACTGCGCCGCGCCAGAGGGCCCGTAGATCGCCTCGGTGGGGCCCCGCGCGAGCAGGGGAATGCCTCCCACGCGTCGAATATGGCGTTGTTCCACGGTATGCGAGCAATGCGATCGAGGATCTGCTTTCTCCCCGCACGCCCACAAAGCCGCCAGAAACGCATGCGGGAGGACATCCGCCACCCCGCGCCCAGGCCAATCCCTCCGCAAAATAGCCCCCGCCCTCGCCCCCGCAGCCGAAGACGCGGCGGAGGGGCGCCGCGGCTACGCCGCCCGAATGCGCTCGCCCGAGAGACCGACGAACGCGACAACGGGACCCCCGCCACCACCCAGCCCGACAGTTTCCCTCGCCGAGAACTGCGCGCGTTCAGCACGAGGCGGGCGAGGGCGCAGAGTCCGAAGCTGGCGACTCTCTGGGCAGGAACTGCGCCAGCGCCCCAATATTCATAAGGCCAGCTCCATCTCCACCATCAGCAACCCGAGGCCACGCGCCGAGGCGCGCCCGTCTGGCGGACGCTCGCGGAGCACCAGGCGAAACGCCCCACACTTGTCTCGCGGGGCGCGCATGTAAATCGCGCCGCGATGCGCCCCTCCAGAACGCCATCAATGCGGCAGCGAACACGCAAACGCCCGGGAAGGCCAAAGCGCCCCCACGCCCCGACGCACCCTGCATACACATACAAACGAACTGGACAATTACATCGGAAAGCGCCGCGAATGTCTTCGAAGCCACGTCAAGGATGCAACGGCGCACGCTGTCTTCGCAACGATATGATAACGTTGTCCCTGAGTCAATTCCCCCTCGCACCGACCCCGACGTCGCCGCGCATGCCTGCGATGGAATTATTCGAGAGAGCGTGACCCACCGCCGCTTTACTGTGGAGAATTCCCCCCCCTCTTCCTCCGGAACCCCGGGCCCCCTCCCTCCCATCCGAAAATCCCCCCCCCCCCCTGCTGGGACCCCCCCCCTCCCCCTGCCCCCCCCCCCCTCCCTCACCACCACCACCGCCCCGGAAAACCAGGAGGGTGGCCACTGCCGGTTCGAACCCCTCCCCGGGCTCGAACCCCCCCCACCCCCCCCTCAGAAAACAAAGGGCGCCACTACCGGTTCGACCCCCCCCCCCTCCAGAAAACAAGCGGAAGCCACTAACGGTCCGAACCCGACCCCCCCACCACACGCTCACCGCCAGCAAACGACTCCTGGGCCCTTGCCACCGTTCGCACCACATCCCCGCTGCCCCCAGCACCACTGCCCTCACCACCACTGCCCCGCCGTTCCCACCGCCGCCCCCACTGTCCCCACCAGCGCCCCCACCACTGTCGCACTGTCACCACTGTCCCCACCACTGCTCCCACCGCGGCCCCACTCCCCCCACTTTTCCCACGGCCCCAACCACTCCCACTGTCCCCGCTGCCCCACTGCCCCCGCCGCTGCCCCACTGAGCTGCCCCGCTGCCCCCACCACTGCCCCCACTTCCACCGCCGCCCTCGCCACCGCCCTCGCCACTGCGCCCGCCACCACTGCACCCTCCACTGCCCCACCGCTTCCACCACATACCCACTGCCCCCGCACCGCTGCCCCCACCGCCACCGCCCCCACCACTGCCCCGCTGTCCCAACTGTTCCCACCATTGCCCCTGCTGCCCCCCCAGTGCCCCCACCAGCATGTCACTGCCCCCATTCCCCCCGCAATTGCCCCATGACGGCCCCACTCCCCCCGCGCCCCCCACGGCCCCAACCGGTGCCACACCGCCCCCGCTGCACCCACCACTGCCCCACTGCCCCTGCCGATGCCCCACTGCGCTGTTCCACCGCCCCCGCTGTTCCCACCGCTGCCGCCCCCACCACTGCCCCGCTGCCCCCACCCTTCCCACCATTGCCCCCGCCGCCCCCACCAGTGCCCCCACCAATATCTCACTGACGCCACTCCCCCCACCGTTGTCCCACCACGGCCCCCGCTCCCCCCACTTCCCCCGCGGCCCCCACAGCTGCCCCACTGCCTCCAATGCACCCCCCACTGCCCCACTGCCCCCGCCGCTTTCCCACGGCGCTGCCCCACAACCCCCGCTGCCCCCACCACTGCCCCCACTGCCCCCACCACTTTCCCCGCTGCACCAGCGCCCCACCACTGCCCTCACCGCCGCCTTCACCGCTGCCCCCACCACTACCGCCCCCACCACTGCCCCACGGCCCCCACCACTGCGAGTACTGCGCCGCTGCCCCCTCGCCACTCCCCCCACCGAACACGCCCTTGCAAGTATCCCCGGGCCCCGCCCCAGCTCGCCGGCAGAAGCGAGGGCTCTGCAGCGGTCGCTGCGCGTAGCTCCAAGGAAAAAGCATGGCGCGCAAATATCAGACAATAATGGACGGGCTGCCCACCCGGCGCCTGCGGCGCTCCGAGAAGGAAATACCAGCGCCAAAAAGGCGGAAAACGAAGTCGCGCCATCCCGCGAGCCCCGCATCTGCACTGCACATATCAGCGCGAGCGACAACCATCTGACGCGATACATCGCGCAATGAATCCGCCCCCACGCGCCCCACTCGAAATCAACCAGCAGCAAAACTCGCGACAAGCACAAGCTGGGAAGGTGCGAATATAACTCGCGCAAATTTTGCAGAAGAGCTCAGGCGCCCATCGCGCGGCCCATACTGAAGTTGCAGCTAGCTCCTGATATCGCACGCACACTCTGCTTCTACAGTCAGCACCGAATAAAATAATGCGCCATCCCTCAGATGCGCGAGTGCGCGGTGGGTCGGCTGCCTTCTAATAGCTCCTCATCTCGATGCAATGCTGCTTGAACTGGCCTGCCCCGGAATTCCAAACACACGGGCGCCGAGGAGTCTGAACGGCGTCTTGACGGGCGGACGGACTCGCGCGAAGCCGCCACGCGAACTGCGTCGCTCCCCCCTCCCAGACGTCGGCACAAATCCACTGGCTTCCTCGGCGCGACCATTTCAAAAACACGGCAGAGGCGAAAGATAATCTCACTGAGAACCCACGGGAACGCTTGCCGCGAGGAGAGCGGCGGCGGGAGAAAGCAGGACAGGGGGAAGCCACTCCGACGCACCACGGAAGCGCGCTTACACCGGTGGAAACGGCACCCAGGTAGCCACACGACGCCATCGCCCCCCTCTATCAGACAAAAGCGAACGCAGCAGCACCGACACTGGCCGACAACCCACCGTTGCAATAGAACATCAAGCATGATGCTTCAAGAAAAGATGCCTGGACAACACTACAGAACCTCAATTACTATCCATGGCGCTGTCTGCAACGTGACCAGCATCGTCGAGCCAGCGCGGCTGCCGCTGCATAGTAGTGGACGCCGAAGTCCGAAGTCCCCAGCCTCGCGCAGAGATGACAACAAAACTTTAGCGAATCCGCGCGACAGCCGCGCGGCGCGAATCCTCCGCCAACATCGAATGACCAGCGACCAAATCGGCAACTCCCCGGTTGACTGTTCGGACGACGTCCCCCACCCATCCGGGCACCAATAGTCGTCGACTGGGCGCCGGCTGCGTGGAGATCTCACCCATAGGGCGAACGCTGCGGGCCTGCGCGCAACTCCCAGGCGCCTCCTACGCTGCCGTCCGCGCGCACAGCCGCAAGTGCGCACAGTTCGCGCGCCCGCGTGCCACCGCATTGCGATCCGGGTCTGGGGCCCCTCAAGTCGCACCATTGTCTGCTGGAGCTGGCAGGCGAATATGGTGGAAGAGGATGCCAACCAAGCTGTGCACAAGGTCTCTGCGCACTGTCCAGAATGTCCGCCGACCCCTGGTGGGTCTCTAGGCGGGCGCGATCGCCCCCCACAAACCTCCCCCCCCCAAAAGATTTGACCCCCCCCGTCCCCAGCCGAACGCGCCATGGGAGCACAGAGGGCCCCAAAACGGGCCAAGAGGGCCCCAAGTGGGCCCCATGACGATCCAAGAGGGCGTCGAATCGTCGAATGTTTTATAAGAGAAAGAGAGAAAGAAAGAAAGAAAGCAAAACAAAAAAAAAAAAAAAAAAAAAAAAAAAGCCAAGAGGCCCCCAAAAACGCACCGAAGAAGTGAAAATTGCCCCATCCCCTTACCAAAACATACGTTTTATACATACTCGCCCCTTGCGCTTTCATACCGTGCAACACGGCCCAATAGACCCCTGGGACGGCTCCAAGACGGCCCACAAGGGCCCCAAGACCGCCAAAGAAGCCCCGATAACGGCCCCAGAGGGCCCCCGGACGGCGCCAAAAGGAGGCCCACGGGGGGAACCCGAACCCACATTTCCAGCCTTCGGCCCCAGGACGCCCCCAGGTTGCCAAAGAAGCCCCCAACACGCCCCAAGAAGCCATCAGGGAGCCCGAACAGAACCCCCAAACGCCCCCAAGAACCTCCCAGGAATCGGATAAGCCTCGTGGAATGCAGTCCTGGACGCGCAATAATTTTTAGAAGGGTCGGCGGATGTGGCGTAAGCTTATAGAATCTAATCCAACAACTGAGCACGTCGCAAGTGCCAGTGAAGGGTTCGCCGACGCAATCCGAAGCGACGCAAAATTGAGCGCCCCCGCGGTGGTACCTGACCGCGCCGATGGATCCGTGCACCAGCCCTGCTTGCCGTCGCTGGCTTTCGAACCAGAAGGAGCGGAGAGTCTGCCACCCGAGCGCGCCACGCGGCTGCCGCACAGTGTCCTGTTGGTGGGCAGCCACACAGACTTGAGCAAACACATGATGACAAAGATCCCGCTTACACCTTCGTTCGAGCTCGAACACGCCAAAAATGAGCCGGGGCCCAGCGAGCGGAACCGCACAAACACCGGAGCCAGAATCGACGAGCATGGTGGATGAAGGAGGAACTCACAGGATGAACCCACTAAACCCTTCGTTCCCTCCTCGTTTCTCTTCCTCCCCGCTTCCTTCCACGATTATCCTCCCGCGTCCTTTTTTGCCCCTCATCCTCCTTTGCACGATCGTTGTCCCAAAATGCTTTCGCGCATGAAGACGGACATGTGATATGATGCTGATGTTTTTCGCCCGACGCGACTGCATGTTTGCAACAATCGCCATCGTCCTTCACGTGCATCGTTCGGAACGCCCCAGCGCCAGCAAGAGGACTAGCGCGCGCTGGTCGCAGGCATGATCGCGCTGACCAGTGTAGGCCATAGAAGCGCCTCAACGCTGCGCAGCCACGATGTGCCACCACGGCCACAGGCTAGCACAGGAAGCTCGCGGATGCGGCGTGCGGCAAATCCCTCCCGCGACAAGCGGGCAGGCGCGCGCACCGAGCGCGCTCAGAGCAGGAGGGCCTCGTCCCGCGTGTGCTGGAACACCCGGCTGCCACGGGCAGCAAGCAGAGGTGATGAGGCGGCCAACGGACCGGAGATCGACGGGCACAGGAGATGCCAGGGGACTCCACTCCGAGAGGCTGCGCATGCGAGTCGTGCGAAGGACAGTCTGATGAGACAGGGCAGCAATGCTACCACGATTGCACTGCTGAGATGGCAGCAGTGGTGCAACGAGTGCGGCAATGTTGCAGCAATGTTGCCCCGATTGCCTCATTGAGACTGACTACTGAGCTGGTCAACGCGAGAACAGAAATTTAGCCGTGGGAAATGGCCGACGAGATAGTGGGGTGCATGGCTGGCGTGGTGCGCACTCACCTGCAGGTACCCACGCGCGTACGCTTCTCAATGATTATGGCTTTCTAATGTTTCCGGGCAACGATGGCGGAACTTAGGTGGACCGTGTTTCGACGAGCGTTGCCCTCACACAACCTTGCAACTGTTTCTTTTTAACGCGAACTTCCCACAGCACTTCGGGGAAAGTACAACCACCCAGCCACACCACAAGCACGCAGGCAAACAGCTTCGATGATACAGCATGCCTTGGCGGAACGCGCGAAGCGGCTGAGCAAATCGTAAAGTGCGAGACCGAAAGAAAGAGCGAATTTGCGTCCAGGCGGAAGCGTTGCACAACTCCCCAGCTCTGCTCATCCATTGAAGACCAGAGCGCAGTGTGATGCCTCACGAACGAATTGCTACATCGGGCCCCCGGCGGCTGCCGGGATCGGCCAGCAGTCCCGCCTAGAGGGTCCTGGGCTCCAGCAGGTCTTCCCTGGGGCCTGATCTCTACCCTGAGCCGTTGAGTTGCCAGTCCGTGGGGTCCGTGGAGGGTGCCCGCGAGCCTGACAATGGCGGAAGCCCTCAGGACCCGTTTCCCGCATGGCGAAGCCCATGCGTGCAGAGGCAAGGCTGGACGCGGGAGGCACGGGAGCGCGCCAGGGGGGGCCCAGCGCCGACCCACGAGATCCGCGCGAAGCTCAAAAATTTCATCCAGTGGCGACACCTGGGCCCTACCCCCACCAACCATCGAATCTCCTGAATCAATGGGAAGCGGAGGTAGGGTTCGGATTCCGCCACGTGTTCGACGAAGTGACGAAGTCCAAACCCTAATTACCCCCGCCGCCCATTGAGTTGCCTGAAACGTTGATCGGCGAGGATAGGGTTCGGATTTCGCCGCCGACTTACGTTCCGCCCTGGCACTTTTTCCCCTTCAAAACGATAGGGTCTAGCTGAGATCAAGATGGCGAGCAGGAACAAATCCAAGCTGCCCGGGAAAACGGTCCCACCCCAAACTAATGCTCAAACATCTTGCAACATGTTTTCAACCAGGGTCTTCTTTGGACAAGCGCGTTGCACTACTCGCAGAGTAACTGCTCGCAAATGGCCCGGATCCACCACGGGGGACGTACGATCCACAGCATAAAGGAAGGCGTGTCTTTTGCGCCTGACGTTTGCGAGCGAGGCCCCCTCCGCGCGTCGTGGAGCGCGCCTTCGGCTTCTCTTCGACCGCCGCCTCCTCCTGTCCTCTGCCTCCCCTGGGGACGGGGGGCGAGGAGAGGAGCAGCCTCGCCGGGGCGGCCGCCGTGCTCCCGCCGGAGCGGCCGTCGGAGGCCCCCGCTCCGCCGAGGGCGCCCTCGGGGAGGTCTGCGCGGAGCTGAGGAGGAGAAGGCCTCCTCAGAAGGAGGCGGGGCTCGGAAGGCCGCCCCGGCCTTCCGAGAGAAGTTGGCCACGCCTCCCCCGAAGACGCAGAAGACCTCCCAGCGGGCGCAAGGGCTGCTGAGAAGCCCAACTTCTCGGAAGGCCCGGGCGGCCTTCCGAGCCCCGCCGCCTTCTGAGGAGGCCTTCTCCTCCTCTCCTCCCCCCCCTCGCTCGCCGCCGAGCCTCAGCTCCGCGCAGACCTCCCCGAGGGCGCCCTCGGCGGAGCGGGGGCCTCCGACGGCCGCTCCGGCGGGAGCACGGCGGCCGCCCCGGCGAGGCTGCTCCTCTCCTCCCCCCCCCGTCCCCAGGGGAGGCGGAGGACAGGAGGAGGCGGCGGTCGAAGAGAAGGCGCGCGCTCCACGACGCGCGGAGGGGGCCTCGCTCGCCGCCGAGAAGAGGCGGTGCCAGGCGCGAGGCGGCGGCGGCAGCGGGCTGCTGGCGCCGCGCGCAGCGCTGGCGCTCAGGCGAGCAAGGGGCGCCCCTGCAGCGGCGGCGGCGCCGCGAGCTCGGCGAGGCGCTCGCGGAAGGAGAGCACCTGCGGGCGAGGCCAGCCCGGGCCGCCCTGGGAGCACGCGAGCTCGGCCCAGCGGGTGCGGCTCGGTCCGCACAGCAGTCACGGTCGAACCGCTGTCAGAAGGAAGCCTAAGGAAGGAACGAGGCCCCGTGCTCCCACAAGTTAAACTTTGATCTCCCATAAAAAATCGTAGGAAAACCTAAGACAAGCTGTAGTAAGACAAACGAGGCACACGGAACCCCTCCCCGACGAAAGGGGCTCTTTCTTCAACGGCCCGGCTGTGTGGGACGATCATGAATTCGTGTTCCTCCGAGGTCTACCGTCACGAAACCGGGCGTGCGCACTCGGTGATGCCGTTCATGCCATGGGCACGTTTGTCTCAGGCTGGTTTTCGGGTGTCCTGCCGAATTCGTGATCGTCCTGGGAGCCCAGCAGAAGAAAGAGTACTAGTCTGCGGCGAGCCCAGGGGGGAAGTCAGAGGGGGCGGGCTTTCTCGAAAGGCTCGGAATGCCTCTGGCCTTCCGAGAACTTGCCTAGGCTTTCTCCGAAGACACAGACGACTTCTCAGAAGGCCGGAGGGCTTCTGAGAAGCCCCGCCGCCTTCTGAGAAGGCCTGCCACCTCTCACTTCCCCCCCAAGCGCTCCGCCGAACTCATGCACATACACCGATCCTGGCCAGGCCAGGATCGGTGTATGCCACAGTCAGAGGTACAAGACCCCGGCGCGGGTGGCGTGGCCTTCCCAGCGGGCTGCTCGGGAAGCAGCCGAGGCACCGGGCCCCAGACCTCCGCGGGGGCGCGCGGGCCAGCTGCGGCCGAAGGGAACGCAAGACGAGCAGCAGCTTGCCACCGCCTCTCCTCCTTCTCCTCCACCTCCTCCATTCCTTCTCGTTATAGATAGCTCATCCCTGTCGCACCCTGAGGCCGGCCAAAAGGGCGGTCCAGGCGCTTCGCCAGATAATTAATCACCACTCATGACCCTTAGGCAGATGGGGGGCGAAAGATTTTCAAAATGTGGCTCTCGCTTGAGCGCCGCGCACAATTTCTGTAAAAAACAAGAGCTTCACGGACTGAGGGCGGGTCGTTTTCAAAGTGTGGCTCCCGCCTTAGCGCCGCGCAAATTTGATTGACCATGTTGCAAGAGCTTCACGGATTAAGGGCGGGTGGTTTTCGAACTGTGCCTCTCGCCTGCGCCGCGCACATTCGTTTCAAACATTTGCAGCAGTTTCACATATTTAGGGCGGGTCGTTTTCAAAATGTGACTCTCGCCTGGGCGCCGCGCACATTCCGTTTCTAAAACTCGCAAGAGCTTCACGCATGGAAGGCAGTTCCTTTTCCAAATGTGGCTCTCGCCTTACCGCCGCGCACAATCGTCTTAAACATTTGCCAGAGCTTCACGGATTCCGATGATCAACGTGCCAGAAATGGTGTTTTGGAAGGACTCAGGCCTGAGGCCGCAACAGTTACGTTACTTGAAGTCCCAGGAACGGTGTTATTGCACGATTCCAGATCGTCAAGACGCAACCAGTCATGTTAAGTTGTGGGGTTGGAGTCCCGAGAATGGTATTTTGGCACGCTTCAGGGTCTCCAAACGGTTCTCTCCCAACGGAGCAGTTCCCTCAGTAGAAATGAACCACTGTAGGGGCCTATGCAAAGGGAGCTTGGAGGTTTATTCCAACAACGCTGATGAGTCTTGGGATTACACTGATCCCTTTCCTCCTCCTCCTCCTCCTCCTCCTCCTCCTCCGCCTTCTTCTTCTTCTTCTCCTCCTCCTCCTTCTCCTCCTCCTCCTCCTCCTCCTCCTCCCCCTCCTCCTCCTCCTCCATCTCCTCATCGTCATCATCATCATCAGAATCAGCATCATCATCAACATCATCACCATCATCAACATCATCAGCATCATCAGCATCATCATCCTCATCATCATCCTCATCATCATCATCATAATCATCATCGTCATCATCATAATCATCATCATCAACGTCATCATCATCATAATCATCATCATCCTCCAGCTCATCACCCTCCGCGCCCTTCCCCCTCTATCTTGCTCCTCCTCCTCCTCCGCATCTTCCTCCTCCTTGTCCTCATACTGCTCCTCCTCATCCTCATCCTCCTCTTCCTCCTCCTCCTCCTCGCCCTTTCCCCTCTACCTCCCTCCTCCTCCCCCACCTCCTCCTCCCCCTCTTCCTCCTCCTCCTCCTGCTCCTCCTCCTCCTACCCTCCGCCTTGCTCCCCTCCTTTCACCCCCGCCCCCGTCTCCACCTTCTACCCCTCAACCCCTACGTACCAGCCCCGGCCTGGAAAACCCTGGCTGCGTGGGGCTTGGCCTGCCCCGTTTCCCAGTGAACCCCAAGCAACGCTTGCAGTCAGATCTTCTTCATTCTGCCCTGAAGAACTGGGCACGCCGTGCCGCTGGTTCTTGAGCGCCATTGGTTGGGTCAACAGATTGCGCCATGGGTTGCGTCTATTACGTCGCATCTCAAGACTTCGTTGCGTAATGCGGCCGCACGGGTTTTGCACACGGGTTGCGCCATGTATTGCGGCCATGATTGCGCCACGGGTGCCGCTGATTTTCCCGGGCCAGAACACGTGCCCACGCCATGGGCGCCGCTGCCTGGCGGGTGCCGTGGACCGAGGGTTGTGCCTACGAGCTGTGCCATGGGTTGACGTTGCTTCGAGCTGCACTCCTCGTATTGATGTTCACTGGTGCTGCCCTGCTTCGCATTGCGTGTCACTGATTTGCTCTGCTCGTCGACGCGCTCCGTCGCACTGCTTTCCTCCGCCGGCGTCCGCTCTGCGCCACGGTGCCTGGCCGCATCCTCTCTCAGAGCCTGCCGCGGAGATCCCAGAACGACTTCGGCTGGCACCCTGCCGCGGGACCGGGCCACGCCGGAGACGCGGCTGCAGCTGGCGCACGCCCGGCCAGCACGGAGCAGCCACGCCCCGCCCACCCAACTGAAACACGATGACACTGTGGCCGACGGTACACTGTTGGGGGAAAGGCTCCATGCCGTCCTCCGCCGCGCCGCCGCATCCAGATCGGCAAAAGCGGCTGCTGTCGCTCGACCTCTGAAGTTCCAATCCGTGCATCATCGGTTCTAAGCTGCGCTGAACACCGCCGCGATTGCCCCACGGGGGGGGGCGCGCGACCCCGCAGCACCCGCAGCCTCTGTTCGAATCGGACAGCGTCGTCTCTGGGCGCGACTGGCAGCAGCCATCCGTCCAGTTTGTGCGGGGTCGGGGAACGCGCTGGCATCCTGGACCTGCGCCCAATAAGCTGAGTATCGTTTAACCGATCCCCATCCCCAGCGGCGTGGCCTGGGCCCCACTGGCCGATTTACCCCCCTAGAAGGGGATATGGGTCGTTCCCTTCGGTTTTCGAGTGGTGTATCCCCAACTGGGCGGTAATTTGGTGGGGGTCTCGAAGGGGATGGGGATGGGGATGGGGATCGGTAAAACGATACCGATAAGCTCGCTGACAACCGCCTGGAAGCTCCTCGGGTTCCCTGTTGCCTTGGTCCGTTGGCGACACCGCCGTTCGGGTCTCCGAGTGGGCTGGCTGGATCGGTGGCCAGGGGCCGAAGCCTTCGCCGTTTTGTGCGGTCGTCCTGGCCCTCCCTGTTCGGCAAGCGAAATGACGACGTCGTCGGCGTTTTGAAAGTTCGTAGGCTCCTCTAACGGTTGCCCTGGCTCGGAAAGCGGGCCCGGACGGACCCTGGGGTGGTCTGAAGACGGGTTTTGAGCGGATGTTGCTCGAAGGCAGGGAGGCGACGAAGGCGCCTTCTAAGAAGGCGGGGGGGGCCTCTCAGAAGGGGTCGGCCACCTCTTAGAGGCTTCCAAGGTTGCTTCCCATGAACCTGAGAGGCGGGTGACTTCTGAGAAAGCCACCCCTTCGCCCCCCTTTGCTGCGCGTGGACCCCCCTGCCCGACCCTCTTCCCAAGAGATCTGCCCCCGGGCCTGTCCTGGAGCGTGCCCCGACCAGGACCTCTCGAGGCGGAGCCGGCCGTGGCGACGAAAGCCCCCCCAGGAGGTCCGAAAAGATGAGAACTGTCCCCCTCCTCCAAGTCCAGGCCCCGCACCAACCTCGGCGAAGGGTCACGCTCACGCGCTGCGGCTGCAGCTTGCTGCCAAGGGCCGCTCCTCCTGGCAGTATCCCGGGCCAGCTCGGGAAATGTGTGGGTTGTCCCCCTCCTCCTCCTCCTCCTCCTCCCTCCTCCTCCTCCTCCTCCTCCTCGTCCTCCTCCTCCTCCTCCTCCTGCTCCTCCTCCTCCCTCCTCCTCCTCCTCCTCCTCCTCCTCCTCCTCCTCCTCCTCCTCCTCCTCCTCCTCCTCCTCCTCCTCCTCCTCTTTGCAATGCGCCATGGTCTGGCAGCGCGAAGGCGGTCGGGTGCGGCCAGCAGAGGCTTGCTTCCCTCCCCCGCTTCCCCCCCCCGTGGTCTAGGTCAGGGGCTTCGGCCTGCAGGCCAGAGGAAATTTTCAGGAGCGTCCACTGTGATGTTGCCGTCACCGGCAGTGTCCGCTCACGCGAAGACGACTCCGTGCCTCCCCCCTCAGATCTGGAGGGTTGGGCCTTGGATGGTGTCGGACCGCCGGGCAGGGCGGAATACAAATTCTGCCCTGGCTGGCTTTTGAGCTTTAAGCTCCATCCTTGCGGCCCCCCACAGGTGATGGGCCGTTTTTCCACCACCCCTACCATAGGTTGGATAGGGAGGAGGGGGAGGAGGGGGAGGAGGAGGAGGAGGAGGAGGAGGAGGAGGAGGAGGAGGAGGAGGAGGAGGAAGAGGAGGAGGAGGAGGAGGACCTCCCCCGTCCTACCTAATTGTGGTGGTGGTGGTGGTGGTGGTGGTGGTGGTGGTGGTGGTGGTGGTGGTGGTGGTGGTGGTGGTGGTGGTGGTGGTGGTGGTGGTGGTGGTGGCGGTGGTGGAACATTGACCCATCAACAGAGGGGTGGGGGCCAAGGGCACGGCGCTTCCTCCTGCCGAGTCGATCCGATCCTCGGGGCGACGGCGGCGGCCACGGCGCCCCTAGCCTCGGCAGCAGCCAGCTGCACGCGCGTCCCCGCCACGTCGTCGCCTGGCCGCACGCCGACGCTCGGGGAAGCCCGGGGGGGCGTCAGCGGACCCCCTCCCAAACTGCCCCCACTCGCGTTGCGAAGAAAACGACAAAACGTTTTCCGCTATTTTTGGCATCAAGGGGCGCTTACCGGGCCTCAGGGCCGTCAAAAAACTACTCGGGATGAAAAGCCGGTCCCGGTGAAGGGTCTAGACCTCTTGGGGTCGACGTTGTGAAAAAAACACGTCGTCGGGGGCCAGGGCTCGCCCTCCCAGACGTGGAGGGTAGGATAACCACCCTCATAACAAGAACACCGACAGGCAAGGCCTTCCCAGTGAACTCCCCCACAGAGAGAATCGAACAGGGCAGGGCTTGTGGTAAGGAAACGCCCAGGGTTGTTTCGTAAACATCAAGTGTGCGGGTCGTGGTAGCTCTCCCTCCCTGATAAAATCGCCCGAGCAGGGGAAGTCGGAAAAACGCGCCCCATCGCAGATGCACCTCCACCTGGGAGGCCCAGGAAATACTGGGGCAGGCGCGCCGATACCCCCCAGGCCAGGAATCGGCCCGGCCAGGGCCAGTGAGGCGGGCAGCTGACGTCCCCGCGAGGGGAGGATCAGCGGCGAGCGAGGACCCACAGGAACACCCAGCAACAGGACCAACAGGACCCACAAGAACGTCCAGCAAGGACCCACAGGACCCACACGAAGATCCAACAAGCACGACGACCACTGGGGCACCCTTCCCGAACCGAGACCTCAACCGCATGCCTCGGTCCGGCTGCAACGACCACTAGTCGGCCGGGAACGGGGGGGGGAAGTGAGAAGGGGCGGGCCATCTTGAAAGGCTCAGAAGTCCCCCGGCCTTCTGAGAAGGTTCCTAAGCCTTCCCCGAAGACACAAATAGCTTCTCGAAGGCGCGAGGCCTTCCGAGGAGTCCCGCCGCCTTCTCAGAAGGCCTTCTCCTTCTCATCTCCCCTCCTGGCTCGCCGCCGAGAGGGAGGGAGGGAGCCAGGTCGCCCCACCACGTGAGCGAGGATCAAAAACGGGTCTTACGCGAGGTGGGGTAGCGACCTCACGCCGCGGCTCACGCGGGCCGCTGGCGCGGCACGATGGCTGGAGACGAGGACGCGCTCACACGCGACCTTACGTGGGCAGCTTGCGCGCCATTGCCGGCGCCGACGACCCGGTTCTTTGGCGTCGCTCCCTGCTCTTCCTCCCTCGAGCGAGGCTGGGCCAAGTCGCCTCCAGAGGAATGACGCCTGCGTTCTCGGGAGCGGCCAAGAAGGGGGGGCGCAAATTATGGCCAGCGGCATGTGCGCGGTCCAGGGGGGGGACCCGGGGAGGTGTTGAAATAAGAAGACGCGCCATGAAATCTGGGGAGATATTCCCCTCGCGATAATATCCACCCCCCCTGGTCATCACCCCCCTCTTTGCCGCCCCCGACATTCGTGTGCCGTCCCCCACCCTTCCCCCAACTCTGGTGCAGGATTACTCTCCACCGACGGGCACGCTCCTCTCCAAGCCGCTACCGGAGCGGAGGGGTCAGAGCTCAACGCTGCTTTCCCTGAGATCCGATGTCGTGATTTTTGTTTTCGATACGGGGTCCCTGGAAGTCTCGACCCATTCCCCAGGACTGGTTTTTCATCCTGAGTCGTTTTTTGACGGCCCTGAGGCCCGGCAAGGGCCCCTAGGGACCGAGCTTTGCCAAAAACCTCCGTGCTGATTTTTCCCAACCATCCTGTGGTGTTGGGTCCTCGTTTTGAAGAGACGGTCCCCGCGTCTCCTTCCTCCTCCGTCCTCCCCCTTCTCCCTCCTCCCTGCGTTTCACCCACCCAGTACAGCGCTTCGTGGCCCCATGGGGAGCTCCACCGAAGGCCCCGGTGCCACCGCCCGCATGCGTCACCCACACCCATTTGGGAACTCCACCGAAGGCCCCACTGCCACCGCCCGCATGTGTCACCCACGCCCATTTCGTCACACCCATCACACGTTTCGTGGCCACATTGGGAGCTTTACCGAAGGCCTCAGTGCCACCGCCTGCATGCGTCACCCACACCCATTTCGGCACACCCCTCACACGCTTCGTGGCCCCATAGGGAGCTCCATCGAAGGCGGCAATGCCACCGCCCGCATGCGCCACCCACGCCCATTCCAGCACATCCCTCGCACGTTTCGTGGCCCCATAAGGAGCTCCACCGAAGGCCCCAGTGCCCCCCCCCTTAAGGGGGAAAGGGAGGGGGGGGCGGTTCCGGACCCCCCCCTTGGAAGGGAGGGAGGGGGGGGGTTCTGCAACCCCCCCCCCTTTGGTGTATTCAGGGAGATCCACTGGCGCGCTTTCTCCATCACGCTTGTCTCATCTCAGCTTCCTCTTCGTTCCTGGCGCAGACTTCACAGCAAGACGGGCACCGCCATTGCCGCGCGTCGAAGTGCAGATCGCAGAAGGCCCATTGCATCGAGGGCAGTCGCACTCGGCCTGGCGTCGACACGCGCGGCACCAATGGCCGCCGCTGGCCGCCACCGGGGCGGCCCGCTCACCCGCCCCTCGCTTCGCCACTGCAGGGGAGGTCGCCGGACACGCGGCATCGCCGTTCGCCGTGCGAGGCGTCGATGCAGTTATTGCTGGGCACGATGTCCAGCACGTCCCTGGTAAACCTGTTCGCCGCGCGATTCCCCGGCCCCCATGGTCTGTTCGGCCCTCGCCTCAACGGCTCGGGCTGCCATCAGCGCCTCATGATTGGCCCGGAACCTCGTGCGCGCAGTTGCGAGCGGACGGAGAAAAACACCGCGGGCAGAGGAATGCGAGGCTGAAGCGCAGACAGACAGACGGGCTTCAAACGTCGCCCGCGGTCTCCAGGGCAGCGGCTTTCTGGGACACGAGCGCAGGTCGACCCGGAGTGTCCGCACGCGCTCCTCTCAAATCCTCATGCTCGATGAGCGGGATCTGGCGGTGCGAGCAAGGAAGTGGGATGCGCCCGAGAAGGTTCTGAGGGCACGGGCCCTCGCCGTCGGAGCGAACCTCTCCCTCGATCGACATCGGCAGGCAGGCCGTCGCATGCCGCCCAAGACGATTCCTTCACGGCGGCCATGCGCGTTCGGGAGGGTCGATGGGCACGGCGGCTCGGAAACACAGTTCCCCTCGCCAGCCCACAGATGCCACGCGAGGTCCCCTTCTGTCTTCGACCGCTTCCCTGTCGGAGAAATAAGCGACAGGTCCACCAATGGCCCAGGCTGCCGAGATGCCGCTCCTCTCGCCCTGTTGGGCGCAACCATGCAGCGCGGCGCACTCGGGAGAGCCTGGACCTTCTTCCTCGAAGTCCGATACCTCACCCTGTCCGCTTGCTGCATCGATGGGAGCATCGACGCGAGAGCTCCCGGCAACAAAGATGCCCTCAACTAGTTGTCCATCCATCGCTGCGCCCATGCTGCCCCCGACCTCCGGCGTCGGCCTAACATCATCAGCGCTCGGGTCACCGCCATGAAGGCCGGCGCCTCTCGCTCGCCCAGGAGAGACGCGGAGTCGACTACTTCATTGACCTATCGGCTTCCGGCGAAAAGGAGACAGCCGCCGCCGGCAATGGGGATCGCGGGGGCCCCCGGCCCCCGTGCCACTCGACGTCATCCCCTGCCGCAGTACGGCCATCCCGCGGGGCATCTGGCCCACCCGCGCCACAGTGCATCGGCGGGTCAGCGCGGTCGGCGGAATCTGGTTTGCTGAGATTATGCCGAGGCCCCGCGGCCATGACGGTGACATAGTCGTTAGACGCGGCCGCGTGAGACCTCTTGCCAGGGCATGCTTCACCATGTCCTTGTACGGTAGGTGTGGGCCCCATGTATTTTCCCTCGACTCAGATATTTTTCGGGTCCGCCACCACACCGTATTTGTTTCGACCCAGCACACTCCAGGTTTGCGGCACAGTCGCGAGACCTCACGGTGAGTATTTCGGTTGATAACCAACACTTTGCCCGGAAATCCTCATTTCCGCAAGAATGGAAACCGTAGGCAATGGTTTATGTTGATCATCTTGTTGTTCTTCATGGACTTGAATGTGTCAAGTATTGGCCACATGTTGGATATCGGAGATGCACGACTTGTAAACATGTTTACGTAGTCCAGTAAAACATGTACGAATATGATTGCGTGTGATATAGCTGGCCAAAGGAATGGAGGCCGGTCGCGCGTGCGCGGACACCTTTTACTAAGCACGAATGGATGCGAAAAGCACGCATGTCAACGTCAGCGATACCAGCGCCAACTATCCATACTTGATGTTGACGCAAAGTGAATCAAATAAGCGAGGGGACCGTTAGTAATGACTGGCGCTCTCGTCCCAGCGCGGGTCACTTTGTGGACCCGAATCCTTTTTTCATCTTTATCGCCCCCCTCATTTGCCCTCCTACGCCTTCCCTTGTTCCTGACACTCCAGCTACTGCTGCTGCTGCTGCTGCTGCTACTGCTGGTCCTCGTCATCATGTTTCCTCCTCCTCCTCCTTCTCCTCTTGCTCGTCCTCTTGCTCTTTCGCCACATCAACGTCTTTGGTGTCCCAGGTCCGCCATGCAACACGTAGACGGATAGAAACAAACTCAGCGCAAAGATCAGCTATGGCGCAAGCGCCCCCAGCTTGCCTCGCTCCTCACCTCTGTCCTCATTCCCTCGTGTTCCTGGCCCTCATTCTGCTCCTCCTCCACCACCTCCTCGTTTCCTTTTCCTCCTGCTCCTCCTTCTCCTCCTCCTTCTCCTCCCTTCACTCTCCTCCTCCCCGTCCTCCTGTTCCTCCCTCTCCTGCTGCGCCCCCTCCCCCAGCGCCCTCACGCATACCCCGCTGCCCCGCTCCTCCTGCCCCCTCCGCCCCCCCCGCCCTGCGCGACGCAGCAGACGACCGAAAGGAGAGGACGACGACACGAGACGGCGAGGAGGACGCAGACGACGAGGCGGACGCAGACGACGAGACGGGACGAGGAGGAGGACGCAGACAACGAGACGACGAGGAGGACGACGAGAAGAGACGAGACGACGAGGAGGACGCAGGCAACGACGCCACCGCTGGCGCGCCTGGGGCGGGCGCCTTGGCGGCCCGGAACCCACAGACCGACCCGCCGAAGACCTGCCAGAGGGGAGGCGCTGTTGCCCCCGACGCCCACCGCGGGGCCGCTCCCCCCACGACGACGACGACGACGACGACGACGACGACGACGACGACGACGACGACGACGACGGCGACGACGACAAACGACAAACGACAAACGACGCCGACGGCGACGGCGACGGCGACAAACGACGCCGACGATGACGACAACGACGGCGACGGCGACGACGCCAAACGATGCCGACGACGACAACGACGACGACGACGGCGACGGCGACGGCGACGGCGACGGCAACGACGACGGCTACGACGGCGACGACGACGACGACGGCGACGGCGACGGCGACGACAACGACGCCGGCGACGGCGACGGCGGCGACTGCGACGGCGGCGGCGACGGCAGCGATGACGTTCTTGCTGACCATTGTCTGCGCCCGATGCTTCACTTTGGCGATCGACCGACTGACGCGTTGCGCGTGCGCTCGCGGCCTGCCCAATGAAATGTCGACCTCGGCCATCTCGATCCGATTGGATCCCGATGAGGCCCGATCTCGTCAACATCATATTTCACAGTATCGTGAACATGGTGTTTAAACATCAACTTCCACCTTATAGTTACCGTTGAATCAGCATTACGACTAAACGAAAATATATCTAAATGTCAACACCTATGAAGTTATAGTTTCATGATCGTCACCAGTATATGTAACAGTACAAGTAGCATGCCCTTCAATAGTATGTTTAACATTATATGTCACTTCATCATTGTAGTAAACGTAATATTCTAGCATAATATGTAACCTTACAGTTAAACATCACGTTTGGCATTATCTTTAACAGGCTCGTTCACCTTAAACATTGAGTAAACAGTATACGTAAGATACTCTTTAACATGATCATGAATGGTATCGTTAGCAGCATCTGAAACTTTATAGTTAACAGTATCTTGAACATACTCTTTGACATTATCTGGAACAAACTCTACGACATTCTCTTCCACAGTCTCGTTGACATGATCCTCAACCTTCTCTTTAACATATCATTCGCACTCCATTCAACGTGTTTTTAACAGTGTATTCAACAGTGTCTTTAACATTATCTTTACTATCCCTTTAACAGTCTCTTTCACATTATCATTCACCTTATCTAACCTTCTCTGTAACCTTCTCTGTAAGAGTATGCTGAACAGCATAGTTAACATTATATTTACATGTTATTTAACATTATCTCCAATATTATCGTTGGCATTATGGTGAAACGACCTGGATAAGCCTGATGATTGAGTATCATCCTTAACATTATATATGACAGTATAACTAACCTGATCTTTACCATGCTCTTTAACGTTATATTAACATAGTTGGCATTAAATTCAGCAGTATGTTCAACATTCTATGTAACAGTCTCGTTAACATTATGTTTAACAGTATCTGTAACCTTCTCGTTAACATCATCTTCAGCGGAATATTCAACATTCTCTGTAGCAGTCTCTGTAACATTATCGTTGACGTTCTCCTTAACCTTCTCTTCAACATGCTTTTTCAACATTATCTGCGAGATGAATATAACATGATGTTTAACAGTTTCCTTAACCTACTCGTTATCATTCTCTCCAGTAGTCTTTTAACATCCTCATGAAGTTTCTCCTTGACACTCTCTTTAGCAGACTCCAACATTATATTTCAACAGTATATTCAACAGTATATTCAACATGTTATGTAACATTGGAGTTACCATGTTATGTAAGATTCACGTTCGCATTCTCGTTAACAGTATCTTGAATATTATAGTTATTCGCATGATTAAACATGATGAGTACACATTAACATTCGCCTGCCCTTTAACATTCTCTTTAACAGTAGATTTAGCATTATCGTTGAAAGTCTCTTTCAGAATATATTTAACATTATATGTAAAATTTGAGTCAGCATCATGTTAAGCATCCTTAAACTACATTCTGAATTAACAGTCAAGGTAACTGTATCTGTTATTGTCCCTTTAATTTTATAGTTACCATAATATGTGAGATTACATTTAACCTGATATTTCACACTATATTTGACCGTATATTTCCCAGTATATTCCACTGTATCTGTCACATTCTCTTTCGAAGTATATTTCACCTTATGTTAACATTATATTAAACATTACATGTGATACTACCTTTGACATTATCTTTAACATTCGCTCTAAAATTAGACTTAAGATTATATGTGCCAGCAGATTCAATTCTATCGTTAACAGAATGAAACGTTATGATTACTCATTATGATTGGACATTATGTTTAACATTGTATTGAACATTATCGTCAACATCATGTTTAGCATTATCTTTTCCTGTGTAGCAGCAGACCAAAAATTGTTACGTCGACTTCTCGGAATTAGCCTTCGTGGCAAGGGTCAAGAGGGCGTTGCGACAACTTCGTGTCTTTTCTCACGCATGTATGTTGGCACTTCCGTTTGAATCTTGGCCTAGAGCGCTCAGTACGCGAGGCCACTCCTTGGCTGGCAGAGTCCCCGGGGGCCAAAACATACCCGCGTCACGAAGCATCACCGCATCAGCAAGAACAGTGCATCAATCATCTTCGGACTTCCCAATTACGCACTCTTCTTGGCGGCAAGGGTGATGTCAAGCAGGGAGTCGAGGTCCAGGCCGACGGTCGTTGCACCCAAGAGCTCAGCCTCAAGAAGAACGCGAACGTTCTCCTCGTTTCGCACGGGCTTCTGAGCTTCAGTCAGCACCGGCAGCATCAGCTGTGGCAGCGCTCGCTCCTCAGCAGAGCATCGGGCCGGTGGTTGACCCGAGCCAGGACCAGCTGGCCGACGTCATCGAACAACAGCTTCGTGGTTACGTCAGCCCAGAGGTCCAGGCGCAAATCAAGAAAACGTGCAACTCCCTGAATGCCTACATCGACAGTTGACGGAAATTGATAGATAGAGAAAATTCGTACACTGAGCAAAAAGACAGCCTGGATCAAGGCAGTTTCCTTCTAGGCTTTTGTCCATTCACATTATCATATGAAACCCCATTTCTCGATGCGGTACGCACCAGCGTGGATGAATCGCTTCATAGTGATATAGGTGACATGTCCATCAGGAATGCCAAGGTATAGATCTATGGCGTGACCTTGGCGCACCAGAAAAAATTGGATTTGGACGTACTCCAGCGGCAGCGTGAAGATCTTCTTCTTAAGACTTCCCGTGAAGCGTTCGACCAGCAGTGCATGGCGGTTGAGCTCGCAAGAACGTCGCCCTTTTGCGTTCTTAGGCTTGGCGGAAGACGACGAGGTTCGAGTGGACCCTGACTC
Source organism: Prorocentrum cordatum (assembly GCA_963575745.1). Lineage (NCBI taxonomy): Eukaryota > Dinophyceae > Prorocentrales > Prorocentraceae > Prorocentrum > Prorocentrum cordatum. The sequence continues at coordinate 94,888 of CAUYUJ010021500.1, forward strand.
GCTCAGACACCGTCTCGCAGTGATCTACAGGAAGATTGTTGATCAAGCTGCCCATCGCAAGCAGAGAAAGTTGGACGGCCGAAAAAATTGGACGCAGCAAAGATAGACGAGGCAAAGATAGACGAGCGCGTTCCAATACTCGCAAAGTAGCTACTCGCAAATGGCCTGGATCCGCCACAGGGAAATGTACGATAAAATACATCAAAGCATATATGCTTTGGGGGACGTTTGCGAGTAGGCACTTTGCGAGTAGTGGAACGCGCTCGGCGAAAAGAAAGAAACGGCCAAGAAGAAGAAAATCGCGGAGGCTGTGAGTCAGAAGCCCCCAGCAGAGCTGATGGAGACGGTCATCGGCGCCAGAATCGAGAAAGCCAGGCGTTCGGCGAAAACGGACCCCAAGAAGCCGTTGGACACCCCAGCGCCATGATACCAGCAGCAATGTGATCTTAGCTTATTTCCCTGACAGCGCTCCTGCCGGAGGGTCAAAAAACGGCCAGTCCCCCGCCAAGAGCGGAGGCAGAGGAAGGGGCCGCGGCAGGTCGTCGATCCTGAAAGGCAAGGGCGAGGGCAATGAGAGCAAGGGCAAAGGCAAAGGAAAGGACACATCCCAGGGGAAAGCCACCGCGAAAGGAGAAGGTGGCAAAGCTGGGAAGCAGGGCAAAAGTGGCAAAGCTGGGAGTTCGAAAGGCAAGAGCACCAGAAAGGGCTACGAAAGACCGCGCCGGTCAGCCAGGGGACGAGGGCGCGGCGAAAATGGGAAAGGCTGGTGAAGATCAAGGCCTGCGCTCGACGGGCCAGAGAGCACGCGGCAACTCTTCATCTCCCATCTTGCCCTCCCAACGGTTTCCACAATACGTGCAGTATAAATAATGTCGCATCCCTTCTTCGCGGCCTGACCAAGGTGGAAATAGGCCGAGTGCTGGAATGTAGACTGGGCCGTCCAGCAACATATTGATTTGACCCGTTGCGCAATGTCACGGTCGCGCCAAGCAAGGGGCAAATTGATTGGACAGTAGAATACAGAGTGCGCCGTGGTCGCAAACACATTCTTGGATACAAACGAAAGCCGTCTATTCAACCAGTAAATTGGGGAATTCAGAACTTGCTAAACAAGGTTGCTTGGCAATAGTATTTTAGAAACGACCAGCTCCGACAGGCATGGCTGCACATCGTAGATCATGGTCCAACCAATGCCTTTTCGAGACGAAGTTCTGGAGCCTGTCAAGACGTACATATCCGACGTGCGCTCAAGGTTGTGGCAAGCTAGCATCAAATCCCGCTCTTGCTGCGGCGCAAGCCCTCGACTGCACCTCATTGTGTCTACTGCTTTACGATCCTTCCGAGGAGGCCTGTGGGGGTGCCTCCCCACAGACGAAGATGGAGGACTCGAATTGGTGCAAAAGGGACGGATGCAAATTGCGTACATCAAAGCTTTGGGCAATCAGAACAAGTATGAGAGAGGTCATGAAGATCCAAGCGTCCTCACGGATGACGTGTGCGATGGGTACCTCTCGATGCGCAGAGAGGCAGCAAACGACGTGGACAGCGAGCTCGACCCTGACTTGTTCAGGGCACTTGTCAGTGGAAGACGGCGCAAGAGGGGCATTACTTTCAAAGTATCAACTACAGCAAAAACACACAAGCCCTAGACGAAGTGCACCATTCGCTTGCTCCCCGCCACGCAGCCTCGCAAAATTCTCGCTCCGGCGATGCGGCTCCTGGCCAGAGAGCTTCGAGAGCGTCTGGATGAATTGCACCACCTGGCAAAAGATTACTCGGCGTCCGTGTCCCGTTTGTCCCGTGAGAGGTTCTCCCAGACTGTCACCATCACGAAGATAGACATAAAAGGAGCACTACATGAGCGGCACCCGCGGCGTCCTTCTCGAGAAGTCCAGCAAACTCTTCCAAGATGGGCGCCGGCGAAGATTACCAGAGTGTTGGAATTTATCCTGGGGCATCAATACGTCGAGCTCCCACGGATACCCGAACGCCTCTGGAAAGTATTGCATGGCAGTGGCATGGGAATGAACTGCAGTGCTGCGGATGCCATGACAATGGACAATCTAACAATCCTCTCATTGAATGAAAAATGTGTTTAACATGTGTACAACATGTTCTAAAAATGTTTCAAACATGTCTTTTTATAGATCTAAAACATGTTTGAAACATGTTTTAGACATCGGGCAATTATTTGGCAACATGCTTCCTCTCCACTGATCGTCCTCCACAACTGCAGTGGTTAAGTATCGGACGGTACCTCCTTCCAGCTTGCAGAACAACAGTGGATCAACGATGTTGATTTCTTCCAGTCTGTGGGGCTTCGATGCTGCTTCCGGTCCAAAGACGACAGTATCGCTTTCTTCGATGGCCCGAACCAGCAGCGCGACCAGTTCCTTACGATGCTCAGCCTGCGTGCCGGACCGTTCGCCCTCGAGCTGGAGCGAAGATCCCATCGTGAAGCAACCTCTCTTGACGTGAGTCTTGTCAGGGAATCCAGAACTGATGACGCGATATTTTTGCCACAGTGTGCACGAGATGGTTCAGGAGGGAAAGAAACACACAGACACAATTAATCGTCGATTCCCCAGAAAATATGGGAAAATATGGGAAGTGTGGGGAAGACAAAAACCCGAAAACATGGGAAAATGTAGGGAATAGTTTTATTTGTGTATTTATTTGTGTGTCCTGGGGCCCCTTCAATGGTGGCGAGCCAGTGGGTTCTCCCCTTTCAGAGCTACCTCGCCGCCTTCCCTCGGTGGACCGCGCGCGGCCTGTGGCCATGGCGTTGCGGTGCGTCGGGCTGTGCAGCTCTCTCCCCCCCGCCTCGCCAGGCAGCAGGCAAACACTTCTGCAGGCAGGCCTCGGCGAAGAGGGACTTCGTCTCAGATCATCGATGCCATACGGCATGCTTTTTACACCGACGGTCTTTTCAACACCTTCGCGAGCCTAGGGAGGACGGGTTCCAGGGGAGAGTCGTCTTCCGTGTGCTTCCATTTTTCCACCAGTGGGCAAACGCGCGATTGAATCGCGAGTTGCATCTCCCGAACAAGCAGTGGTAGAACAGCGTCAACTTCAAAATTCGGCTCTCGTGGCGACTGGGCGTTGTCCACCTTGTGACACAGCTTCGGTCTTTCAAAGCCGACTGCGGTGAAAATCCCACGGAGTGTGGCCCGATCATAGGAGGTTGGTTGTGGTAGGACGGCGGCAGATTCTCTTTCACATTCTCTTTTCCTGCGTACCAGCACACAAAGACTTGTTACGACGATTTCTCGGAATAACCTGCGTGGTAAGGGGCAAGAGAGTGTTGCGATAATCTCGTGTCGATTTCATGCATGTATACTGGCACTTCCGTTAGATCTTGGCCCAGAGCGCTCAGCACGCGAGGCCACTCCTGGGTTGGCAGAGTCCCAAGGGGCCACAAGATACCCGCGTCACGAAGCATCAGCGCTTCAGCAACAACAGCGCATCCATCATCATCATCATCATCATCATCAGCAGCAGCAGCATCATCATCGCCATCACCATCACCATCATCAGCAACAGCAACATCATCATCCTCATCATCATCATCATCATCATCATCATCATCATCATCATCATCAGCACCATCACCACCACCACCACCACCACAATCATCATCATCATCATCATCATCATCATCATCATCATCATCATCATCATCATCATCATCATCATCATCATCATCATCATCATCATCATCATCATCATCATCATCATCATCATCATCATCATCATCATCATCATCATCATCATCATCATCGTCGTCATCATCACTATAAGCATCATCATCTTCCGACCCAGTCCCGATGCAGCCCGACTCGAAGCGCGATCCGATCCGATCCGACTTCCCAATTCGATGCTGACTGATACTACCCTTGCATCGTTTCGCCTTTTGGGGCCTCCTGGGAGGCCCTCGTCGCCACGGCTGGATTCGCCTCGACCTTCTGGTCGGAACGCATCCCGGGAGGGGACCGGTGAGTAGCGGCATTGGTATCTTCTTGGTTTCCCCAAGAACGGGAAGAAAATGTTCGGCCCGCCCAAGTGGGGCCAGGCAGTCGGTGCCTCAAACAACAAGCCAGCCTGCCGACAAATGCCCCACGGAAGTTCTTGCCTCCCGATGGCCCTGGGAGCCCGCTGAAGCTCTGGAGCATCGTGGGACCCTGAAAGGTCGACGGCACGAGTGGCAAATTTCTCTTCATAGGAAGATTTCTTGTCGCAGATAATCCACAAAGAGACCAACTACGACTGGGAAACGTGGTGGGAGAACGCGGAAAGGCAAAGGCCAAAGGCCAAAGGCACGACAAATAACTAGTTAGCAGACGAAATGGCCGACCCCATCGACGGCGAAAGGCTCGGGCAAGGGCAAGCGCAAGGGCAAACATCGAGGAAAGAGAAACGATGGGAAATGCGAGTGAACAGTAAAAGTCTGGTAAAAATCGCCGACCGTTGACTCCTCGCCGATGCGTCGGCTCTGCGGCACGACCCACCGCACGATCTGCTCCCCGCGTCGCCGGTGCATCGCCGATGCACCTGCGATCTGGCGCGACCTTCCAGCCGCATCTGCCGCGGCCCCGCGCGGGAGGCGGACTGCCGCGGCCCCGCGCGGGACGCGCTTGAGAGTCTGAGGGCGGCCTCGAGCCATCGCGGGCCTGTTGGCTCAGCAGGTTCGGCGTGCCCCGGGAGGATGCCGGAGGGCCTCCGGGGGAGCCAGGCTCTGGAATCCCTCTGCCCGGGCGCGCCACAGAAAACGGGGATGGGAACCCACTCGGGCGCCGCTGGGCCGAGAGGAGGAGGAGGAGGAGGAGGAGGAGGAGGAGGAGGAGGAGGAGGAGGAAGGAGGAGAGGAGGAGGAGCGAAGGAGGAGGAGGAGGAGGAGGAGGAGGAGGAGGGGAAGGAGGAGGAGCGGAGGAGGAGGAGGAGGAGGAGGAGGGGAAAGAGGAGTAGGAGAAGAGGGAAAAGAAGGGAGGAGGAGGAGGAGGAGGAGGGCGACGACCAGTGCAAACCCAAGACTCATCAACGATGTTGGAATTAACCCTCGCTCCAAGCTCCCTGTTCATAAGCCCCTACAACGGTTCATTTCCATTTAGGGAACTGCCTCGTTGGAAGACAACCGTTTGAAGATTTTGAAACATTCCAAAAAATTGTTCTCGGGATGTCCACGCCATGGATCAACCAGACTGCTGCCTCCTGACGATATGGAGTCGTACCAGAACGCCATTCTGGGACTTCAACACCGCGAATCAACAGAACTGTTGCACCCGCATAATCCTGAATCCCTCCCAAACACAATTTGTGGGACGTTGATCCTGGGAATCCGTGAAACCCTGCAAATGTTTAGTTAGAACGAATGTGCGCGGCGCTAAAGCGAGAACCACATTTTGAAAAGGAACAGCCCTCAATTCGTGAACATATTGCAACTGTTTAGTTAGAGCGAATGCGCGCGGCGCTAAGGCGAGAGCCACATTTTGAAAACGACCGGCCCTGAATCCGTGACACTCTTGCAAATGTTTGAAACGAATGTGCGCGGCGCTAAAGCGAGAGCCACGTTTTGAAAACGACCCGCCAACGATCCGTGAAACTCTTGCAAATGTTTCAAGAGAATGTGCGTGGCGCTAAAGCGAGAGCCACATTTTGAAAACGACCAGCCCTCCATCTGTGAAACTGTTGCCAATTTTTGAGCTTCAGAATCATAGATAATGAGAAAGTGTCATGCGAGACGCCCAGCCCGCCCTAAAAACTGGCCTCGGGGTGCGACAGGGAGAAATGATTTATGTGTTTTCCCCGTGGGCTTCCAACCGCCGTGACTTTCCCCACTTCGGGGGCTTGCAAACAGCCCGCACGTGGCGCTTACAAGCTGCAGCAAGAAAAAAAGAAAGCCCAGTGCCGCCAGAAAAAGGGCCACACTTTGTTGCGGCACGCTGGGGCTCTCACCAAATGGGGATGGCCACCGAACGCGCCAAAGCGTGATTAACAAATCCTCTGGTCAGCTGAACACGCGCATCTACAATGCGTGCGTGCACACTGGGCCAGACGGCACTAATCCGAGTCGTCCGAAGCATTGACTTCAAGTGAGCTTGGGACTGACTGCGCAGCACCTGCCGCGCGGCACAAACGTTGAACCTTATCCTGAAAAGCGCGGGCCCTATCCTCCTGCCTCAAAGCATCGACCACCGAACGGAGGGGGTTCGAAGGGTGGGCACCAGAGGGCCTCGGAGGCGGAGGGGCCACCGCGGCGCTAGACTGCGGCGGGTCAACGTTGAAAATACTAGAGCCGTCACGAAAATTTACATCCGCCTGGACCACCACCCCCCTTCTCTTAAGGTGACGGCCCTGACATATCTGCTGCCACGCCCACACACCAAACTTGGCGTGGAGCCCGCGCAGACTGCCGTGGGAAGTGTAGCATGTACACCTCATGCAAATAACCAGCTCAGCCCCGTCACTGCAGGGAAACATGACACACCTGTGCTCCAAATTATTAAGGCTGGCGACGCTACACGCTTTTAGTCCCGAGCACCGTCCCGGCAGGGGCTTTCCGCCATCCCGCGGACGACGGATCTGGATACACTTCGCGCAGCGCCCAAAACCTTCAGAACTAAACCATCTGTGCGTCTTGCCAGCAGGAGCTTGAGGGGCTCTTTCAACAGGGAGGTACTGATTATACTGGACATTTTTCGAAGCTCTGAGAGCGGAAAATTCAGGCAGCAGCTTGGCAGCCAGTTTACAAACGGCTCGAGCGAATTTAACGCAAAAGTCAGCTTCTTCCAACACCTCCTCGTCTCTGGGATGGAAAAAAAGGGCCTCTTTGGCCCCGAGGTCGGCCGTGTGGTTTCCGAGCCTGCGGGCCATCTCATCACGAGAGAGACCTTCATCATTCAGAGACAAATGGGCCTTGACCTTGACCACCTCGCGAATATGATGGCGCTCAGGACGGCCTAAAAAAGCTGCAGAAAAACACCAGTCTACATTATCTTGAAAAATATTTGGGCATCCCTGGGCAATACATGCTGTAGCTTGACGTTGACGCAATCGGTGTAGAGAGCGCTCGGGCCAGCAAGACACATGGTAGCACCCCAAGAACCCGAAAACTCGCCGGCCTGAGGGGTCTGGGACAGGGGAGCCCAAACAGGGCACTTCATTGTGCAAAGGAGCTCGTCTTCCTCCGAGAAGAGCGCCGCGCACCAAGACGGGAGAAAATATTTATAAGGAAGAGGAATGGAGGAGGAGCAGGAAGAGGAATGGAGGAGGAGGAGGAGGAAGAGGAGGAGGAGGAGGAGGAAGAGTCATGCTGCCCACCCTCTGCACGGCCCAGGGGGCAGGCGGCGGAGCCTGGGCGCACTTCAGGCCAGCCACGAGCAGCGTGGACACGACCTCGGCCGGCGCGCCAGGGCGGGGCGGGGCGGCGACGGCGACGACGGCGCGGCGACGACGGCGACGGCGACGGCGACGGCGACGGCGACGGCGACGGCGACGGCGACGGCAACGACGACGGCGGCGGCGACGACGGCGGCGGCGGCGGCGACGGCGACGACGACGACGACGACGACGACGACGACGACGACGACGACGACGAACAACGACGAAGAACGACCAGTACGGAAGCGGCGGCGGCGGCGGCGGCCACGGCGACGGCGACGACAAACGACGACGACGACGATGACGACGACAAACGACGACAAACGACGACGACGACGACGACGGCGGCGGCGGCCACGGCGACGGCGACGGCGACGACGACGGCGACGGCAGCGGCGGCGGCGGCGGCGACGACGACGGCGTCGACGGGGCGAGGCGGGGCGTCTGCGCCCGCCTGTGGCACGACTTGTTCTGCCCCGAAGCTCGAAATCCCACCATCCCTCTGGGCTGACTGCCTACCAGACCACCCCAACCCAGCCCGAAGACCCGAATTTCGGGTGGGGGGGGGGTAAGGGTTCCACGTGTGCTTTTGTTCGAGGTTTCCCGACCCCCCCCCCACTGGAAATCGAGGGGTAAATCTGAGCCTTCGGGTTGGGCTGGGGGTGGTTTGGTGGGTGGTGATGGGCGCACCCCGAGATCCTGGCGTTGCAACTCCTTCGCAGCGGGCGTTTCTCGCCCGGCGTCGGGCCACGGGGCCCTCACGGATCGATCCCGCTCGGGAGGTGCCGCAGGAAGGATGGGGGTCTGGGGCTCACGGCGGGGATGTCTTACGGCGTGCCCATGTCTTGACACGTCGGATCTCTCTGGGTTGGTGGCTTCACGGACTCGTGTCTGCTCGCTGCTAAAACCACCCCCTTTCCGCTGCTCGGGGGAGGGGTTCACGTGCGGGCGGAGACGGTGCCTGGATCGCTGCGCCCTATCAATCAGCACCCCCTCCCCCAAGGCGACCGGCAGCAAACCCTGACCAATAAGCCCACCCACCCCACCATGCCTGATAAGAATCATACATAATGCATTTTGCCTCCAAATCTGGCGCATACACGGGCGCCCCGCGACCACTTTGCGTTGGTTTTTGATAGGGACGGCAGGGGTGCCAGCAAGGCCAGCCATCCCTTTCAGCAAAAAAACAAACATGCACTTTGTCTACAGGTCCGGAGCATGCGCAGGGCCCTCTTTTCTCTGAGCTCTCATCTGTTTCACGAATCCTCAAGATGTCACAATTCATCAATCGGTGCCGGACATTGCGCTCACCGGAAGAGTCGCCCTTCTCACAGAATGCTCGGCAATTCGCTTCAGGGGGACTCAAGATCCTGAACTCCTTGGGACCAGGGCCCCAGGCACCTGCGGTCGCTTTTGATTCCCCGTAGCCGGCGCACCTGGCGCGTCTGGAGCACGTGGCACCATTGGCACACGTGGAGCATGTGCCGCACCTGGCACGCTTGGGCCTCCAGGGTGTCTGGTGCACCTGGAACCCGTTGCGCGCATGGCATGTGTTGGTTTCTTAAGCGATCTGATGACACTCGGGTGTTACCTATGTGTTGGGAGGGCGGATGGGAGTGAGCTAGACGGCTTGCTATTTGGCGGGGTAGCTTGACTACTGCTCCCGATTACTATACACCCCCTCCCCCACCCGGCCGGCGGCCAACCCCAACCTGGAACCACACCAACCCCATGAGGGCCACCCCTCCCACCACCCCTGTCAAAAAACAATACAAAACGCACCCTGCCTCCACATTCTGAGCATGGGCGGCCGCCCCGCGAGCATTTTGCATTGCATTCTAGAGGGACGGCTGGGGTGCCAGCAGATCCCACCTGCCTTCCGGGCGCGGGTGGCCGACCGACTGGCTCGACACATCAGTGGCTGCTGCCTTTTCGCCTTCCCGCTTCCGATGGGCTCTCGAAACCTCCGCACGGCTCCAGAACTGGCCGAGAGAGCCCAAAGCAGGGCCCAAGGAGGAGGAGGAGGAGGGGGGAGGAGGAGGGGGAGGAGGGGGGGGAGGAGGAGGAGGAGGAGGAGGAGGAAGGAGGAGGAGGAGGAGGAGGAGGAGGAGGAGGAGGAGGCGCACCTGGCGCGGCTGGAGCACGTGGAACGCCGAGCGCACGCGGAGCGCGCGCCGCACCGAGCGCGCGCCTGGCACGCGTGGACCTCTCCAGGGCCTGGCGCATCTGGAACCCGTGGCGTCTGCGGCGCTCTTGCGCGACGTGGTGCGTTGAAGGGGCCCAAGGACACACAAATAAATACACACAAATCAAATAATCCCCCATATTTTCCCATATTTTCTGGGTTTCTGTCTTCCCGCCCACTTCCCATATTGTCCCACATTTTCTGGGAAATCGAGGATTAATTGTGTCTGTGTGTGTGTCTTTTCCTCCTGATGAGTGCCCGGGTGTCACGCATGTGTTGGGGAGGGCGGGCGGGAGCGAGCAAGACGGCTTGCGGGCGGGCGGGAAGCTTGACCCCTTCCCCCTGCCCCCTCCCCATGGGCCTGGGCGGGGGGGCCGGCGTGTCGGAGGATGCTTTGTGGTCAAAGATGGCTTCAAGAGGGCCTCCGCGAGTCCAAGATGTCTCCAAGATGGGTCAAGATACCTCAAGGTGGCTCAAAATTGCCTCCGACGCGCATCCAAGAGCCTCAAGACGGCCCCAGGATAGTGCCGGCTGAGCCCTCCGAGGATCCCCCCCGAGGCCAAAATAGCTCCGAAGCCTAGGGAAAATGAGTGTGTTCTGCCTTATCGTTTTTTCGCTCCCGATGGGCTTGTGAGGCATCCGGATGGCCCCAAGACGGCCCAAGAGGGACCCAGGAGTGGCCCAAGAGGGCCCCAAGAGAGCCCCAAGAGCGCCCAAGAGCGCCCAAGAGCGCTCCAAGAGCAGCCCAAGACGCCATTTTTGAGACTCCAGGGGAGGGGGCCGAATTGATCAACCCGCCTCTTTTTTGAGCCATGGGGCCCAAGAGGCCTCCCAGACCTCTCCAACTAATTAGCCCAAAGAGGGCCCCAAGAACCCCAAAACGAGCCCCAAGAGGGCCCCAAGAGAGCCCCAACAGGCCCCACGGGGACCCCAAGAGAGTCCCTGAGATGACCGCAATCGTCCTTCAAGAACCTCTCACAACAACATATTTCCAAAGCCTGATTTCTCATCCTCCTTGTCATTGTCCGTTCGTTCCCTCCTCCTTTCCTGCCTCCTCCCTCCTCCTCCCCCCTCCTTCTCATCCTCCTTTTGTTCTTACTTATCGTACCATTCTGAATTAGTATTGATCATATTCCTACAAGAATTCGAGGCTGCCGGGCGCTCGATAATGAAGGTTTACCGGTATTTTTGCCATGTCTGTTGCTTCGAAATTCGAAGACCGAGGCTTGCGGGCGCTCGAAACAGGAGGTTTCCGGGCTTTTCTGTGATGCCTTTCTTCGAAATTCAAACTTCGAGGATTTCGGCGCTCGGAAGTAGGAGGTTTCTGGGCGTTCTCGCGGGCTCCCCATGGCGGTCGAGCCTCGGGCTGGCTTCCAGCAGCTGCGCCTCGCCGAGCGGCGTCCAGGGGTGTCCGCCGCTTGCCCGGGGGCGAAGCGGCGTTTGAGCCATTTGGCTGTCCCCGTCCCCCTTTCCCCCTCCCCTGGGTTCCAGGTGCCAGGATCTAGGCTCTAGGCTCCAGGTTCTGGGCTCTGGGTTCTGGGTTCTCTAGGTCCTGGGTTCTAAGCTCTAGGATCTAGGTTCTAGGTTCTGGGTTCTGGGTCCTAGGTTCTGGGATCTAGGTTCTAGGTTCTGGGTTCTAGGTTCTGGGTTGTCCTCGCGCGCGCCCGCGTAGGGGCACGAGGTCTGGGAAAAGGACGCACAGGCAGCCACCAGCGACGACGGCGACGGCGGCGGGCGAGACGGCGACGGCGACGACGACACGACGGACAACCGACGGGACACCCACAGCGTCGCGCCCAGGCGACGCCGACGGCGATGCCGCTCGAGGGGGGGGGAGGCGGGGGGGACGAAGGGGGGCCAGCAGCTCCCAAACGCATCCCCTTAGCCTCCGGAGCCTCTCCTTCGCGGCGCGCACGAGGGGGCAGAGGGAGGGGGGAAGGCTTCTTGGAAGGGGGCTGCTTCTTGGAAGGCACCGGATTTCTGAGGAGCAGGGGTGCTTCTAAGAAGCCCTCCCCCCTCCCCCCACCCCCCTCTGCACGTGGCCGCTCTCCTGAGCCCCAAGACGGAGGTCCAAAACGGAAGCCCAAGATGGCCCCAAGATGGCCCAAGAGGACTCCCTCCAAGACGCCCCAAGAAGCCTCCAAGAGGCCTCTCAAGAGGCAACGAGGCAAACATCTGTGATTTCCATTTGCCTTTTCGGCTCTCCGACGCGCCTAGACGGCCCAAGACGCCCCTTAGACCACCCCAAAACGGCCCGAGAGACCTCCAAGAGGACCCCAAAACAGCCCGAGAGCGCCCCAAGACGGCCCGAGAGGCGCCCAAGACGGCCCCAAAAGGGGCCCAAGAGAGGGAACACGAACCGAAAATCCGAGCCTTCCGTCCCAAGAGTCCCCCAGGAGGCCCCAAGAGGCGCCCAGGGGGCCCCAAGAGGCCCCCAAGAGGCCCCCAAAAGGCCCCAAGAGGCCCAAAAGAAGCCCCAACACGCCTCAAAACGGCCCCTAAGATACCTCCCACGAGATCCCAACACTGCTCTACTTGGGGGTCGGCGGACGGAATGGCGTTAGCCTCTTGAATATCCGACGATAGATTGTTTCAGTCTGGGCGTTCTTCCTTGATTTCGGCCCGCTCGGCTCCAGACTGGCAATCAGCGCGTGATGATCGTGGTGGTCGTGCTGACCGTGATCATCACGACGAGAACGAGTGTGCGAGGGGGGCCGGGAAGAGGCCGGTGAGGGGCAGGGGGAGGAGGTGGAAGGAGAGAGGGCAGGAGGAGGGAGGAGAGGGGAAGCAGGAGTTCTGGGGGCAGCAGCCGCGAGACAACAGAGGAAAGGGCACACGCTGCTAGGGGCAGGAGGAGAGGATGCGGAAAGGGCGCCCGCTGCGTGTTAGCCAGGAGGGGGGCCCACGAAGTAGGGACGCCGGGGGCCAGCTGCTGCCACGCGGAAGCGCCAGGGGCGAGGAGGGAGAGGTCGGCGTCGCGACCGTCTGCAGGGGCCGGCGCCACAGCGCGCCGGCCCCCGGGAGTCCTGCAGAAGCGAGGGAGAGAAGGAGGGAGGGAGGGAGGGAGGGGGGGGGGAGTAGTTAGCAGAAGGAGGTGAGTGAGGGAGCGGGGAGCGAGGGAGGAGGGAGGGACGGCGAAGCGAGGGAGGGAGGGGAGGGCTCGAGCATGATCGGACGCGCCCGACGGAGCTGTGGCCTCCGGGCGCTCGGAGGCCCAGAGGCGGCCAGGGGCATCCAGCAGCCGCGGCCTCGACGTGCCCGGTGCGCCGACGGCGGGGGCCGGGGAGAGGGCCCGCGCATCGTGGTCCCGAGGCACGTGCGCGGACCAAAGGGGGCCAGAGGGCGCATCGGTAAAGGCGAAGAGGACGGAGGCGAAGGCGCGGACACGGACACGGGCACGAGCACGGACGCGGCCTGCGTCGTGCAGCGCGCGGGTGCTGCAGGGGCGGGGCCGAGGCGCCCAAGATGCAGGACAGGGTGAAGCGCCAGCCAGCCTGGGCTCTCAGAGGTGGGGGTCGGAGCCGGAGGAGTTGGGGTCGGCAACGAAGAAGAAGGGAGCCTCGAAGTCTGGGAGAATGCATGCTCGAGGCGGACACTTGACCATAATCCACCGCCCGAGATGCGATGTCCTGCCGCCCCAGCGGGCGGCGGATGTGGGGACGTGTTGGCCCCCGGGGGTCCGAATAATTCTGTCTGGATCCTCCGCCCGCCGAGGTCCCCGAAGGTCTGGTCCCCCACAGGCGGTGGTTGTGTACATAGGTGTACGGTGGAGGCCCGACCACAAGAAACCTTCCACAAGAAGCCCAGCCCTGAGACCCCGGGACGTCCATTGGGTTTTGGCGTGGGCACGTCACGCTTTCCACGGCAAGACCATCGAAACCCAAGAAACCCGGGGCACCCTGGCAAGCAGGGTGTTTCTTGGCATGGGCCTCCACTGTGAATCCCCGCCTCAGACCATGGCCCCGGCCATGACATTCGGGGCAGGGCTAGTTGAGGCAACGGCACCTCAGTCGGTCCCCGAGCCCCTCACAGGGTCCAGAGGCACCAGTTTTCCGAGCTGCGTCCAGCCGTGGCGTCGAAGGGGGCCCCCGAAGGCCAACGACTCTTGCCTCAACCAGCCCTCCTTCTGTCGTCCACGCACGGTAGGTTCGTCCGCGTCGATCGTTCAACCTTGAATCGATTGCGGCCCTGATCGTTCACAGTTGAACTCTGTCGGGTCCAGGAGCGTTACCGCGTCTCTCAGTGCTGCCGCGCCGCAATAGCCGGCATCACCGGCGCGCCAACGCCGCACGAGCCTACCGCATCCCTCCTCCTCAGTGACCCCCGCGGCGCGTCGCGGGGAGGAGCTGCCCCCCTCGGCCGACCGCCAGGGAGGCGTACAGCCTGGGCACCACCGCCGGCTGCCAAGCCTCCCCGGGCCGCTCCCGCGCCCGCCTTCGCCGTCGCGCCGCAGCCGCCGTCCTCGTCGTCGTCGCCGCCGCCGAAGTCGGAGTCGTCGCCGTCGTCGCCGCCCCCTGCCGTCGTCGTCGTCGTCGTCGTCGTCGTCGTCGTCGGCGTCGTCGTCGTCGTCGCCGTCGCCGGCGTCGGCGTCGGCGTCGGCGTCGGCGTCGGCGTTGGCGTCGTCGTCGTCTGGTCGTCGTCGCCGCCGCCGCCGAAGTCGGAATCGTCGCCGTCGTCGCCGACGGCCACGCCTCCGCTCGTCCAGGCCGTCCAGGCCCGAGCAGAAGCGCCGGGAGCTCTCCTGGTCGCGTCCTCGCCGCCGCCACGTCGCCGTGCTCCCCATCTGCGCTACCGCCGCCGTCCTCGCCGTCGTCGTTGTCGTTGTCGTCCTCGTCGTCCTCGTCGTCCTCGTCGCCGCCGTCGAAATCGTCACCGTCGTCCTCGTCGTCGTCGCCGTCCTCGTCCTCGAGTCCTCGTCGTTCTCAAAGTCGTCGTCCTCCTCGTGCTTCCTCCAGGAGTGGGCAACAAGGGTGGGGCGGACGGGCCAGGGTGGGGGTGGGGGGTGTTGGGGGGGGGGAGGGGGAGGGGCAATCCCTGAACTCTGAGCCGTCCTGGAACAAACTCGACGGGCGCCTCTTCCCCCTTCGAACTCCCAGACCGCACAGGAGCACCGTGTCGGGACCCCGGGGCCCTCGCGGATGGGTCGCGGACCGCGGGGTGCCGCCCGCGGGGGGAGCGGAGGGCTCCCTGGGTCCAGGTCGATGCCACTCCCCCCCCCCCCGGAAAGGAGCACTCAGGGCCAGGGATGCCTCTGCAGGTACCCAGGGAAAGGGACACGGGCGTTCGAGAACCTCGATCCCAGAGGATCGAGGAGGAGGAGGAGGAGGAGGAGGAGGAGCCGGAGGAGGAGGAGGAGGAGGGGGAGGAGGAGGAGGAGGAGGAGGGAGGAGGAGGAGGAGGAGGAGGAGGAGGAGGAGGAGGAGGAGGGGAGGAGGGGAGGAGGGGGAGAGGGGGGAGGGGGAGGAGAGGGGGACAAGGGGAAGAGGCGGGGGGAAAGGAGGGGAAGAGAGGGGGAAGAGTACGGGGGGAAGGGGAGGGGGGCTGGGGAAGA
>CAUYUJ010021500.1:115000-138196 GCA_963575745.1 Prorocentrum cordatum
GCCAGCGGACCTTGTCCAAGGGCGCCCAGGGGGCCGCCGAGACGTCCGACAGGGCGTCCGGGGCGTCCCTGGAAGGGGGTCCGGTTTAGGGGGGGGGGTCCGGGCAATAACAGTAGAGGAATACGAATATATACACAGATATATATATATATATATATAGAGAGAGAGAGAGAGAAGAGAGAGAGAGAGAGAATAGTGCAACATACATAGCACATGGCTAACCAGGCGCCGGGCCAGAAAGCGCTCGCCACCGAACAACTTCCTAGTTCTTTCTGGGGTGGAGAAAGATAATGCAAAAAAAGGATGAGAGCGCGCCTCGCCCCGGGGGGCCGCGCACGACGAAGATAGAACGCACCGGAACCCCCCCGCGGGAGCGAGGCAGAGGGGGGCGGCGGAGAAAAAAAAAAATAAAGAAGAGAAAGAAAAGAGAAAGAAAAAGAACAAGGAAGTAAAACAAGAAGAAAAAAGAAAAAGGAAAAAAAAAAAAGGCAAGCCTCATACCGCACAACCCCCCACAAAAAAAACAAACGAAGAGTATCGTGCGAGGAAAAAAAATAGTAAAAAAAAAAGGAGCCACCTCGAGCCTGGCAGGGCAGGGGGGGCGGGGCTGCTTGCAACCGAACAACCGGCTGTCCACTCTCTTCCTTCCTTCTCCCCTCCTCTCCTCCTCCTCCTCCTCCTCCTCTCCTCCTCCTCCTCCTCCTCCTCCTCCTCCTCCCGCACTCCTCCTCCTCCTCCTGCCTCCTCCTCCCCTCCTCCTCGTCCTCCTCCGCCTCCTCCTCACTCCTCCTCCCTCCGTCCTCCTCCTCCTGCCTCCTCCTCCTCCTCCTCCCTTATCCTCCTCCTCCTCCTCCTCCACCCGTCCTTCCCTCCTCCTCGGCAGAAAAAGCCTCCCCCTCTTCTACACCTCTGAGAGGAGCGTGATCCACGCCGCTTTACTGTGGAAACTTGCCCCCCCTTCCTTCCCTCAGGAACCCTGGTCCCCCCACCCCTCCTCGCGAAAATCGAAAATCCCCCCCCTGCTGGACCCCCCCCCTCCCTCCCCCGGCAAAACCCCCCCCCTAACCCATCCCCCCCCCCTCCCCCTCGAAACCCGGGGGGTCACTACCGGTTCGAACCCCCCCCCCTCGAAAACCGGAGGGGGGTTCACTACCGGTTCGAACCCCTCTCCAGCCCCCCCACTCACCGCCAGCAAACGACTCCCGGTCCCTACCACCGTCCGCGCCACATCCCCCACTGTTGTTCCCAGCACCACTGTCCTCACCACCACTGTCCCCACTGGTTCCACCACCGTCCCTACTGTCCCCACCAGTGCTCCCAACACTGTCGCACTGTCCCCATTGTCCCCACCACTGTTCCCACCACGGTTCCACTCTCTCGACTTTCTCCACGGCCCCAGCCACTGCCCGACGATCCCCACTGTCCCCACTGTCCCACTGACTCCTCCGCTGTCCCACTGAGCTGTCCCACTGTTCCCACCACTGTCCCCACTGTCCCCACCACTGTCCCCACTGTACCTCTGTCCCATTGTCCCACCGCCGTCCTCGCCACCGCCTTCACCACTGTCCCCACCACCACTGTACCCTCCACTGTCCCACTGTTTCCACCTACCCGTCCCCACACCACTGTCCCCACCACCACCGTCCCCACCACTGTCCATTGTCCCCACTGTCCCCACCATTGTCCTCACCACTGTCCCCACCACTACAGTCCCCACCACTGTCCCAGTGTCCCCACCACTGTCCCGCTGTCCCCTCACCACTGTCCCCACCACCACCGTCCCCACCACTGTGCGCACCCCCCCTCGGTTTTCGAGGAGGGGGGGGGGTTCGAACCGGTAGTGATCCCCCCCGGTTTTCGAGGGGGGGGGGGGGGGGAGGGGTTCGAACCGGTAGTGACCCCCGCCGGTTTTCCGGAGGGGGGGGGAGGGGTTCGAACAGGTAGTGACCCCCCCCCCTTTTCATGATGAACTGGGGGGGGGGAAGGGTTAGAACCGGTAGTGACCCCCCCCGGTTTTCCGGAGGGGGGGGGAGGGGTTCGAACCGGTAGTGACCCCCCCCGGTTCTCCGCCAGCAGCGGTAGAACACGCTCTTTCCGAGCACGCGATCTTGTGTGGTGGAGGTCGTCCAGGATCGCTGATGCTGCACGAGACAAACCGGCACAGTGGCATCAGGGGCACTGCACTGGCGGCGGCTGTAGGGCAGCTGTCGGCTTCGTGCGGGGCTGATTACCATAGTCGGCTGTCCGTACTCTCCTTCTCGTCCTTCTCCCCGTCCTTACCTTCCTCTCTCTTTATCTCGAAGGCCCTCGATTCGCATGAGTCTATCCTGATCCTCCTGCAGCCACCTCAGCCCTCCTGATCCTCATCCCCCCTCCACCTCCTCATCATCATCCTTCCCTCCTATTCATCCGTCTTCTCCGTATGGAAAGAAAAAGTGTCGCGCATGCGCGACTCCACCGCAAAAGGAAAGCCGCAGATACCAGATGTAGCAGCCCGTTGGAGGACGAAAGCCAGTAATCGCTGAATCACCAAATGAGGTCACAAACCCTGTGTTTCGAAAATCCTTCATCGTCGCCTCCTCCTCCTGCCCCTGGTCGTCCTCCTCCTACTCCTCCTCCTCCTCCTCCTCCTCCTGCTCATCCTCCTCCTCCATATCCTCCTCCATCTCCTCCTCCTCCTCCTTCTCCTAATCCTCATCTCCTCATCATCATCAGCAGCATCATCAGCATCAGCAGCATCATCATCATCATCATCATCATCATCATCATCATCACCATCAACAACATCATAAGCATCATCATCATGATCACCACAACCCCACAATCACCACCACCACCACAACCACAACCAACCCCATCATCATCAGCAGCATCATCATCAGCAGCATCATCAACATCATAATCAGCAGCAGCATCATCATCAGCAGCAGTAACAGTATCATCATAGTCATCAGCAGAATGAGCATCGTCATCATCATCACCATTACATCATCACCACCACCACCACCATCAACATCATCATCATCACAAACAACATCCTAATCATCAAAAGCATCGTCATCATCACCACACCACCACCACCACCATCATCATCAGCACCAGTATCATCATCATCAGCAGCATCGTCACCAGCATCATCATCAGCAGCAGCATCCTCATCATGAGCTGCAGCAACAGTATCATAGTCATCAGCATCATCTGCATCATCATCATCATAACCACCATCATCATAACCACCATCATCATCATCATCATCGTCATCAGCAGCAGCATCAGCAGCATCAGCATCAGCATCGTCATCATCATCATCATCATCATCATCATCATCATCATCATCATCATCATCATCATCATCATCATCATCATCCTAAACAGCATCATCATCATCATCAGAATCAGCATCATGACCATAATCATGACCATCATCAGCAGGAACATCCTCATCATAAGAACCACCATCATCATCACCAGCATCAGCATCAGCAGCAGCATCATCACCATGATCAATCAGCATCATCATCACCGCCACCATCACAATCCCCATCACCATCATCAGCACCAGCACCATCCTCCTCCGCCTCAGCATACTCATCATCATCATCGTCATCATAAGCAGCATCGTCATCATCATCACCATCACCATCACCATCATCACCACCATCATCATCGTCAGCATAATCACAATAATCATGAGAATCATTATCAGCGGCAGTATCATCAACATCAGCATCATCATTGTCATCGTCACCGTCATCGTAACTGTCGTCATCATCATCAGCAGCAGCAGCATCAGCAGCATCATCATCATCAGCAGCAGCATCATCACCAGTATCGTCGTCGTCGTCGTCCACATCCGCATCCTCATCCTCATCCTCATCGTCATCCTCGTCCTTCTCCACCTCGTCACCGCCTCCTCATTCTTCGTTCTCATCCGCTTCATTTTCCTCCTTATCCTCCTCCTCATCATCTGCACCAGCATCAGCATCAGCATCACAAACTTCAGCATTATAATCAGCATCACCATCATCATCATCACCACCATCACCATCACCATCACCATCATCATTATCATCATCGTCGTCGTCATCATCGTCATCGTCGTCGGCGTCGGCGTCGCCGTCGCCGTCGTCATCGTCATCGCCATTTCCGTCATGTTTGTCGCGGTCGTCGCCGTCGTGGTCGTCGTCATTGCCGTCGTCCATCGTCATCGTCATCGTCACCTTCCTCTTTCCTCTCGTCCAATAGCAACCCTCAGAAGCCCTTGGCATTTCCCGAGCATACTCTGTTACTCCTGGAACCACCTCGAAGACTGCTGCCCCTCTTTCCCCTTCTTCTCCTCCTCCTCCTCCTCCTCCTCCTCCTCCTCCTGCTCCTCCCCTTTCTCCGCATCTTCCTCTCCTCCTCCTCCTCCACCTCCTCCTCCTCCTCATCCCTCTTATCCTTCTCTTCCTCCTCCTCCTCTTAGGATTATATAAAGAGGCGCTGTAAAGTGTGCTGGCAAGTTTGGGGGTTGCTGATTGGGGGGGGGCAACTCAAACTGTGTTTGGCCTCCTGCGGGGCCGTCCTGGACTTCGTTCGGCACGTGTTCAGCCCGCTTAGGAGTAACATTTGGCACCAACGAGAGCTACAACGAGAAACAAAACAACAAGTATGTTTGACGCGAAGCGCGTTGAATCACAGCTTCAATCCTCTCCATTTGCAGGTCGGTCTGGGCTCCCGTACCCGAGATTGCCTTGCCGCCGTTGCCGATGTGTTGGCCGTCACCACCCCGACGTCGCGGGAAGACTCGGGCCCCGATGCGAGCGCCTCGGCTGTCTTGGGTAGGAGGCAGGCTGAGAGAAGGCTGGGCCGAAAGGTACGCGGAGGGTAGGTATGAGACTGGAGGGCGGAAAGAGGGTAACCGCATACCCTGGAAAACAAAGCATCCCTTTCCCCTTGCATCTCTTCATCCACGGGGTTGGATGTGGTCCAATTGAAACAGCAGACGGGGAGGCCGAACTTTGTCATCCCCTCCAAGATTCCCATCGTAGCTCTGATTGTGAGGATGCCTCAGGCGAAACGCGACCCAAACATCCTAACACCGAGATTTCCGAGAAGAAATGGATTATCCCGCCTGGACCCCGAATCGTACCATCCTGGGGGGATCACTCTCACCACGTCTGTGGGTGGGGGGGCAAGGCGAGGGGGGTACGAAAGGAGGGGAGCGAGAAGCAGCGGATCGGAGGAGGAAGCGACAGGGGGGGGAGCAGCGAGGGAGGCACCGAGCAGCGAGCAGAAGCGGGAAGGAGCCGCGTGGGCGGCCGAGCCTGGGCTGCGGGCCCCGACGGCCTCCGCACGCCCCCCCCCCCGCGCCCCGGGGGGAGCGGCAGCGCACGTCCGTGCCAAGAGTGCCTCCCCTCCTCCTGAGGGCAGCGCTGAGTACCAAGTGCCGCGGGCAGGCTGGACACCAAGACTCGTGAATGCCCGTGGATAAGCTGAGCGTAGCCTGCCTGGCTTTTAGCGGAAGAGGTTCGCGCTCGCCCCGCAGATCGAAAAAGAAAAAAACCTGTGGATCAGCTGAGCCTGGGCCCACAGAAAGCGGAACAGCTCCCAGAGCAGCCTTCATTGCAGCTTCGGTTCGGTTCATGGAGGGGCTGGCGCCCCTGGAAGAAAGCACGGCCTGCCACGCTCCGACAACCCGAGACACATCCATCGTCGCAGGCCCTCTTGTACACCGATGGCTGACTCATCCAAAGATCCGATTTCACATGTGCCTGAGGGCACGGAACCGCCAGACATTCCTCCTCGCTATCCTTCACGGTTCCCCCCTTTTCATCATCCTCATCATCGTGCTCATCACCGTGGTCATCATAAGCATCATCGGCATATTGTGTCAACATCCTCCTCGACCTCCTCCACGCGCCGCCTCGCAGCACGGAGCTGGGGCGGAGGGCGGCAGGCTCGCGCGCGGGCCCCCAGGCGCCTGACCACGCCGTCCCCGGAGGTTGCCGCTGGGCCCCACGAGCCTGCGGGTCAGCGGTGGGAGCACGGCTTCGGCAAGCGGGGCATCGGAGGTCGATCGGAAGCGACAAGGCGAAGGCGAGAACGGAAAAAAAACATTGAGTTCATCAGGTCTTGGAGCCATTTCGACTTCTTGGGAGCGTCCTTGGAGTTCGGGGGGCACTTGGAACCGTCTTCGGGCCGCCTGGAGGCCTCTTGAAGGCATGTCGGAGTCTATCATGACCCATCTTTGGGGCAGGGAGGGTCGGGCCGAGGATGATCGAGGATCGAGGCGTGTCTGGACAAGCGCCGCTGCGCTTGCTCCAGGCCTCCAGGGGCCCTCGACGCAGCCGCCGGGGCCACCGCGCAGTCCTGGCTAAATGGCGCCCCAAGACGGGTTCAGGGGCGATTTTTGACGGATCGGGACGACTCAGACCTCCTGCGCCGCGAGAAAAACTCGGCTTCGCCACGAGCGTCTCATTCCTCTGCATGGCTGGAGGCTGTCTTCGGGGCCCTGGGGCTTGCAAAGAGCGATCCCACGACGAGGAGCCGATCCTGGGGATGGCGTCGACAGCTCCTGGCTAAGACTCCCACAGGGAGAGAGGGACGGAGGGACGGAGGGAGGGAGAAGGGGAGAAGGTCCCCAGAAGTCCGAAGAAGTCCCAAGAAAGAGGAGGAGGTCCAAAGAAGCCCGAAGAAGTCCCCAGAAGCCTCAGAGGGGACTTCAGAAGCCTCCAGAGGTCCAGAACGAGCCAAGAATACCGAACGTCTCTGCATACTTCCTCCACCTCCTCCTCGTCCTCCTTCTCCTCCTCCTCCTCCTCCTCCTCCTCCTCCTCCTCCTCCTCATCCTTTCTACGTTCAGCAAACCTTAAGACAAAAACCTGTGGCGTTCATCATCCTCCTCGTCCTCCTCCTCATCCTCTCTCCTTCTTCTCCTCCTCCTCCTCCTCCTCTTCCTCCTCCTCCTCCTCCTCCATTCCTTCTCCTTATACATAGCTTTTCCCTGTCGCACCCCGATGCCAGTTTTTAGGGCGGGCTGGGCGTTTCGCCTGAGATTTCCCCACCACTTCTGACTCTGAATCCTAAAAGTTGGCAGGAGCTTCACAGATGAAGGGCGGATCGTTTTCAAATGTGGCTCTCGCCTTAGCGCCACGCACTTTCGTTTGAAAAGAATGCATCAAGAGCTTCACGGATTGAGGAGGGGCCGTTTTCAAAATGTGGCTCTCGCATTAGCGCCGCGCACACTCGCCTTAAACATGTGCAAGGGTTTCACGGGTTGAGGGCGAGTGGTTTTCAAAATGTGGCTCTCGCCTTAGCGCCGCGCACATTCGTCTTGAAAATTTGTGAGAGGTTCACGGATTGAAGGCGGATCCTTTTCAAAATGTGGCTCTCGCCTTAACGCCGCGCACATTCGTCTTAACAGTTGGCAAGAGTTTCAGGAATTCCCATGATCAACATACCAGAAATCGTGGTTTGACAAATTTAGGCTTATGAGAGAGCACAAGTAATCTTGTATCGCGGTATTCAAGTCCCAGGAATGGCGTTCTGGCACGATTCAGGATCGTCAAAACGCAAGTCAGGTTGATCCGTGGCGTTGGAATCCAAAGAACAATGTTTTGGCATGCTTCAGGGTCTTCGAACAGTGGTCTTCCAACGAGGCAGATCCCTGTGAAAATGAACCGTTGTAGGGGCCTATGAAGAGGAGCTTGGAAGGAAGGTTTATCCCAACATCGTTGATGCCTCTTGAGTTTACACTGGTTCTCCTCCTCATACTCCTCCTCCTCCGCTGATTTTCCCCCCGAAAAAAACAACTTCTCTCTGTCGCACCCCGAAGCCAGATTTTAGCCCGAGCCGGGCGTTTCGCCTGAGGCTTCTTCACTACGTATGACCCTGAAGCTCAAACATTGGCAACAGTTGCACAGATGGAGGGCGAGTGGCTCTTTCAAAATGTGGCTCTCGCCCTAGCGTCGCGCACGTTCGTTTTCAAAAGTTTGCAAGAGTTCCACAGACTCCCATGATCAGCGTACCGGATGACGTGTTTTCGCGGGATTGTGGATTATGAGGGCGCAACAGTTACGTTGATTCGCGGTGTTGGAGCAGTCCCAAGAATGGCGTTCTGGCACGATTCAGGATCGTAAGACGCGACAGTCAGGTTGATCCATGGCGTTGAACTCTCAATAACATTGTGTTGGCCGGTGTCAAGGTCTTCAAACCACTGTCCTCCAACGAGCCACTTTCATCAGTGGAAATGAACTGTTGTAGGGGCCTACAACGAGGGAGCTTGGAGGGAGGGGTTATTCTAACCTAACATCGTTGATGACTCTTGAGTTTACACTGGTCCTCCTCCTCCTCCTCCTCCTCCTCCTCCTCCTCCCTCCCTCTTCCCCTCCCTCCCTCCCTCCCTCCCTCCCTCCTCCTCCGCCTCCTCCTCCTCCTCCTCCTTCGCCTCCTCCTCCTCCTTCTCCATTCCTTTTTCTTATCAATAACTTCTCCCTGTCGCACCCAGAGACCAGATTTTAGGCTGGGACGGGCGTTTCGCCTGAGATTTCCTCACCACTTATGACCCTGAAGCGTAAACATTGGCAACAATTCCACACATGGTTTTCAAAATGTAACTCTCGCCTGAGTGCCGCGCACATTCGTTTGAAAGAATTGAAAGGGTTTCACAGGTTGAACGCAAGTCGTTTTCAACATGTGGCTCTCGCCTTAGCGCCGCGCACCGTTGTCATTTGGAAAAAATCACGGGTTGAGGGCGGTTCCTTTTCAAAATGTGGATCTCGCCCTAGCGCCGCGCACACTCGACTTGTTCAATTGCAACAGTTTCACGGACTCCTATGATCAGCGTGCCGAAAAACGGTTTTTTTTCCGAAGGATTCACGATTATGAGGGCGCAACAGTCACGTTGATTCGCGGCGTTGGCGTCCCAGGATCGGCGTTCTGGCACGATTCAGGATCGTCACGACGCAACAGCCAGTATAATCCGCGGCGTTGGAATCCCGAGAACAATGTTTTGGCATGAGTCAGGGTCTTCAAACGGTTGTCTTCCAACGAGGCAGTTCCCTCAGTGGAAATGAAGCGTTGTGGGGACCTATGGATAGGGAGCCTGGAAAGAGGGTTGACTTCAACTTCGTTGACGACTCTTCGGTTTACACTGGTCCTCCTCGTCCTCCTCGTCCTCCTCCTGCTCCTCCTCCTCCTCCTCCTCCTCCTCCTCCTCCTCGTTTTCCTCCTTGGCGGTGCGCACAACGGGGTGGAGGGAGGGGGGGAGGTTTTTTAGAAGGAGGTTGCGTCTTAGAACGCGCCGGCCGTACATCGATTAGATAAGGCCCGCGCCTTCCAAGAAGCAGGGGTGCCTCTAAAAAGCCCTCCTCTCCCCTCCCCCCACCCCCTATGCGCGTGGCTGGCCTCTGCCCCCCTTCAGCAGAGCGTCGACGACGACGACGACGACGACGAAAACAAATGTCGACGTCGACGACGATGAGCACCGACAAGAGGGACCGACGACGACAACGACGACGATCGACGAGGACCGACGGTGAGGACCGCGGCGGCGGCGCGACCAGGAACACAACGACGAGGACCGACGACGACGGTCGACGAGGACCGACGGCGAGGACCGCGGCGGCGGCGCAGCGACGACGACGACGACGACGACGACGACGACCTCAACGACGACGAAAACCGACGACGAGGACCAAAGCCGCGGCGACGGCAACCGGGGCGGCGGGGCGCGCCGCAAAATCCGCTCCCCCACGGACAGGCCGTCCCGGAGGAGCGCCCGCAGGCGCTCCAGCAGGCTGGTCGGACTCGCCTTGCCCCGGAGCTCGAGGAGGAGGAGGAGGAGGAGGAGGAGGACGAGGAGGAGGAGGAGGAGGAGGAGGAGGAGAGACGAGAAGGAGGAGGAGGAGGAGGAGGAGGAGGAGGAAAAGGAGGAGAAGAAGAATTAGGACGACGACGAGAAGGGGGAGGGGGATCGAGGATCGAGGATGCACAGGAGTCCGCGGTCGACCACGCCGCCGCGGCCCCGCGCGCGCCCTCGCTAGGCGCGCGTCGGGCACCGTCAGGTTCCTGGGAGGGCGCGAGGCGTGCCGCAGCAGGCGGCACCCTCCCCGTCACTACCACTCCAGGGCACAATATCTCTGCGGGGGAAGGGACGTTGGTCAACCTCCCCCCGAACCGTGAACTCCCACAGGTCAACCTCGAACAGCACGACGGTGTCCATCAGCTGCTCGTCGAACCTTGCGCATCTTTCCTCCGTTCGGGGGCCGCGTTCCATCTGGCCAGCATTTTCCAGCCTTGGGCGGCAGCCCCATCCGTAATCGCTTCCAAAAAACCGTCTCTCCACTGGGCGTGACCCTGTCTCTGCACTCGTCGGCGAGCAGCGCCAGTCTTCCTCGTCCGTCGCTGTTGTGAAAGCCACCAGCGCTCACCTACGACACCAAAACTGGCCATGGGCGACAGCGATGCGGTGGCTCGGGTGGATCACCTTGTCGTGTATGTATGTCATCTCGATGTTGGGTACTGGTACTGCATGCCCATGATCTGCTCGATGGGTTTCGTACTGTCGTCCAATACATATGCTAGTCTTCATCCAGTCAATCAAACTGTACTTGCCTGGCGGCTACCATTCTCTGCACACCCACTGGCCCTTCTGCTTGTTCATGTTGTGCCCAGCCTCTTGTTCTAATTGCTGTCGTCGCTGTCTGGCGGCATGTCCCAGTGCAGGCGGTGGTTGGTCATGCTTTATCGCGTCCACATCCTCGCAGATCTCGAAATTGATGGCTGCCGCTCGCCTATGAACCTTTCTGAGCAATCCCTCCGCGTCGGCCAGCAGCTGCACGTCTTGCTTGATGTCGAAGCGTGCTTCTTCGGCTCCTCGTTGCGCCAGAGCGTCCGCAATCTCGTTGCCAATGCTGAACTCAAGCGACTGCTTCGTCTTAGCTATGGACTCGCGGTCGAGGTGCGAGTAGCATTTGATGACTCTGACTCCTTCATCGCGCCCTGGTCGCATTTGAATCAGTTGGCCTATCCTTTGCCACCACCCAATCATTGTCCCATGCGGCCTCAAGCAAAGCTGCCGGTGCCATTCATCAGCCACTTGCTGACAGTCCGCGCAGACGGCGATGGGACCTTCGGCAAGCACGAGGGCCAAGAACAATGCCGCATGCTGTGCAGCACGTACTGAATGTTCGCTGTCGACTGTGCCAAAATATCCCTTGTGCGTCGCGCCTTCCACTCTTCCAGCGCTCAGGCTGGGATCGCCCCGCAAAACGCGCTGGGCGCCAGCACCTCGCACTGCACCCCCGCCTCCCGTGGATGGGATGCCCTGGGCGCTGGTCACCTGCCCAGGCGACATGAACCCAAGGCGCGGGCCTGCCAAGCTCCGCTCCTCGGGGTTTGCCATAGGTTGCTGTTCATCACCAGGTTCTGGTTGTTCGCCGTCGACTGTGCCATAAAATGATCTGTGCGTCGCACCTTCAATTCTTCCATCGTTCGGGTTGGGATCGCCCAGCAAAACGGGCCAGGCGCCAGCACCGCGCACTGCACCCCCGCCTTGTGGAAGGGGCGCCCTGGGCGCTGGCCACCTGCCCAAGCGGCATGAACCCAAGGCGCGGGCCCGCCAAGCTCCGCTCCTCGGGGTTTGCCACAGGTTGCTGCTCATCATCATAATATTATGGATTATATGCTTCAAAGGTGGGGTGCTCGATCTTGCAGTAGCTGTCGGAAGTGTTCCTTGATTTCTCGGACGCTGGCCCACCAATGTGCAACGTAGACTTAACGTTCTCGCCCATGTAGTTGTTGGAGATTTCCGAATACCACTTGTCTTCGGCTCCTCGCTGTGGTCCATGATCCATCGCACATGCCCTTCGCTATCTGGTTGACGTCCGTGGTTTGAGATATTTGTGCGAGGTGTCGTAGTCGGTCTGCTTGTTCTGGCAAGTGTAGCCATGTCCCCATGCACGGCGCACACCACACCTTCCGGTTACTCTCGCTAATCTCCCGGTCGTTGCTGAGGTCCACCACCCACGAAGAAGCCCAGACTTCCATGTCATGTATGATGTCGAGCGCTGGTGGGTTCGCATGGCCTGCTCTTGGTAGATCTGCCTGCTCCTTGTCGGCGACGTCCTGCTTCTCGATTGCATTGCACCAGAGCACTTCACACCCTGATCCTGTCGTTGGTCTCCCTGTCGAGCTGTGTAGCTGAAGTGCGACTCGCCACCCAACACGATAGATACGCATGTCGTTGCTTGTGCCCGAGCCGTCGATGTAGGCACACTTGCAGTAGCGAGGCCTTGTCGCTGCCATCGTGTCAGGAACTACTAAGGGCCCTCTGTGCTCGGTACTCCAGCATCATCCATCCCACTCCCCCCAGGCGGGGAAGTCTGGAACAGGGTTACGATGTCGAGGTAGAAGTCCACGTAGCCAGAAAGCCTCGCTCTCAGGGTCCTGCTCCATCTCATCCAGCGCCTGATTCCAGATGCTCTGCGTCTTGGTGATGTCCTCCACGTTGAGGTTGTTATTCATCTCGCACTCGTAGATCCTGCGTTTGAGCGCGTCGGACGCCTTGCCACACCTCGCACAGATACCGCCTGCGACATACCCCGCCGCTATGCATCTTTCTCCTGTCCAGATTGCCCCGCAAGCTACTGCTTCTAAGGCCCCAGCTGCTTGTGCTGCATCTTCTTTGCGGAAACGTTGCATGGATTTCCCGGGAGCCGTCGTGTCCACGCCGTGCTGCATGCCATTGCCGCAATAGTTGCATTTGGCCTTCTGCCAGAGCTGCTGGCCAATATCTTTGGCAAGGGTGCTCCTGATGCTCTTGAGGTCCAGAACCTGGCCGTCGGCGAATCTCCATACTTCGCCTCTGGGATCTCGCCATTCATCAGGTTCACGCGGTTCCCAATGCATCTGCTGTAGCGAGAGAACGAGGGCCCCCATAGGCCCTGATATTGAATTCCACTTGCCCCTGGGCTTCATCTGCGTGAGCCTGCCGAGGTTCGCGCGCCACCCTTGGCGTAGACGATCGCGTGCAGCTGGTCCGCCTTGCCAGGTGGGCAGCCATTCCTTGACTTGTCGTTGGAGGCATCCCGTTCCAGGTTCTGTCTCCATAAAACAATGCGCTGATCGTCGACGTGCACCAGCCTCCCGCACCGAAGCCTGCCATGTCCGCTGCCTGTGCACGTGCTGATCGAACCCCGTGCGGGCTAAGTCCTGTTACTGGTCAACCGTAGTTCTGTTTGGCGAGCAGGTTGGCGCTGTACAGCATGGCAGCCCCCTTTCTCCATCGTCATTTGTTCCTCGTGAAAGGCCTTGCCCTTCAGGCTCGTTCACGCGCTTGGTTGGTACGCTTTCGCCAGGTCGAAGTTGTCCTTCTACGCCCAAGCGCAGCACCGATGCCCAGGTCCTCGACGAAACTTCGCGCCTGTATTCCAATCCATGTGCTCTTCATGTTTTCATGATGTGCTTCTCGGTCGCTCGACAGTTCGCGAGGACCGCTGGCATGCTTGAGAACGCCAGCTTAGAGTCTAGCGCGCCTGGGCCAGCGCGTCAATGGACTTGGAGAGCTGATCCTTGAATTCGGCTTCGGCCCCTTCGACTCGCGCATGCAGGTCGCCCACGAACTCCCGCGCGATTGCCAGCGGTGCTGACCTGTGGGCGATGTCCAGCACGGTGTAGACCATGGCTCGGGCAGCGCGGTTGGCCGCAGGGCATCTTGCCACGACGCCGTTCCATGGACATATCGGCGCTGCGTGATCGCGGCATGCCCGTGCCACTCTTGGGGACAAGTACATCAACATCAACATGTCCATGTACAGGTTGACCCTCGGGTTGTCCAATTGCATAGCCCGTCTGGTGAACATGCCGAGGTCCACGCTGTCGTAGAATCACAAAGTCCAGGTAGAAGGTGCCGTAGGAAATGCACTTGAGCTTCGCTCTGGTCTCGTCCAATACCATGGAGAGGAGTGCTACTCGTAAAGCTGATGAGCCTTGGATGGCCGCGCCCCAATAGCCCGCCATATCAGCGCGCCACTCTTTCATTTTTTTTTTTTTTTTTTTTTTTTTTTTTTTTTGCCATCTTACCCCATAACCGCACTGGGAAAGGTAGTAAGCCAATCGGTCGTTCTTCTCCTGCTGCGTTCGATCCAGCCTTGACTAGTAGGTGGTACAAGACGTGGAAAACTGGCACGGCCAGCTGGGCTATGTCTCACAAGTTGATTATGCTCACGAGGCTCTGCTTGGCTTCTGCAGGAAGGGCTCGTGGTCTGGGTGGCTGCCATTGGTCAGCTCCTCTTGCCGTCGTTGGACTGATCTTGGGTATTGCTGCCTCCAGATCCTCGAGGTCGCACTGCATTGTCTGCGGTAGTTCTTATTGAGCTGCTTCACGGAGTTCTTGCATGGCTTGGCGTATCCCGCCTTATTGGCCATGTCTCTGCCATCGCAATTGCCACAGACCAGCTCGGCAATCAGTAGCTCCTCGCAATGCTCCAGTCGCATGCTTGGCAATGGGATCAACTACCGTGACTGGTAGGTCTCGTCGCTCATGTTTGCTCGAATATCTGCGTGCGCCCTTCATGCTGTTCGAGAGCGTAGAGCGCACCCACCGTGAGACTTGTTCACGGATGCCTTTCCAAGCTTGTCGCCCATGCCATTCAGCTCGGACTCGTGTAGCCTCCGTTGCATCTGCCCAGTCACCGATGTTTTCCATTGTGACGTCTGGGTCTTCATCATGTCGTAACCTTGTGACTCCTAATGCAAGTTAGTAGGCCTGCTGGTCAAGGTAGCCCATCTCCGCTGCGTTCGTCTGAGCACTCTGCTGAATATGGTCGACCATTGCCTCACTGATGCTGCATATCGCCTGGAGGTGCTGTTCACTATCTTTAGGATGCCTGCGTATGTATTCCAGTTCATGCTATGACGACGCCGTTGATCTGCTTTGGTGTCGCCATCCTTTCTGCCTTTGACGCGGTGCGCGCACGGTACCTCAACGCACTGCGTGGGCTGCCCTCGCCGCGCTCGTGGCCGTATCCGAGCTTCTGTGATGGTAGCTAGCATTCTCTCGGCCGCCTTCGCCCACCTGTCGTAAAGCTGGCCCAACACGTCGCTCATACTCGGGCCCTGCTGGTAAGCTATGGAACCCCGAATCCACTGCGGGGCCTTCTTGATATTGACGTAGCGCTCGCTGTTGCGCATGTCGCCCCATAAGCTGCCGTCGCATTGCATAGGTACTGCAGCCTGTCGAGCAGGCCATCATCGATGGTGTCGATTGTGTCTCCGTGTGCTTGGAGTTGTCGATGCCGTTGCCGATCTCGCTGCTGACGTTTGAACCCTTCCTCGCGTCGTAATTATACTGTTGAGATCGGCCTCTTGGCAAGCAGCATGGGCTTGCGAATGGTAATTAGCGCCGGCGTGGCCCAAAGCTGAATCACAATGCCGATGCGAGGAGACCATGGCACCACATGCTCAGCGCGCCCTGCTCGTAGTAGGGGCCGAAAGTGTGGAGGCACAACGGCGCAATCAATCAACCACCCTGATCCGCTGCTGCAGGTATGCGAGACGCTCTGGGGCACGACGACTGCGCCTTCGTCTCCCACGTGCTGTTGTCATCCTGCCAGCCTCGACCTCGTCCCATTCAGCATTGAGCAACACGAACTTCAGCAGCGGCACGTACTGGCCGCCCCCCTCAAGCCGCGGGTCGGCGTGCAGCTGGCGCCCCAGCGCCTGCCACCGCCGACGGTTCGCGCCGTGTCGCCTCGGCCCCGCGCGCGGCCCCATGGGGCAGCTGCAGGCCGAAATGGCTTGAGAGGAGGAGGGGGAGAAGGAGAAGGAGGAGGGAGGGAGGAGGAGGAGGAGGAGGACGAGACGGAGGAGGAGCAGGAGGAGGACGAGGAGGAGGAGGAGGAGGAGGAGGAGGAGGAGGAGGGAGGAGGACAAGGAGGAGGAAGACGAGGAGGAGGACGGGGGGGTGGAGAAGGAGGAGGAGGAGGAGGCGCAGGAGGAGGAGGGGGAGTAGGAAGAGGAGGAGGAGCTTTTCTTTTGACGAAGGAGGGGCCTCGCTCCCTGTGTCGCGCGCCTCGGGGCCGTCGCCCGACCGTGTGCGCACTCCTGGCCCGGGGCAGGGGTGCCCTCCGCGGAGGCGGCGGCGGCGACGACGGACCTCGCCCTCGGCAGCGGCCTGGTGTTGAGGCTGCCCCTGCACGGCTGGTCTGGGAGGCAGGCGGAAGCGCGCTGTGTCCGGCCGAAGCCGACCCGCGAGGGGTGGAGCGCAGCGACCGCAGCCCTCATATGATCCTGCACTTCGTGAAATCCTCCGCCAGAGCCTCCCGAGTTCCGGAAAGTCCAACCAGGGTCAAAAACTGCTCGCCTGGGAGGGTTGTGAACCCCTGCCGTTGTCCTTGCGAAGTGCGAATACATATATATATATATATATATATATATATATGTATATACATGATGTGTGTAAACATGTATGTGTATATCTGTAAATATATACACATATATGTATCCATTACATTTATACATGCCTACCTACCTACCTACCTACATATATACCGACCTACCTACCTACCTGCATACATGCATGCATACATACAGAGGTACACACGTACATGCATGCATGAATACATTTCTACATACGTACAGGCAATGTGCATGCATGCATGCATACATATATAAGATGGCATAGTATAACATACCATCGCATATCAGATCATAACATAACATGCCATATTATGACTAGAGCATAACATGTCATAGCATACGGAAATATATATATATATGATAACATGACACGTCATAGCACATCATGATATACTATACAATACCATAACATAGCATGAGCTCATATAACTACATACAGACATGCATACATACATATGTACATGCATACGTACATACACACATACATACATACATACATACATACATTCATACATACATACATGCATGCATGCATGCATGCATGCATGCATGCATACATACATACATACATACATACATACAGACAGACAGACATACATACATACATACATAAATACATACATACATACATACATACATACATACATACATACATACATACATAGATACATAGATACATACATGCATGCATGCATGCACGCATACAAAATACATACATGCACATCCGAGGACGGCGGCGGGGGTATATCCATGGCCATGCCTCGATTGGCGTTCCACCCGGCTTCCAGCCCCTGGACTCCGTGCCCAGCGGTTCCTTACCCTATGGCCCCACCGCAACGAAAGCGGTCGACGAGAGATCGCCCTACGCACACCGCTTAAGGTCGACCCCTGCCTCGCCCACCGCGCGCAGGAGGCGGGCGCGGCCGCGCGCCGTCGGCGCGTCGACGCCGGCGCCCGCCGTCGGCGGCGCCGGTCCTCGTCGTCGTCCCTCGGAGGAGGAAGAGGCACCGATGCCGCCCCACTCGCCGCCAGTGGGGAACGTCCCTCTAGAGGGGGGGAGTCTTCAGAAGTAGTGTCTGTGGGCAAAAAAGAGTCGTGGGAGGATCGTTCTACTGATTTTGGCTGGTTTTGTAGTAGTTGTTGGCAGTGTTTCACTTGTCTTCCATAATCCGCCTGTAGGGGGACATGCCGACCTAATCAACACTTGCCTCGCCTTCGCCCTTTCTGGGCCTCCTGGGAGGCCCTCGTCGCCAGCGACGGATTCGCCTCAAAAATCCGCCGACCCTGTCGGCGTGTGTGAGGGGCTTTTCCGTTCGAGCCGTCATCTCCGTCATTCTTTGTACTCGTCGTCTCTGTCCTTCCCTTTCCCTGGGAGACCTCTTCCCCTGGGCTCCAGCCAAGCCGACCTTGAGCAACCTCGTAATTGAGTCGAAGGGAAGCCCCTTCCCTTTGATCCCTCCCCCGCCGGGAGGGGGGGGGGGGTAGCGACCCCCCCCCCGGGTCAGATACGACGCCCCCCCCTGGGACTCCTCTTCCCCTGGGCTCCAGCCAAGCCGACCTTGAGCAACCCCTGGGCTCCAGCCAAGCCGACCTTGAGCAACCTCGTAATTGAGTCGAAGGGAAGCCCCTTCCCTTTGATCCCTCCCCCGCCGGGAGGGGGGGGGGGGTGTCGACCCCCCCCCCGGGTCAGATACGACGCCCCCCCCTGGGACTCCTCTTCCCCTGGGCTCCAGCCAAGCCGACCTTGAGCAACCTCGTAATTGAGTCGAAGGGAAGCCCCTTCCCTTTGATCCCTCCCCCGCCGGGAGGGGGGGGGGGTGCGACCCCCCCCCCGGGTCAGATACGACGCCCCCCCCTGGGACTCCTCTTCCCCTGGGCTCCAGCCAAGCCGACCTTGAGCAACCTCGTAATTGAGTCGAAGGGAAGCCCCTTCCCTTTGATCCCTCCCCCGCCGGGAGGGGGGGGGGGGTCGACCCCCCCCCCGGGTCAGATACGACGCCCCCCCCTGGGACTCCTCTTCCCCTGGGCTCCAGCCAAGCCGACCTTGAGCAACCTCGTAATTGAGTCGAAGGGAAGCCCCTTCCCTTTGATCCCTCCCCCGCCGGGAGGGGGGGGGGGTGTCGACCCCCCCCCCGGGTCAGATACGACGCCCCCCCCTGGGACTCCTCTTCCCCTGGGCTCCAGCCAAGCCGACCTTGAGCAACCTCGTAATTGAGTCGAAGGGAAGCCCCTTCCCTTTGATCCCTCCCCCGCCGGGAGGGGGGGGGGGTGTCGACCCCCCCCCCGGGTCAGATACGACGCCCCCCCCTGGGACTCCTCTTCCCCTGGGCTCCAGCCAAGCCGACCTTGAGCAACCTCGTAATTGAGTCGAAGGGAAGCCCCTTCCCTTTGATCCCTCCCCCGCCGGGAGGGGGGGGGGGGGGGGTCGACCCCCCCCGGGTCAGATACGACGCCCCCCCCTGGGACTCCCTCCCCTTCCCCTGGGCTCCAGCCAAGCCGACCTTGAGCAACCTCGTAATTGAGTCGAAGGGAAAGCCCCTTCCCTTTGATCCCCCCCCCGCCGGGCGGGGGGGGGGGGGTCGACCCCCCCCCCGGGTCAGATACGACGCCCCCCCCTGGGACTCCTCTTCCCATGGGCTCCAGCCAAGCCGACCTTGAGCAACCTCGTAATCTCTTGCTGCGCATTGCGAACAGGGTCGGCGGCACCGGCCGTCAGGCCTTCGCAATATGGTCGGGACGCACCCTGGGCGAGGACCACGGAGTAGCGGTATTCATACCCATCGGTCGGAAGAAGTAGGTAGAAACATGAGGTAGGAGGCGTTGAAAATAGATTGGGTGTCCGCCCGCCCATCAAGGAGGACGGGAAAGGTGAAGCCACTCGATCATTGAAGTAGGATGGCGCTTAGAGCAGTTTGGAATCTGGAACTCGACGACCGATAGGTAGCGGTATCCGTACCTTTGGTTTCCCCAGCGCTCGGCCGCCGGTCCCTCCCAACGGCACGGCGGCCCTCCCAGGCGCTCTTCGTCCTCTCTGGGGCTCCCGGAGGCGCCACGGATGGATCCGCCCCGAGAAGCGGTGCAGGATGGACCCCAGACGCAGCTGGATCCGCCTCGAAAAACCGGGAAGGATGGACCCCGAGATCGTGGTCGATCGTCGGTCCTCGTCGTCGTCGGCATCCTGGGGTGGGTCGTCGCCGTCGTCGTCGTCAGCCCTCGTCGCCGTCGGTCCCCGTCGTTGGCCATCGGCCTTCGCCAGAAGGAGGAGAAGGACACGAAGGAGGAGGAGGAGGAGGCGGAGGAGGAGGGAGGGAGGAGGGGGAGGAGGAGGAGGACGAGGACGAGGAAGAGGAGGAGGGATGAGGCAGAAGGATGGAAGGGGAGAAAGGAGCAGGAGGGAGCAGAAGAGCAGAGCGGAGTGGCGTGGGGCCAAGCGGGGGAGGACAAGAGAGCGGCTACGCTGAAGGGGCCCTGGGACACACAGATAACTAGACACACATAACAGGATTCCCCATATTTTCTGGGCTTTTGCCTTCCCCCCACTTCCCACATTTTCCCACATTCTCTGGGGCATCGACGATTGATTGTGTCTGAGTGTTTTTGTTTCCCCTACTGATACGCGCTCGACCACGAAACCTCCTCGCCTCACACGGGCCCTCGACCCTCGGCGGTGCACCTCGGCCTCCGCGGGGGCGGCCCTCCCTGCTGCTCGGCGGCCCCCGGGCGAGCTCCGGCGCTCTGCTGCACGAGAGCTGTGTGGGCGGCCGCGCGCTCGGCACGGGAGGCACGAGCGAACGCCCGAGCAACGGCTAGGGGGCCACGTGCGAGCCCTGCCCCTACCCCCCACGAGTTCTGAGGGGGAGGGTGGGGTTCACTTCGCTCGGGAGCTCCCGATCAAAGTGGACCACACCCTCCCCCTCAGAAATCGTGGGGGTTCGCACGTGGCCCCCTGACGGAGCGGAGGGGAGCGGGAACAAAACAGGGAGAGAGAGAGAGAGGGCCGACCGCGCCGCGCCCTCTGACGCGGCGCGCAGCCCGGCGCCAACGTACCCCCCCCCCCCTTTCCGAGAGGCTCCTGCAGGCCGGAGGCGGGGCGCCGAAGCGCGCCCGGGCGGCGGCCCGGAGGCTCCGCGCGGAGGCGCGGGGCAACGCGGGCTTGGCGGTGGGAGGCCAGCGTGCCACATCGGTCTCCGAGATGTGCGCCGCATCCCTGCGAGGCGATCCCCCCGCGAGGGCTCCCCCCCCTGCCAGGGGCTTCTTCGGTGGGCCGACGGCGCCACCTCGCACGCCATCTCTCCACCCCCAGACCGCAGGGGAGGCGGGGACAACCCACGAACAACAAGTTCGAGCCCTGCGGCGCCGCGTGCCCCACGGGACCCCATCAAATAACGGGGAGCGACGCTTCCATGGGCTTACTGGGTACAAGGACGGGGACGAAGAGAACGGGGGCGAGTACGAGGAGGAATGCGGAGATGACGACGACGACGACGACGACGACGACGACGACGACGACGACGGAGAACAGTAAGAGGCAATTGGAGAACGACGTTGAATCAGGAGAGGGGCCTGGTGACCCTATCGGGCTACCATGGGAGGTGCTCCGCAGGACCCCGCAAAACTAATCCGCCACCGTGCCTTGTGCACGTGGAGGCGCGGAAGAATGCCAAGGTCTGTCTGGTAGGGCTTTTTTTTGTATTCTACTGAGGGATCCGCCCCCCCCCATCTGCCCGCGTCGACCTGCCTGCACCGCCCGCCCCCCTCTCCTCCCGAGGCTCCCTGGGCTACGAAATCCCTCGAACAAAAACACAATTGGCAAGCGTCCCGAGCTTCTCGGACGGCCCAGCCAAGAAACCAGGGCCGCCAAGATGACCCTAGATACCTGGAAGACGGCTCAAGACAGTCCCAAAGTCGGCCCAAGAACGCCGGCAAGATGACCCTGGTTACCCCGAAGACGGCCCCAAGAGGGTCCCGAAGGCGGCCCAAGAGGGGCTCAAGACGACCCAGGAGATGGAGGGCAACACACGATGTAGGGGGCCTGAGGCTTGAGTGGGCAGAGATAATCGAACCCGAAAACCATCACCCCTTCTAAAAGAAGTATTGATTTCGGGGGCGGGGGGTGATGAGAATCCCCTCAAGTGCGTGTGAGAGTTCGAGAATATTGTTTGTCTGTCAATCCACTGGACCAGCTCAAGAGGGGGCGGCGGAACATCGAAATGAAATCGGCCATACATTGCCGACAGATCGGCGATAGGCACCCGGTGAGGAGAATCCACCTGTTCCTGGGCGGCGTGGGCTGTTGGGCCCCCATCGGCAGCGAATGGGCGATCGAGAGCAGATGTACCCCCCCGCCCGAGTCTACCCCGACCGCAGCGTTGCCCCTGAAGATGGTGTGCGGCGCGCCACGAAGGCAGATCCGCTCAACATCTCTCCCTGGACCCCTCCAGGAATCGGAGGGGTCCGGGGATAGATGTTCTGCGGATATGCTCTCGCCCCCCCATCTTGACCGATTTTCTCGGGGCCCGTCCAGTTCAGACCCCCAGGCCATCAAATCGAGGACTCCCAAACTCCCACAAAGGGGGTCCGATTAGATGGCGTCGGAGGACCACGCAGCATCGCCGATGCATCTGCTCTACCCCCATCTGGGAGGCCTAGAAGACAGGGCGGCGAAAGCGGGCCCCTTCGACATGGCTGGAGGCGGCTCGAATAGCTGGTCAGTTTCGATTCCGGGAGGGGTCCAGGGAGAGATGTTGAGCGGATTTGCCTTCGTGGCGCGCCGCACACCATCTTCAGGGGCAACGTTGCGGTCGGGGTAGACTCAGGCGGGGGAGTACATCTGATCTCGATCGCCTACGCCGCCCAGGAACAAGTGGATTCTCCCCATCGGGGGCCTATCGCCGATCTATCGGCGATTCGATGTTTCCCCCCCCCTCTTGGGCTGGCCCAGTAGGCAGAGAATATTTTCGAACTCTTACACACTTAAATTGGGTAATCATCACCCCCCGCCCCCGAAATCAATGTTTTATTTAAGTATGGGTGACGGTTTTCGGGTTCGATAAGTTCTGTGCACTCAAGTCCCCTACAGCTTGTGTTGCCCTCCATATCCTGGTTCGTCTTGAGCCCGTCTTGGGCCGCCTTTGGGGCCCTTTTGGGCCGTCTTCGAAGCATCTTGGGCCACTTTGGCGGCCATGGCGGTATCTTGGGCCGTCTTCGTCGCCTCCAACCCCGTCTGCTCGGACCCGGCCTGGGAGGCCTGGATCGGGGATCTACTGACCCGGCTCCATCCAGACCTGGGTCAATCAGGCCGTGCAAGATCCTGCAAGATCCTCCAGTGTCCTGCGGCATCCTGCACCCAAGCCAGGGTCCATGCAACCCTGGCTCTGCAAGATCCTGCAATATCTGGCGCTCTGACTGATCCCCGTTTGCATCAGGTCGGGCGTGTCCCCATACAGGCGGATATGAAAGCAAAATATAACATTGTATACAAAATCAATAATCATGTTCCTCATGTACAGGGACATGCCCGACTTAACCTGCGCATCGACCCCCGTGAGTGGATGGGGCCACCTCCGCCCAGGCCTGTGCGGCTCCAGGCCCAGGCACGGCCGCCTGCGAGGGCCAGGCGCGCGGAGAGAGACGCAGGGGGCGGCGCGCCACGAGCTCGAAGCCGTTCTGCATGAGGGAATGCAGGTCGATGGACTCCTTAGGGGTTCTGTGCCGGGTCCTCCCCCTCCTCCTCCTCATCATCATCATCTCTCCTCCTCCTCCTCCTCCCTTCTCTTCCACCTCTTCCTCCTCCTC
>CAUYUJ010021501.1:5000-35000 GCA_963575745.1 Prorocentrum cordatum
CCTTACCCTCCTCCTCCACCGCGCCCAAAAGACGAGACTTGCGGATGCCCACGCCGCGCGGAAATACGCCGACCGTTGGAGGTATCCAGGTTTGCGAAAGTCGGCTAATCCGTGGGGTAAAAAATTCAGCGTTCAAGGACGCGGTATCAGTCCAAGACGATCCCCAGAGAGCCCCCTGGACCGTCTTGAGGCTATCCTTAGGTCCTGAACCATCCAGGGCCATGTTCGATCACTCGTGGGCAGTCGTAGGCTCTCTGGGGGCTCTCTTGGGACCCTCTTTGGGGCCGCTATTCTGTAGTTTTCTACCACCCCCCCTCGGTCACGCTTCTTTGTAAGCGCTGCCCCATGCCAACAGTGATTGGGCGCCCGAGATTCTTCCCTGCGAAACACGAAGGGGTCGACGGATGTGGCGCCAGCCTGTAGAATCCACGTCCGAAGATGACGTGCTGAGCGGCAGCGTTTTTGGCCAACGCCTTACTGCAACGTATCTTATGCATCCAATGATTGCGTAATTGCTACATGTTGCACTGTGCTACATTACTGTGTCTCCCCCCTTTACCTCCCTTGGAGTCGCGCCACATCTGCATACCAATCTGACGACTCTCATTCTGGGGCTCAAAAACGTACCAAAACGTATGGAAAATGGAAAAGATCGGAGAACACGAGGGCCTCAAGACGGCTCACGATTGCCTCGGCGAAACGGGCCAAGGCGGCCCCAAAACGGCCCGAGATGGCCTCGAATGCCGCTGCGCCCGCCTCTGGGTCTGCCGAAGACTCCGGGTCGGGCTGGTCGGCGGCCGCTGGCTGTGGCTCGCTCGGGAGAAACCTGAACCCAAACAGGTTGACATCTCTCGGGGAGGCATGCTCCACCTCCGCCCCGGGCACCCCAGAACCCCACCCAGCAGCAAGAGGAAGGAGGCCCTGGGCGAGCTGCGGGGCACGCGCCGAACCTCGAGCTACAGTCGGCTCGCCCGTGCGCAACCTGTGCGCCCGCCCCCCCACGCGCGGGGGACGCGGCGGCGAGCAGCGGGGCAGCGGAGCCGGCCCAGATGGCCGCCGGGCCCTCCCTCTCGTTCGGACTCGGGGCTGCCAGACCTCGAGCTGGCTCCAGGGCCGGCCACTTCTGAAGGCTTGGAGGTGGCACTCCAACAGAAGAAGAAGCACCAGGGAGGAGGGAGGAGGGAGAAGGGAAGACCTGCACATACAACAACTGCCGAAGGTCTCCATGCGGAGATGTCTTGGCTCGGTGCCGGACCCGCCTGGCGAAGCGCCGCCAGCGCCACCCCTGGCGCGCTAAGAGACCCGCGCGGACCTCCGAACGTTGAAGGTTTATGCCGATGTGTCCTCTTCGATCCCAGGGGGGGCGGCAACCAGGCTGCCAGGGCCCAGGATAATTGGGGGCCCTCGGGGCCTGGGGGGGGGGATCCGGAGCCCTCAGCTCGTGCTGTCTGCGCCGTGACACCTCACGGCAGGCTGGACAAGTCTGCCCTCGGACCCGTGCAAATTCTGGCGGCGCCCACAAGGGGGTGGCGCGAGCGGGGTGGGTTTCTAGTAAGTAGGGGGGGGAGGGTCCTCGCCTCCGAAGCCTTTTCAGGAAAAGCAGGGGCAGGGTTCGGAGAAGCAGCCCCCTTGTCTTCTCAAAAGCCCCCCCCGGGACTCTCGGGAGCCCAGCCCCCTCGCGGGCACCGCCAAATGCACGGGTTCCCCCGGGGGCGTAGGCGACCCGAAGAGGAGGAGGAGGAGGAGGGAGGAGGAGGAGGAGGAGAGGAGGAGGAGGAGGAGGAGGGAGGAGGAGGAGGAGGAGGAGGAGGAGGAGGAGGAGGAGGAGGAGGGGGAGGAGAGGAGGAGGAGGAGGAGGAGGAGGAGGAGGAGGGAGGAGGAGGGAGGAGGAGGAGAGGAGGAGGAGGAGGAGGAGGAGGAGGAGGGAGGAGGAGGAGGGAGGAGGAGGGAGGAGGAGGAGGAGGAGGAGGAGGAGGAGGAGGAGGAGGGAGGAGGAGGAGGAGGAGGAAGACGGGTCGCCCAAGCTCGTCGGAGACACCCTCCACCGCCAACCACTGCAGGAGGCCCCTGCGCCCTCGGCCGCGGGGCCCCACGGCGTAGGAGCCTGGAGCTGGACCGCCGCCGCCGAGGCCGCGGCCGCCGGCGGCGCGGGGGCCCCCGGCGGCGCCAGGGCATCCTCGGGCAGCGCGGGCAGGACCTCGGCGGGGCTGCACCGCGGCGCCGACGCGCGGAGGACGTCCGATGGGGCTCGGGTGGCGGCGCCGAAGCGAGGACGGCTCGCGGGGCCCCAGGCCACCCTTGGGTCGGGCATGTCCCCCATACAGGCGGACTTTGGACATAAACATCAAACTAGTCCAGCAGTGTTCCAAAACTGTCAGAAATACATCAGAAGTCGCCCCAAGACGATTCTGGGACCATTTTTCAATATTCCTCCTGTAGAATGACGTGCCCAACCTAGGGCTCGGGCGGCGGCGCCGAAGCGAGGAAGGCCCGGAAAGGCGGTTTTGCTCGCAGCGCTGGCGCGTGCGAGCGCAACTGCAGAGCCCGCAGGCCGCGCCGTTCGCTATGGGCACACCGGAGCGGGGCGGAGAAGCACAGGACGGCCGCGGAGGAGGAGAGGGGAAGGAGGCCCCGGCCAAGGAAAACAGAGGCCATTATGCTTCACGATTTTTTGGTTTGGGGGGGGGGCGGCTGCTGGTCGCTCTGGGGTGTCTCGGGCGGCCCGGGCCGGGGCTCTATCCCGCGGCGCTTCGGGCGGCG
Source organism: Prorocentrum cordatum (assembly GCA_963575745.1). NCBI lineage: Eukaryota > Dinophyceae > Prorocentrales > Prorocentraceae > Prorocentrum > Prorocentrum cordatum. The sequence goes on from CAUYUJ010021501.1 coordinate 7,761, forward strand.
ATCGCGGGGCAAGCCAGTCGCCTGCAGTCTGCGCCTGATCCATGCAGATCCCGCAAAAAAGCCCTGGCGCGGAGAGGGGAAGAGGGCCCCGGCCCAGGAAAACAAAGGCCATTATGCTTCATTATTTGGGGGGGGCACTGCGGCTTCTGGTCGCTCTTGGGGTGTCTCGGGTGGCCCGGGCTGGGACTCTGTCCCGCGGCGCTTCGGGCGGCGATCGCGGAGGCAGGCCGGTCGCCTGCAGCTTGCGCGCCTCATCCGTGCAGAACCTGCAAAAAAAGGTCCTGGCGTGCCCGAGGCTCGCTCAATCGCGCCCGAGCGCACTTCCACATTCTTCCGGCTCGTCTCGCGCCCTCCGCCTGTGCATACCGATTTGGAAAAAGGGATGATCGTACCAATGAGCCTATCCGCATATGCCCACCCCCCTGGGGGACAGCGCCCGCACTATGAGTCGGGATGCCTCCCAGGGACGCGTGCGCCTTAAGGGCAGCGCACAGTGAGGTGAGAAGAAGAGCTGTGCAGGTGTGGCCACCGGCCAGGCCTGCACCGTCGCACAGACGATTCGCCACGGGTACCAGTGCGGCACTCCACGCAGCGGCCTCCGCGCCCACTGTCGGCGCCCTGTCGCGCTGCCTCCGCTCTTCTGCGCACAGGTGCCGGAGCACTGACCGGGGACCCAAGGAAGGGAGGGCAGTCCTCGACAGGAGGCTTCAAGAGAAGGGTCCCGGTCCACGTCGCCGTTCCCTTCAATGCTCGCTTTGCTGTAGCACCTCCACCTGCTCGGGTGCGAGGGCCTATTCGTGCTCGGAGGTGAAAATGCTGCACTCTGAAGGGCTAGGCGGCATAACTCCCTCCAACACGCACATCCTGCCGAGAACGCCTGGTTTAGTGTGAGCTCACCGCGGGTCACCACCCTGGAAGCGAGCGCACCTCGCTTCTCCTGAACTCCTGGGGGAGGTGGGTAGAGGGCAGCAGGACAAAGTGACTGGAGCATCTCGCTGTCTCGCACGTGCGAGATCGGCTCCGCTGGGCACGTGCAAGAGGCCGTGGCGAAAAAAATAATACCACGACTGCCTGCTGAGAGGCCGCAATCTGGCTGCGGGCCTTCATGAATGCCTCCTCGCAACAGGAGGGGCAGGGCAGAACAGAGCGAAGTCGCCCCCTGGCGGATGCTCAGAGCACGACCCCTTGCTTGTTGGCCGCTGGCGGTTGAGGGGCAAAGCTGCACTGGACAGCTGGGGCGCTGCTAGAACACGGTCCAAAGTCGGCGTCGACTTCGTTTCCCGGGTAGTGCGAGGGAAGAGTACAGACAGAGTCAGGTACGCACAATTCGGGCGCCGCGGCCGTTCCACCGAGATCAAGAACGTTCTGGGAAAACTTCGTGGACGCTCTTGAGCGGGCTGTCCCCATCCTAGACCTGCCTGGCGATCCCTCACGAGACAGAGCCTGGGACTGCACGCCGCGCATGCTCATGTACCAGTGTGTACGCATCGCATGCGTGCACATGCAACTGCACATGTACCGTAGACGATGCTGGCACCCTTAGCCTTGCCGATGCTGCATGTGCACGTGGAGGTCCGATCGCTTTGTACACGTGTATATGTGTAAACATATATGCGTGAAGTATGTGTGTAGTACACACACAAAAAAAAAACAAACAAACAAAAAGCTTGTACTACCGTCTCCACCGTGACTCGGCCCCTCGTCCTAGCCCCGAGCCGCGAGGTACGAGTTTGAGTTGGAGGGTCCTCAGGTCTCTCGAGTCCTCGGTCCCGTCCTCAGTCCTGAGGATTGAAGATCTGAAGGGGGGGAAGGGGGGGGGCGACCCCGAATTGCCAGAGTCTTCGGGGCGTGGCACGCGTTGCCGCTAGCCCTCTCTGGAGGCAGCAGGGCCCCAAGACCGGCAAGGAGTGTCCCAGGGAGGCCCGAGACGGCCCAAGGGCGCTCCAAGACGCCCAGCATGGCCTCCAAGACGGCCCACGAAGTCCCCAAGAAGGCCCCAAGAGGGATCCAAGAGGCTCCCCAAGAGGGCCCCGAGAGGCCACACAAGCATTGGTTGCCCGTCGGCTTTTGAAGGAATTTAGCGTTCTCGCCTTTCCGGGCTTTAGACGCTCCAGGACGGCCCAAGAGGCCTCCAAGATCGCTCCAAGACAACCCAAGGAGCCCCCAAGAGGGCCCCCAGATGGCCCAAGAGGACCCGAGACGGCCCAAGGGCCCCCAAGACGGCCCAAAAAGGCAACAACATGCGGAACTCGAACTGACAGTTCGCGCCCTCAGCTCTAGGATGACACTCGAGACGCAGGCCCCCAAGAGGCACCCAAGAAGCCCCAGGAGACCCGAAGGAGGCCCAAATCAGGCCCCGAGAGGCCTCCAAGAGGCCCCCCACAGGCCCTCAAACACCCCCAGAACTGCCTATAAGATGCTTCCGAAAGGCTTCCCACGAGATCTCCATAGTATCCAAGCGGCATCTGACCTACAACCCAGGCGCGGTGGCGGGTTGGGCCGAAGGCCACACGTATCCGCCGCCCCCTGACGGCTTGCCGCAGGGGTGTCTGGCGTGCTGGATGTTCTGAAAGGGTTCTTTTAGAACTCCCCCTGGGTCTTCGGCACAGCGCGCCAGTCACCCGAAGACCTGGTTGCAAAGGTTTCTACTACTCCAAATGTCCCCAAGACGGCCAAGATGGCCTCCAAGTTCACCCAAGATGGTCCAAGATGGCCACCAAGACGGCCCAAGAAAGTCGAAGATACCTCCAAGTTCGCCCAAGAAACCTCCAAGACGGCCCTAGACGGCCGAAAAGGCCCCCAAGAGGCCTCCCAGACGGCCCAAGGTCTCCAAGAGGTCCTCCAGGAAAGCGCGAAGAAGCCCAAAGCATTGACGTTGCTTCGGTTTTTGAATGATTTTGGCATTTGCTTCTGTTTGGTCTTCCGACGGCCCGAGACGGCCCAAGAGCCCCCCAAGATCACCCCCAGATCGACCCAGAGGCCTCTGAGAGCGCCCCCAGAACGGCCCAAGAGGCCCCCAAGACGGCCCCAAGGGGACCCCAAGACGGCCCAAGAGGCCTCCAAGACAAGACGCCCGAGATGGCCTCCAAGACGGCCCTGGAGTACCCCAAGAGGGCCGCAAGTCGGTTCAGAGAGGCCCCCAAGACGGCTTCCGACGGCGTCAGACGGTCCAGGAACCCCCTAAGACGGCCAAAGAGGCCCCCGAGACGCCCCCGAAGGCCCCCAAGAGGCCCAAGGATACCTCCAAGATGCCTCCAAGAGGCCCCCAGGAGGTCCCAAGAGTGCCCCCAGAAGCTCACCAGATGCCTCCTCCTCCTCCTCCTCCTCCTCCTCCTCCTCCTCCTCCTCCTCCTCCTCCTCCTCCTCCTCCTCCTCCTCCTCCTCCTGATCTTCCCCGCCTTCCTCCCCCAAAGTGTTCCATGAAAGGTTTCCACAACGGCTGAGGGAACACATGGTCCGATAGCTTAGCAGAACTCTGGCCACAACGTTCGGCCACATAGGCGATTCCAAAAGGCAGGGGGCGGCGGTGATTCGCCGTAGGCGTCTTCGATAAATCGAGCATTGCCGAATTAGGCCCAACCTCATCTGTGTAAAAGGGCCAATGGTATTGATGTTTCTAGGCTAGATCACTGGGGATGCTCACACCCTGGCTCTATGGGGGCGCGCATCCCCTCCGTTCCTCGGATTCCTCCCCACATTTAACAGCAGTCGCAACGCAACGCAACCCAAATCAACGCACACCAAATGAATGGAATACCGTGTCAAGCACTGCAAGCTGATGCAAACCAGGGAAAGCAACGCAAAGCAAAGCAACACAATGCAATGTGAAACATGCGACAGCACAGCGATGCACAACACGGCAAGCTAAAGCAAATCAATGCAATTCGATGCAAAGTAATATTAAGCCGAACAACGACATGAAATGCAATGCTAAGCAACTGAAGTGAAATCCAACGCAAGGAGGCTCACGGCAAAGCAGTTCACAGCATAGCCGCGCAAATCAAAGCCAGGCGGAGCAAAGGGAAGGCAGGCGAATGCGAACCAGACCAGTTCTACACAAAGTAGTACAGAGTCAAACACAGCGAAGCTGGGCAGCTCAAACAGAAAGCAATGCACATCGAACATGCCAACGCAAAACAAACAGCGTAGAACTGCGCAGATTCAGATGACCGGGGGACACCTGCTGGGAGCGCAGCCTCTCACCTGCGGCGCCCACTGCACACGGGACGAAGACGACGATGACGACATCCCCAGCGAGCCCCACGTGTCGAAACCCTCCAAGAAGACGTCCGCAACGAGCCGAGAGCCCCCCGAGAGCTGCGAAGCCCCTCCGAAACGCCTTGCCACACGCCGCCGAACACATCGGAACGCAGCCTGCCGACGGCGACGGCGACGGCGACGACGGCGACGGCGCTGACGACGACGACGCCGACGACGACGGCGACGACGACGGCGACGGCGACGGCGCCGACGTCGGCGGCGAAGCGCGACGGCGGCGGCGGCGACGAGGCCGGAGAGACCGCCGACCTCCACGCGGGCGACCACGCCGCCCGCCAGGGGCGCCCCCGCGGCCAGCGGCAGGAACTGCACGCGCACGTTGCCGGGCGCTACTGGCGGGAGGGAAGCTCAGATGACGGCGTCGACGGCCGACGGCTGACGACCGACGACGACTGACGCCGCCGCCGCCGCCGCCGCCGACGACGACGACGACGACGACAACGACGACGACGACGACGCCAACGACGACGGCGACGACGACGGCGACGACGACGACGCTGACGGCAACGCTGACGACGACGCTGACGACGACGCTGACGACGACGACGACGACGACGACGACCGACGAACGACGAACAGCTAACGACGACATGCGCCCTGCAGGAGGTGAGCGTTTTGGAAAGGTTTGCCTGCAAGGCGCGGGCGGTCTGGAAACGCTTAATCTCTTGCTATGCCTGCGAAAGCCCTCGGACACCTCCAGAGACCTCCGCGGGAACCTTCGGAGAAACTTCCAGGGACATCCAGCGACTCGGACAACAACAAAAAATTGCGCCGAACGTTGGCATTTTCGCCGCACCAGGGCCGCAGCTGGGCCCCAGGGCAGTTAGAAGACGACTGGGATGAGAAACCAGCCCTCGGGGATCGAGAGCTCTGGGGTCCAGCGACCCGAAAAAGTCGCAGTCGTCGCAAGTACGATTTCCGTCCTCGAAGATCAGCCTCCCTGCTGGCGGACTCCGCCCGAGGGCGAGCTCTGGCAAGAATTTCGAAGCGGATCCAGCCGTGCCGACCAGGACACTCCAGGAGGACCCCCCACACACACACACACACACACACACACACACACACACACACACACACACACACACACACACACACACACACACACACACACACAAAAAAAAAAAAAAAAAGCTAACACCACAGTTAATTAGGTCGGGCATGCCCTCGTACAGGCGGATTGTGGGCGAAAAATGCGCAAACATAGTCACAAAAATAATCGAAATAATCGTCCCATCTTATTTTCCAGCTATTTATGAACTCCACCTGTAGAGGGGCACGCCCGACTTACACCACAGCCCTAAATCCCCGGGCCCCCCGATGTTTGACAGCCCCTGGGGCACGGCAAAGGACACCCGGATGCTGAAAAATCGCCAAACCACCTTCCGCCGTGATCCGTCGCCGCGCCGTCTGTTCTCGACGTGCCCAAGTGGACGACGCCAACACTAGAGGCCTCCTAGATGAGGTCGGAGTAAATGGGGTCGGAGGATCGCGCCGCATCGCCGATACATCTGCGATGCATCGGGGATGCACTGGCGATGCATCGTCGACGTCGGCGATGCATCGGCGACGTCGGCGTAGAGAAAATGGGATCCGCATCGGCAATGCATCGGCGATGCGGCGCGATCCTCCGACCCCATCTACTCCGACCCCATCTAGGAGGCCTGGAGACACCACGGCAAACCCACGGCAAACCCTGCCCCCCGCGCCCAGGGAGACGCAGCCAGCGGCGCGACAAGCCCCACGGCAAACCTCGCGCCCGAGGCGGAGTTTGCCCTAGCGCCCGCGGCGCCCTACCCAAGACGCGAGGCCGCGCGACGGAACAGACGGCGCGGCGACATATCTTTCGCGACGCGAGGGGGTCTGGGCTCGAGGGTCGAAACGTAACCCCCGGACCCGTCCCAGGGCGCAGCCTGGCCAGAACTGCGAAGGGGATCCAGCCGTGGCAACGAGGAGCTTCCTTGAGACTTAGGAAATAATATGGCGGGTTCCCGAAATCCTGAACCCAACCATGTTGTCGTCTCTTGGGGGCGCATCTTGTACTTCCGCCGCCTTCCGCCAGCTTCCGCCAGCGGAGGCGGCCTCTGTTTACTTCCACCAGCTTCCGCCGCCTTTCCGCCGCCTTCCGCCGAGGGGGAGATGACAACTCCTTCGGTCCTCGAAGGCGAGGTCCTTTCTGGAACGCCTCATATGAAGACGCCCCCGAACAGAATCGGACCTCAAAGGTTCAGAGTGGAGAAGCGAAGGACTCCCAAATGGGGTCCGAAGAGACAGAGTCGAAGGATTGCACCACATCGACTGCGCCGTCGGCGTGGAGAAAACCGGGCTACTCACCGAGCCGCATCGCCGATGCGTCGGCGATGAGGCGCCATCCTCCGACCCCATCCACTCGGACCCCATTTGGGAGCAGGGCTCGAGCTAAACGGTGTGCTTCGTTTTCGTTGTGTTTTCCGTGTTCCTCGTTCTGTCTTCGTTCCGCCTCTGCCGCGAAACAAAATCAAAACGAAAACGGCCCACGAAATCGCCAACAAAAAGCGTCTAGCTAGAACCCTGCTGCTCGGAGCCCATTTGGAGGCCTGGAAAGAGTTGGGTACGGGGGGTCGGGCATTGCCAGAAGCCTCCCTGGCCCAAAGCGCCCCCAGGATTTCCAGGGAGGCCCTCGCGGCCAACACCCGAACGGAGTGGAAGATGGGACGCACGAGGACATAGTAAGTACCACGTGTCCTCCTCGGAGGAGTGCGTCCGCCCCAAAGATCTGCCACAACCATCTCTTGCAGTACATGGCTCCCCGAGCGGTACGGCCAGAAAGCGGTCGCCCCGAAGCATATACGGCAAGACTTCGCGAAGCGCGCGTCGCCCCGTGGCTGGCGACGCGCACACAGTACCGCTTGGCATGTTGGGGTGGCGCCGAGAAGAGAGGAGGAGGAGGAGGAGGAGGAAGAGGAGGGAGGAGGAGGAGGAGGAGGGAGGAGGAGGAGGGAAAAGGAGGAGGAGAAGAAGGAGGAGGAAGGGAGGGGGAGAAGAAGGAGGAGGACGACGAGGACGACGAGGAGGAGGAGGAGGAGGAGAAGAAGGAGGAGTTGGAGGAGGAGGAGGAGGAGGAGGAGGAGGAGCAGGAGGAGAAGGAGGAGGAGGAGGAGGAGGAGGAGGAGGAGCAGGAGGAGGAGGAGTTGGAGGAGGGGGAAGGAGCCCTGGGCCCCGCCTCCGGGAAGCTCGGCGACCACGGCGCCGCGCACGGCGCGCTCGAGGCCGCCCAGCAGGGGCGGGTCAGTGGCCAGCGCGGCGAAGTCGCAGCGCTCGAAGCGCAGCGCCACGGCCGCCCGCGGCGAGGCCGCCGGGGCCTGTGGGGTCGCAGGCCCGGGGGCCAGGGAGGCTGGAGGATTGCAGTGTAGTGCTGATGCCCCTGAGGGTAGGCATAGCCCTCTTGAATCAGATGGCGCGCTCGGGCTCTCCCACCCTTGAAATAGGTGCTCGATGTTGTCACCTGGTAGTGGTGGGTGATATGCGTGTAGCGCATATGCTGTGGCAGCCACCTCTACCTCGTAGCACCGTGACGGGGGGGTCAACGCATGAGAGTCAGACGTCCCATCATGAGAGGAGGAGGTCCGAGGATCGAGCTCGTCGGGCACCTTCGAGCTCCCTGGGCGTCCCGTCGCCACCGCGGGGCTCCGCTTCCAAAGCCTGGCCGGAACGCACCCCAGCACAGAGCTGGGGGGAAGATCGCGCTGGGGGCCGCTCGCAACTCTCGGCGTCCAGGGGCCGTTTCTGAGACCTGGGCTCGAAAAAATCGGGCCGTCGGAAGTCTGTGCTGTCTGCGCACGACACCGCCTCTCCGCAACCTCCACCCCCCGTGAACGCGCCCGAGGCTGTCAACTTTTGGTGAGCGCCGTGCTGCGTCGAACCCGCGGGGTCACCGCTACTAGGGCGAGAATGATGTCACGACAAGATTGGCTCAGGATACGTTCGAGGATTTTCAGAAGATCCGGCAGCCCTCGTGTCTGCAGCCCGCGCGGAACATCAGAACAAATTGGCAATCCTGGAAGCCTTGGAAATCACGGAACGTCTCATGGTCAGGACCACTTGCTCGTCTGAGCCAGGTGGCGGGAAGATGGAGCGTGGGGAACGCGAGGGCAGGCTGAGCAAGAAGGAAGCCGCTCAGCCCACGCCGATCACCGGCGGCGGCCTCCGACCAAATCGTTGGGCCACCGGCGGAACGCGAAAGCGACAGCGAGTCCCCGAGGCATTGCGCCGCCTGGCCCTGGTCCGCGAGGAGGCTCGAGGAACGACTGCGGAACGACCCAAAGAACCGCGAGCCCCTGCCGAACCCAAAACGGTCCTTGTTTCGGCGTCTTGACTGCAGGCCAGGGCACAAGTCAATTCTGGTGGCGGGGCGCCCCAAAAAAACACAGATCGCCGATGGCATGAGACATGGCTCTACGAACATTGTCCGCGGTAAAGGAAGGAGGACTACCGCAACTAAGGGACCCTGCGATACCAAACAGTCCTGGAGGGTCGACATACGGCCACCACACGTCAAACGCAGGAAACACAGGTGGAATAATACGTTATGGGGTCGAGGGTCGACTGCAGGCCAGCTCTGGGCTCGTAAACACTGTGGGGAGCCACTACTGCCCACGCATCTTGCAGAAATGAAGCCGTCCAAACTGAATCACAAAAACCCATGATGATTGGCAAGGCCTCTGCGATGGCTCAGCAGGCTATGAAACAAACGTACCCCCCCCAATTCCTCTCCAGCTCCTTTCGCTACCCCATAGCTCGCTGAGGGCTAATGGGGTTACAAAAGGAGAAACCAGCTCAGCTGGCTGCGGTAGACAAGCGCACTCCCACGCCTGCCGGCCAGGCATCCTCGGACTGGGCGGTTTACCCTGCACCGTGCCTCGCACTCCTTTTCGTAGCCGCTCCCAATACGTGCGCCGCGAGTGCTTGCGCAGCCAACAGGCAGCCCGTTTTAGACTCGCGCGCAGGTCCGAGGCAGCTCCTGGGCAGGGCCCAGAAAGCTCCCAGGCAAGGCTTCCCAGGCTCGCACGGAGGCCACAGGCAGTCCTAGGCCGTCCAGGCGTCCCCGTCCAGGTTCGCAGGCGTGCCAGAGGCGCGGCAAGCTGGCTTCACGGCGTGTGGACAGCGCCCGCCAGAGGGCGAGAGCGGGCGATCCAGGGCGGAGCGCACGCCCATGGGCGCCCGCGGATTTGTGTGTGTGAGCGCACGCGGTTCTTCTTCTCTGCGACTGCATCCCGATCAGCTGGCGCGAAGCGAACGGGCAGAAGAAGCAGCGACCACGACAGGTCGTAATCGACGTCCTGTGCTTCCTACCATATGCGCGGGCGGCAACCAGCCCGCGCTCGCGCGCCCCGCCCGCCTCGGCAGGAGCGAGTGGCCAGCCCGAAGCAGCCGAGGGCCCTGGCTCGGCCAGGCACCTTGCTGGCCCAGCGGGCGCCTTCGATAAGCAACTCGTGGCCCGCACCGCATCAAGCGGCTGTGGGGCCAGAGGGAGATAGCTTGGAGAGCTCACTGCGCGCAGCACGGCGGCGACACGCTGGATCCACGGTGGCATGACGTGAGCTTCCTGCACGATTTCCTCGCAGCGTGCGAGAGCAGGGCAGCGCGGTGCAGATGCTCCTGTTTCCGGCGGTCGAGCATCGGACGCGCACCGATCCGTCGCTGCCTTGCCCTTTGACCCACCGATCAGTCGCTCTAGTCACACACACACACACACACACACACACACCGATGAGTCGCCTGCTGTGCCACGTTGCTAACCGCTCTGTCGCTCTGGGCACGCGCCGATCTGTCGCCTCCTGATCCTGCCGCGCTTCCCTCGCCCGTGCTCCGCCCCTCCTGGCCTTCGGGCCCTGTGGCGTTCTGTTCTCTGTCGGAGGTGCCGCGGCGTTCCCGCCACCCTCCGGAGGCGCTCCCCTCCGCGGTGGCTCGTCGGCCCCCTCCTCTCTTGAGGGTCGCGGGGTTCGATCGGCCGTCGCCGTCGTCGGTCGGCCGTGGGCTCGGCCGCGTCGTGGGGTCCCCCGCCGTCGTCTCTCTGGGCTCCCCTCCCGCCTCTGCCCCCGCTTGCTCTGTCCCCGCCCTCTCCCTCCTTCCGGGTCGTCCCCACCGCGGGGGGGTGAGCGGCTTCTGCGTGCACGCCTAGCGGTCACTGCCGGCGTGGTTCGCCTCTATTGCGTTCTTGTTGCTCCCCCCCTGCCTGTTGTTTCCTCCTCTGTGGGACGTCCTTGGTCGATTTGGTGGCGACTGAGACGTCTGTGCTGGCAGCGCATCCCGCGTCATTACCGAGCTGCTCGGACGGCGCCCTACGGTCGGCGCTTATATTGCAGCCTGTGTTCGGCAAGCCTGGACGCGTCACTTACACTGGCCTCTCTTGGTGGCTTGGCTACCCACCAAGGATTTTTCGGCATGGCTAATTTGGCTGGCTTGTGCCCCGCATGTTCGTGTTCTTGCGTGTGCTGCGCGTTCCGTGACCAGCAATTCGCTATCACAGCGTCCGACTTTGGCGACAGTTGTGGTGCCGCCGGGCTGGTAGGTCTAGCACTACACCCATACTTGCTATGCATAATGCGTCACCGTTTCGGAGGCTTGCACTCTACCCATCAGTTTCGACAGGCTATAGCTCCAACGCTACCCCACCAATCGGATGGTCTGGCAGCTTCACACCTGTTGGTCTTCACTGCCTAACATAGCTACGATGACTCAGTGGCACCAATTACAGTTATTGTGTTTCTGGCCTTTGGGGAAATAGCATAAGACTGCTGCTTGCGCTTCAAACTATCCACGTCGAGCTTATGTTCAGGGGATTTGTTTGCCCGCTGCATGCTGTCTTTTCAGCGCTTCTTGCTTGTCTACCACACCACCGTCTGCATGGCCATGGCTGGGCTGTTCCATCATGGCACGTTCGGCTAAATTCGTTCGCATTTGGCACTTCCACCTGCCGACCGCGCCCGAGTTTCCTCTGCGCCACCGACTCAAAAATGTGCACGCGTTTTCTCTCTCTCTCTCTCTCCGCTTTGCTTGGCTCTCCTTGCCCTTGCCTGACTGCCCCCTTGTCGCCCGAATTCGTGCCCTGTGAGGCCAGCCTGTTTTCGGCATGCCTGGCTACCATCGTTTGCCCGCGTTTTCTTCCAGGAGCCTCAGTTAGCCCAGCTTTGGTTCGCTTAGCCAGACCGTTAACTTCGAGCGCTCGAGCTGCTCGGAGTCCAGCGGCTTCCCGCCCCGACTGCGTGCAACCGACGAGTGTGTGAATGCGCGGGTTGCTCAATTGATTTCCTTCGGCATCTGGAGTTGGGACCACACGGCTATCCCCTCCCCTCTGGGGCGGAAACAGAATGCGGACAAATCTGGCACGGATAACTCGGTGATCGTTGAGCGCCAGCTTCTCGAGGATGACGGACTGGGCGCCGAGAATGTTCCTGAGCGCTGTGGAGCGCTCCGACAGGGCTTCGGATCGCGCTCAAACCATTGATCAGCTTCCTACAAGGCTGCCTGTCCAGAGCTCCTGCCTTGATTCCATACGCGGGCCTTGGACGCCTCGACCTCCCCCCAGGGACCAGTCATGTCGCATCCTGGATGGTTCTCTGACGGCCCGGGGCCCAAAGCGGCCCCCAGACGCCGAGACTTCCGAAAGACTTCGCGCTGCTGAGATCTGCTGCTCCCAAAACACACGCGACCGAACCGACGAGCAACCGCCAGGCGTGTGCGCTCCGCTTGGGAGCCCGCCCGTGCCCCAGGGCACCGCGTGGAAGCTGTGACCTCGGCAAGGAGACACGCACCCGTCAGGCAGGGCCACAAGAGGAATGAGCAACGGCGTAAGCATAAACCTTTGACGGTCCGCGCGGACCGCCACAAGCTTATGCCTATGCAGTTGTTCCTTCTTCGAGCCATGGGGGTCCCCGATCATCCAGGCAGGGGCCCCAAAAAAGGACGGCGAGGTGCGAGGGGCCTAGCCCTGTGCAGCCGTGCGCAGCGCAGGAGGCAGGAGGCAGGGCCCTCTCTCCTCGTGCGGTCCGCGCGCCGCGGGGCGGTGCCAGGCGAGTCTGCGGAGGAGGAGCTCGGCGCACAGCGGCGCGCCGAACTCCTCACGACTGACCCAACCCGAAGACGCAAGTTTCGGGTTGAGGTGGGGGGCACGGGCTCCACACGTTTGTTCAATGTTCTACGACGCCCCCCCCACCCCACTGGGAATGGAGATCAAACTGGGGTAGTCGGGTTGAGTTGGGGTGGTTTGGTGGGTGGTGAGCGATGCACGATCCGTGTGTGTGTGTGTGTGCGAGCGGATGCCGCCCGCCCCGTCCTTAGATTCCTTCGGCCGCGTCCCTCCTTCTTCCTCCTCCTCCTCCTCCTCCTCCTCCTCCTCCTCCTCCTGCATGGTGGCACGATTCGGCCCAACGGTACCCCCGTTCATGCCGTTCGTCACAGTCACCCTCTGCCCAGCCGCCGACGGGGGAAACAAAACAAAAACAAAAAAGAAGCGCGAACGGTGTGCCGAAGTGGGCGGGGGGGTGCTGTGCGAGCGCCCTGCCTGGGGCCCTGGGCGGAGCCCCCCTGTGGGGCGCGAGCCGCGTCAGCGGTGTGCCGAGACGGGTGGGGCAGCGCCGTGCGAGCGCCCTCGCGGGGGCCCCAGATGGAGCTCCCTTTGGAGCACGGTCCGCGTGAGGCGTGCCCCGAAATCAGCGAGGGGAGGAGGAGGAGGAGGAGGAGGAGGAGGAGGAGGAGGAGGAGGAGGAGGAGGAGGAGAAAGAGGAGGAGGAGGAGGAGGAGGAGGAGGAAGACGAGGAGGAGGAGGAGGAAGAGGAGGAGGAGGGGGGGAGGAGGAAGCGGAGGAGGCGGAGGAGGAGAAGGAGAAGAAGAAAGAGGAGGAGGAGGAGGAGGAGGAGAAAGAAGAGGAATGGAAGGAAGGAAGGCAGGAGACGCGCGGCGCTGCGTATTCAAAACGAGGGCCCAGCTCCACGGGAGTGTCAGGAGGGGAACAAGCAAAAGGTTGCGGACTGCTTGCCGCTTCGACTAGCTCGTGGCCTCCAAAGAGCCTGCAGGCTTCGGACTCTTCGCAGGGGCGGGCGGTTCATCCAGAACCGTTTTATGATGGCCCTGGGGCCCGAAATAGGACCTCTGCAAGCCGAAATCGAGGAAGAGCGCCGGCGCTGAAAGAATCACGACGTCGGACGTCTGTGCCTCCAGAGGCCTAGAAGCCTCTTGATTTTTCGTGCTGGGTTCGGCTTCGTCATGTTCAGGTCCGAGATTGGCCAGTGGCCCTCGTGCTTGTTCTTTCCATGTTCATTGCCTTGTTGCTACATCTTATGATATCACAATGCCTCCTGCCTGACGCCCACTTCCTGAAGGGCGTGTTTTGAAACGTTCTGGTCGGTCGAGTCAAGAGCGAAGGGTGGAAAACGGAAGGAGGGGCAAAAAAATAAAGCTCAATCCTCGATCCTGAGCCCCATGATGCTCCAGGACCCCATCTTTGAACCACCGATCGTGCCTCGAGTCGTCGCCGTCGTCGTCGTCGTCGTCGTCGTCGTCGTGCCTCGTGCGTCGAGCCTCGTGCCTCGTGCCTCGTGCCTCGTGCGTCGGCCGCCGCCCGTCGCCGCCCTGCGGCGGCAGCGAGAGGCGGGGCCGCCTGCGGCTCCACCCCCGTCGGCCGCCAGGCGCCGCTCCGGAGCGGCCCCGGCGCGCGCAGGCCTCGGCACGAGGAGCCCGCGGGGGTGCAGGCGCGCGGGGCGCGCCGAGGCCAGGCAGCGCGACGGCGAGGGGTGGAGGCCGCGGCGAGGACAGAGGGAACCATGCTTCCGTCGGCGGCGAGGCGGCGGACTCCGCTGCAGCGAGAGGCCAGAAGGGGGCGCCGACCAGCGAAGTGGCCGGCGGGCAAAGAGAGGGGGGTGGGACGGCCGAGAGGAAGAAGGGACGCCCAGACGTCGAAGAGTTCGACGATGAGCGACAGGGGGGGGGCAGCTGCAGGAGGACAGAGGAACAAGGAACGGCATGATTTGTTTGTCGCGTCGGCGGCTAGGCAGAGGGTGACTGCGCTGGCGATGAGAGGCTTAAACGGGAATGCCGTCGGTTGGAACGAATTCTGCCACCATGCAAGAGGAGGAGGTAGGAACAAAAAGCGGCATAAACAAAAACTCCTGGAGCTCCGCGAGGATTTCTTCGATCGGCGCTGGCGGCGCCTCCAGCACCGCCCCTGGCGCGCTCCGCGCGCCAGGGAGGGTGCGGCGCGGGGCGCGCCGAGGCCAGGCAGTGCCGAAGGAAGGGTGGAGGTAACGGCGAGGATGAAGGAACTTGTTGCGTCAGCGGCTAGGCAGAGTGACTGCGCTGGCGGAAGAGGCATTCGCATGGCAAGCGGCGCGCGAATTGGGCAACCATGCAGGGGGAGGAGAAGGAGGCGCCCAGCGACGGAGGGGACGAGGGGGGAAGCCGGGCCCTCTCAGAGCAGGGCCAGGCGCGAGGTAAGGCCGGCGCTGGGGGGGGCAGCGGCGGCGAGGCATAGAGAAACAAAGAACGGCATAAGCATAAACTTCTGGAGCTCCGCGAGGATTTCTTGGATCGGCGCTGGCGGCGCCTGCAGCGCCGCCCCGTGGCGCGCTCCGCGCGCCAGGGAGGGGGGTTCAGCGCCGTTCCAAGAAATCCGCGCGGAGCTCCAAGAGTTTGTGCTTATGCTGTTCTGCTCTTCTTCGAGAAGAGGGGGTGGGCAGCCTCCTCCAGGAAGCGCCCACCCAGAGGCCCCCCAGGACTCCCGAAGACGCCCCCGGAGCGTCCAAGACCTCATGGATCCTCGATCCCCACTCCTCCTCCTCCTCCTCCTCCTCCTCCTCCTCCTCCTCCTCCCTCCTCCTCCTCCTCCTCCTCCTCCTCCTCCTCCTCCTCCTCCTCCTCCTCCAGCCGCCGCCCTGGCACAAACGAGCGACGGCGGCAGAGGGAGGCAGGCCAAGAGGCCTCCCACTGGGCACCGGGCGGGCGACCGCGCACGCGATGGTGCGGCCCGTGGGCCAGTGGGCTCTGCGTGTACACCTGGCGAAATGCTTAAGAAATCATGGGTTAAGAAATTCATAGTCTCAGAACTTGAATAAAAACCAAAGTTTTCTATTAAATCTTAGGGTTTACGTTGAAACATTAAGAATAATCGAGACTCTGGCCGAAAATTTAAGTTTTCTTAAGCATCGCCTAAGGTGTACTGGGATTCAACCCGATGTCCGCAACGGGTACCAGGATGCATGAGAGAGTCCAGAGCTGCGCGAACGTGGATCTGGTGCTGCTGGCGGGGACACAGCGTAGTCATCGCCACGCTGAAGAGGTGCTCACGTCTCGGGTTCGGAACCGCATTGTCCTGGAGGCAGAGGCGACGACGGCGCAGTTCTCGAACAAGTCCACAGGTTGCGCGATCATCCTAGGCAGTAAGTTCAAGGAGAAGCACGTGAGGCAGGTCTGGGCTAGTCCAATCGAGGCGGGAGGTCGCGCAGTGGCAGCTCGGATCCGTCGTGGTCCACTGGACCTGGCGGCAGTGGCGATGTACCTCCCACCTCAGCCCAAGTACACGGCAGCGCAGCCCCAGTACCTAGCCACGGTGAAGTTGATCGGGTCCTGGTATGAGTCAATTATTCAGAGCTTGCCCGCGCGGTGCACCCCGCTGGTGTGTGTCGACCTCAACGACGGACAGGGCATCACGCGCGTCTCGGGCAAGTGGACGCGAATCGAGTCGACGGCAGTGGGGGAGGGCCGATGCCGAGAACAACGTAGAGGTGGGGCAGGTGAAGTATTCAGGTACATCAATCAGAGGCAGCACATGTTTGCGATGAACACGCTGAAGGCAGAGCTGGAGCACACATGGTACGGCACACAAGGTGTCAGCAGTTGTGTGGATTACATGTTCGTCCCAACAGGTATGATTGACATGGTTTCAAGATGTTCTCCATTGTTTGGATTAGGTGCAGAATTACAGGCCTACAGAGGGCCACCCCCGAGAGACCACGTCCCCTTGTACCTCGAATTGCAGGGTATGCAGCCATTGGATAGGGAGCCGAACTCGACGCACACCCGTACGCGCTGGAACCTAGACGACATGATGAGATGCCTACGGAAAGGTTATCGGAGGGGCGAATTTCTTTCAGCAGTGGAGGAGTCGTTGCATGAGAGTGAGGACACATGGCGGGCAACGTTGTCTACGGGCAGACCAGACGAGATCGTTCAGCATATGGAAGAAATTCTCGTACAGGTTGGGCAGCAGTTCTTCGGCCACCAGGTGTCCAGCGATCCATTGTATCGACAGCAAGGTTCCGACAGAGCTGAACTTCTTCGAGAGCGCGCTCGCCTTCGACGAGCTAAAATAGACATGTGTGCGGAGGCAGATGCAGATTTCATTCCAGAAGTTGAATCGAGACTGGCGCAATTGAGTCAGCAGTTACGGCGTCGACGGCAGCATTTTGCTCGCATCCGACGACAGGGTCTTCTGGAAGAAATCGAGGAGGCATGGGGACGTCGCCACATGGCGGAGGCTATGAGGTTATCACGCGCAGCAGCCCATTGTCGTTACGGTCCAAAGCGTCGAGATGGCAGGTTGTTGAGAGGCGGTCATTTTTCATCTGAGGTCTTGGTCAACCATTGGATGCAGGCAGGCCGTGACGGAGGGATGTCTGCATCAGTCATTCCAGACTACGAGAGGTGGC
The DNA here is from genome assembly GCA_963575745.1 of Prorocentrum cordatum. NCBI lineage: Eukaryota > Dinophyceae > Prorocentrales > Prorocentraceae > Prorocentrum > Prorocentrum cordatum. The sequence continues at coordinate 24,716 of CAUYUJ010021501.1, forward strand.
TGGAGTCGTTCCCTGCGGGCCCCACACCATATATTTCGGTGGCCGATTGCGAATTGGCAGAGGAAGACAAGCAGCGGGTGACCAAATATTTCCGCTCGGCCACGAAGCGTCGAGCTGTGCCGACTGGCACGACACCCGCGGAGCTCTGGCTTCTTTGCCGACGGTCGCAGGCGAACATTAGCACGGAGGGGCAGGGATTGGGCTTCCAGCAGGAGTTTCCAGAGATGCATTTGTTTGGGCGAATCTTGGAAGTGGGGCTTCGACTGATCAGGGCCACGAATAGGACGCCTATGCGCTGGCACTGTAGCTCGGGGGCACAACTACGAAAAAATGCGAAGCCAGGACCTCTTGGACGTCGAACGGTTCACGTTCTACCTACGTTCGGGAAGGCGGTTTACTCTGGTCTTCTAAATGTGCCCCCGATGACAATAGAGCATGGGTTTTGCCGTGGCCGTAGACGAGAAGACGCTATGCTAGCAGTGCAACTTCTTAGTTGGCGACTCCGTCGAGCGGGTCATAGTTTCGCATGTACTTATAAGGATATGACAAACGCTTTCGCGTGTGGGTCTGGGGAGGAGTTGACTAACACGGTGAACCTCCATGCGGCCCCCGAGAATGTTGATTTATGTCTTCAGCGCTTTCAGTGTAGTGTGGTTCGACTGGAGTCTCTGGAAGGAGGGGTGTACTTGAAGTCGGGAGAGGGAGGCACGATGGGGGACCCGTACATAGTCACACTCTTCAGAGGCACGTTTTCTCGGCCCATCATGCAGTGGCTCTCGCGACTCCGTGAGATCGACCCTCATTCGAACGGGTTGATCGCGCACTGGAGAGAGTTCCGAGCGGACGTCGGTACGTATTTGTACGCCGACGACCTTTTCAGGGCCCATGTCGCAGCTGAGTATTCCAGGGTAGGTGAGTTTCTTGAGGTCTTGAAGGAGGCGGATGAGGCGCTTTCGGAGGAGTTGCAGGAGTTTGGGTACGCCCAGAACGTTTCGAAACAGGAGTTGCAGCTATGCTTCCAGGGACCAGGGGCTGTTAAATGTCGGCAGTGGGTTCGGGGACGGGGCCGCGAGATGATATCAGATGAAGTTCAGGAGGATGTTCGTTACCTGGGACCCAGAATTAATCTGCAACAACCCGCTTTCGTAGAAGTTCGTCGTCGGATCCAGGCCACCGCCGAGGCATGTTATTCACTCGGGCAGGTCTGGAGTCTACCCATGCCGTTTCGCTGGAAGCGGACGTTGTTCCTCAGTTTTGTTCAGAATGCTGCTTTGACGGGACTAGAGCCAATGCTCCTGACCGCTAAACATCATCGAGAACTGGACGCACTAATCGCTAGATACGGGAGGAGAGCGATGCAGGGAAAGGCGGTGATCAGCAAGGAGGAGGGGAGGACGAGGACTATTACGAACAAACAAGTCTTGCAGCATTGGCGTCTGGCAAGTTCGGCCACAGAACTCCTTGTTCGCAGGCTGGGTTGGTACCGCAGCTGGGCTATGCGCCCAGAGTCTCACATGCAGGAGTTGTGCTTGCTTTTCGGCACGATGCCACTTGACCCTGACGGTACAGCGCTCTTTGGCAATCAAGTGGCTCGTGCGTACGCTTCCCCGTGGCTTGTTCGATTACATAACGATTTCCAGCAGGCTGCAGAGTGTATGGACGAGGGGCAGATCTGCGCCCATATTGCACGCTTTCCTGGAAAATTGATCAGCCAAGAAACAGTGTCGGCCCTCGCTCGTCTCGACTTCACGGAAATTCGCTCGCGGGGGTTGTCGTTCACGATCCCACCGGTGGTAGGAGAGGCTTCGTTCGACGGTGACCCTGAGGCTGAGGACCCCAATGAGACAGTGGAGCCCCCTTGGAGGTGCGATTGGGAGGAGGGAATTACCTGTGTACGAGGATTTCATACAAAACGTGATTTACTAAATCATATGAGGCGTGTACATCGGGTTCATAACTTATGCTCATCGATCACACCAACGAATATATGTATCATATGTCGCCGTGTCTTCGGGTCGCAGGGCAACGCTTACAAACACTTGCAGAGGGCAGTCTTGGCAGGGAGGTGTCCTTCGAGGGGTACTTCGACATTTCGTCAGGTTCGTGTCCCGTCGAGCTTCGAGTGTAAGATCTGTGAGTACAAGGCTGGGGGGCTTGATGATCTCTGTAGTCATTTGGCTGAGTGGCATCTACCACGGCGTGTTGACGCGAACCTCGATTCTCAGCAGAGTTCGGACGAAGATGCCCGACGCCGAGGTGACAAAGCGTCTGGAGGTTCCCGAGTGGATGCAGGCCCCATCATCTGTCGGGGGCGCCCTCAAGTCCCGCAAAACAGGAGGCCGCAAAGGAGACATCAACAAGCTCGCGGGCTCCACACTGGCGCAGCTCGTCGTCTTGTTGGCAAAGTTGGTGCTATCGGACAGTCGGCAGCTCGCAGAGTTGACGGCCACCGTGTACAGAACGTTCGACCTCGACGCAGGCACAGGGCTGGCAACGGCCATGGAGGAGTCTGGGCAGCAGTACAACGAAGTATCCAAAAGCCTCAAGGAGAAGGCGGCAGGCGGCGAGACGGTCAACTGGGCGTCCAGAGGACCACCATTCGTGCAGATCTTCATGGCCTCGATGTTGTGGGCAGCGCAGGGGGCCGAGAAAAAGGGCGCCCCAGTGTGGGCGAAGGAGATCAGCAGCCTCTGGAAGGAGACGATCAGCAAGATGAAGATGATCGAGGTCGGCGAGGTGATACTCCACTGGCAGTGGAAGCGGAACAAGGGCAAGCAGACCGAGGCCGAGAGTCACAAGGGTCGGATCATCTTCGCGATCGACACCGCCCGCACCTTCGGCAGGGTCATGCTTACGCAGGTCGAGGCCATGCTCGCGGGCCTCGGAGGGGAGAGGAAGATAGGCCCTGCGCCACGCGGGCCGCTGGAGCGGGATGCCAGCAAGCTTCTGGCGGAACTGAAGGAGGCAGCATAGTGAGCAGCAGAAGTGAGGAACGACGCTCGACTGAGGTGAGTGAGAGAGCATGTAGGCCTTCTCAGCTTAGTAGGAGCAACACGGTAGGAAGGCCTAACCAGGCCGAAGCTTTGAAGTGTTGGATTGCCCTGGGACCGTCCACGGTGGCCCCCCTGGTCTCCCGCGGTCTGTTCGGCAAAACTTCCTGGGCGATGACAGATTTCAAGGTAGTGTTAGGCTTGCGGAGCTCATAGCACTAGGAAGAGTGAATGCAGATGGTTTGGACCCGCGCCCCCCCCCAGCGCCATCAGCCTACAGCCCTGCGGTAGCGACCACCCCCACCGTTCAGAGGGACAGCATGCGCAGAGGGAAAGGCAGTCAGGGGAAGGGCAAAGGAAAGGGCAAGGGTCGGTAGCAGTTTTGTTTCACTGGTCCCCATCAGTGGGCCCCTCGCCAGGCTGCGTGCCGTTCTCGGGGGTGCCCACAGGGGCGGTGCGGCGTCCGTCGAGAGCCACGGGCCGCGCTGGAAGGTTGGCGGCATCAAGTTTCGCCCCCCAGAGTTCACCCTGCCCCACCCCGCTAGGCAGTAGCTTGGCAGGCGATAAGCAGCAGCAGACGAACTCCCACGGGCCTGATCCTGATCCTGATCCTCCTCCTCCTCCTCCTCCTCCCCCTCCTCCTCCTCCTCCTCCTCCTCCTCCTCCTCCTCCTCCTCCTCCTCCTCCTCCTCCTCCGCCTTCCCCCCCTCCCCCCCTCCCCCCCTCCCGCCCTCCCCCCTCCTCCTCCCTCCTCCGCCATCCCTCCCCTTTCCCGCGCCCTCCCCCCTTTTCTGCAAGCCCCGGGCGGGAGGGCGAGAAGAGGAGGGGGGAGGGGGAGGGAGGAGCCAAACCCGACGAGGGTAGAGGGGGGAGGAGGAAAGAGGGGGGGAGGGGGAGGGCAGAAGGACGGGGGCAGAAGGAGGGCCAGGGGGGCCTGACGAGGGCGGAAGGGCCGAGGGGCAGAAGGGGACGAGGACATAAGAGGACGAGGGTAGAGGGGGGGAGGAGAGGGAGCGGAGGGGGAGGGAGTAGAGCGGAGAGGGGACGGAGAGGGGGGACGCCTTGGCAGGCATGGAGTCCTGCCGGCGGGAGGGGGAGGGGGGGAGGGGGGCGTAAAAGAAGAAGGAGGAGGAGGAGGAGCAGCAGCAGCAGCGGCAGCAGCAGCAGCAACAGTAGCTGGAGGAGGACAATAAGGAAAACGGCGAGGAGGGCAGGGGAGACCAGGTTGAGTAGCGAGGTATGGTGAGGAGGAGGTGTCAGAGTCCCTGTTCGCCCTCCCGCTAATTTCCTGGCTGATTTCCTGACCAACCTCCTGGCGAATTTCCTGGCTAATTTCCTGGCTGGTTTCCCTAGTATTTTCACGACTACTGTCCTGTCTGATCCCACTGCGGACTACGTTCCCCCTCTCTCCGCTTCTGCTGACCGCATCTCCTCCTCCCCTTCGACGTCTCCCTTCGTCGGCACCGTTCGGCTCCATGACCTGCCAGCCAACACGCTGGCGGATATGCTGCCTGATTGTCTTGGCCACACCTGGAAGACACGCGATGCCACGAATATGGGCACGTCATTTCCTGCCTTAACTTTCAGCGACGACCGTGTTGCATATGTAGCGGGTCTTCCAGGTGTGCCCCCCGATTAGTCAACCTATTAGCCAGATAATGATCGGGCACCTTGATCCCCAGATTAGGCCCCACAGCCGCGCCCCAATTAGTCATAGAATGCGCCTTCAAATTAACAATAAAATGAGCATCAGCATTAGTACTAAAATTGATCATACAATTAATCCATGAAATTAGCACTAAGATTGACGCCCCCTCTGTGGTGCGCGCGGGAGCCTACTGAAGCTTGGCGCGTCGATGGGGCGCCGGGATTCGGCGGAAAGGGGGCCTCGAGGAGGTCCCAGGGGAGGCCCCAGGAGGCTCTCGAGCAGGCTCCAAGATGGCCCCCACAAGGCTGAAAGCCAAGATGCACTGTGCATCTGGACTCGGGGGCCCTCGGAGAGCCCCAGGGGGGCCTGACGAGGCTCGAAAGAAGCCCCGAGAAGCCCTCACGCGGGCTCCAAGACGGCCCAGAAGGGCCCGAAGTCAAGATGCATCGTCCATATTGATTCGGGGGCACTCGGGGAGCCCGCATGGGGCCCCGAGGAAGCCCAAAGAGGGCCCCAAGAGGCTCCCGGTGAGCTCAGGCGAACGAGGAGGAGACAGATGAGGAGCAGAACGAAATGACGAACAAAGAAATGAGGAGCACGAGGGCGAGGGAACGAAGACGACGGGGACGACGAAGGGGGGGGGTACTGAAGAGGACGAACATGAAGGACAAGGGGGACGCGAATTCAAAGTACGACGAACAAACTCTGAAAATACGCATGCGCATGCCCAGCAAGAGGAGGAGAACAGGAGCAGCGCAAACACCCCCGGGGGCGGCGACACGGCAACGAAGCGTCCGCGAACAAAGAAAATTGACGCGCTGGCACTTCCAACAATGGAACCGCAAACGGTGCAAAGCGGCACAATAGCAACGCTAGGTGTTCGAAAACACATGGCGCCCAGCAATCGCATCGGCGCGCAAATGCGTGTCGGCTCCTGGCCCCTCGCCTCCCTTGTCAATGAGCGCCCTGTGAGTTGAAACAGGCATCCAGGGAACAGCAAAAACAACGTGACGATCATGGTTTACTGAAGGATCCCGTGGGCCAGAGCCAGGGAGGCAACCATCGCTGGAGGCCCCGGAGGCGCGCTGGACCACCGCGGGAGGAGGAGGAGGAGGAGGAGGAGGAGGAGGAGGCGGAGGAGGAGGAGGAGGAGGAAGAGGGCGGAGGAGGAGGAGGAGGAGGAGGAGGAGGAGGAGGGCGGAGGAGGAGGAGGAGGAGGAGGAGGAGGAGGAGGAGGAGGAGGAGAGGGCATTGAATGAGCCCTTCTATTCTCGAAGGGCGCGGACGGGCTCCGCGAGCGCGGGGGCGCGACCCGGGCGCGGCGTGCCAAGGCCCGCGACGCGAGGCGGCCGCGCCCGGCGGCGCGGTGAGCACGCCGAGGAGGTGGCACAGCAGCGCCGCCTGCCGGGGCTGCGCGGCGACGACGACGACGACGACGACGACGATGACGCCGACGACGACGACGACGACGATAACGACGACGACAAAGACGAAGAAGACGACCATGGTTACGGCGACAGCGACGGCGACGACGACGACGACGACGAAGACGAAGACGACGATGGTGAAAACGACGACAACGACGACGACGACGACGACGACGACGACGACGACGACGACGAAGACGAAGACGACTATGGTGACGACGACGACGACGACGACGACGACGACGACGACGACGACGACGACGACGACGACGCTGACGCCCAGGCGAGCGCGCGCGCGCCTCGCCTGGGAGGCACCGGCCACCGCGGCAACGACGACGCCGGCGGCGGCGCCAGCGGCGCCGGCGGCGGCGCTGACGGCAACGCCGGCGCCCGGGCGCGGAGCTCGGGGTCTGCGCCAGCGCGGACGCGCAAAGACGGCCGCCACGACGACGACGACGACGACGACGATGACGACGCTGACGCTGACGCCCAGGCGCGGGACTCGGCGTCTGCGGCGACGGGCGCGCGGGCTCGCAGCAGGCGTGGCCGCCAGCAAATACGGCCACCACGACGACGACGACGACGACGACGACGACGACGACGACGACGACGACGACGACGACGACGACGACGACGGCGATGGCGACGGCGACGGCGACGGCGACGGCGACGGCGACGGCGACGGCGACGGCGACGGCGACGGCGGCGACCTCGACGACGGCGACCTCGACGACGGCGACGGCAACGAGGACGACGACCTCAACAACAACGACGACGACGACGACGACATGACAAATGACAACGACCACGACGACGACGACGACGACGACGAAGACGACCATGGTGACGGCGACAGCGACGACGACGACGACGACGACGACGACGAAGACGAAGACGACTATGGTGACGGCGACGGCGACGACGACGACAATGACGCCGACTATGGTGACGACGACTGCGACATTGACCTCAACACGACGACGACCACGATGACGATGACGATGACGATGACCACCACCACCACCACCACCACCACGGCGGCGGCGGCGACGATCTCGAGCTCCCCGCTGCCCCCCCCGGGCTGCGGCCGCGCGGCCTTGGCCTCAGCGTGCAGCAGGGGTACGGATGGACGTGGCCTGCGTCGAGCGGCGCTGCCTGGCCGCTGGGCGGCGAGCTCCGATCACGAAGAGCCGAGGGCCGAGAGGGAGTCGGGGGCGGCCGGGCGCGATGCGGACTGCGGAGCACATCTCACCACACCCAGCAGCACAAGCGCCGTGAGGGAAGACACTGCGACGGAAGGGCTCTCGACACAACTTCTCGGCTCCGGAGGTCCAGACACGGGCAGGGCTGGTCAAAACGGCCCTGGATGAGAAGCAGGCTCCGCGGAAGCGGTCGAGATGTCCAGGGACCCCCGTGGGGGGGAAAGGAAAACAAGCAAAAAACGCCAACAAAGGCATGGGCGCACGAGCAGCAGAAAGAGAAAAGATCGCATCAAGGGTCGAGGGAGATCGAGGTTCCAAATCGAAGCCTTTCTTGAGGCTGTTGGCCCTTCTTGAGCTTCTGCGGGTGCTCCCGTGGCCACGCTTGCATCCGCCTTTTGAAACTCTGGTCAGAGCGCGCCCCAGGACAGGGCCGGCGGCCCCCTGGGGAAGCCCCACTTCAGCGGCTGAGGGCGAGGGAGTCGCACGCCCGAGGACACGGTGATCCCACGCGGTGGCCTGCGCAGGCCGCCAGAGGCGGCACGCCACGTGGGAGAGGAGGCAATTGCGCGCGACCGTGCGCGGGCAGCTTCCCTGCGAGTGTACGGGAGGCCCACCCCGCTTCCCCACGCCGGTCACAGGAGTGGCCGGCGAGGCCCTGGCCAGCTGGCGCCGGGGCGCCTTCCTACAGCACGGCACGGCGGACAGGCAGAGATGGCGTGCTCTGTCGGAGTGGGCGCGTGGCCGTGCGTGGCCGAGAGGTGCGTTATAGAAGCCTCTGCTCCGGACGGGCACCGGGAACATCGGCCAGGAGGGGGCGAAGGAGACGAAATAACCCAACCCTCCAGCTCGAGTTGTTTGATCCACTGGCCCCTAGACCAATCGACCCCTTCTCAGGGACTGGTCTGCCACCCGGAGTCGTTTGATGGCCCCAGGGCCTGAAAGCGGCCCCAGAGGCGCCGCACACTGGAAACAGAAAACTTGGGCGCGACTTCTCCGAGCCGCCAGGAAACCTACAAGGCAGACGGTCGCCCACTCCTCACACCTCGCCCTCACCCCTCACCCCTCACCCAGTAACGGACCACATTCACGCCAAGAAGATGCTAGAATTGTACTGCTGCGAAATTGCGCACCCGCCCCCTCAGACGATCGCGGAACAGTTCTGTCAGACAAGCGTGCGGAACTCACTGCAGGCCCAGGTGACAATCACCCCTGGCGTGATCTCTGTGGTCCAGACCCTGGACAGCGCACGCGCACATGAGTGGGAACGAGCGCGAGGCATGCTTCCAGAAAGGCGTCGTCAAGAGGTGGATCTAGGTTTGAGCTACAAAAGCCGCTCCTGGTGTCAACGTTCTGACACTGCCATGTCCATTCCATGCGGACGGGGGCTCAGCGAACACCGCCACTGGATCCCGTCGGGCCATGAAACGAGGGCGGGGCAGCGGACCCGCAGGGCACCGTAGGCGCCACCCGCGCATCACGAGCATTTCCGACAGGCACCCCGCTGGACCCTCCTCCCCACCCTGCGACAAAAGCTCGGAGGGCGCCCTCCTCGCTCGCGGGAAGGCGTGATAGTAGTATGTGTCGGCGTAGTCTGCATTGAATATCATTGCCGGCCCTAGCCACCCTCCCTCGGGAGGACGCATGCCGCGTTGACCTTCATTGGTGCTGCGGCGACAGACCGAGCGAGAGAACAGATAAGGTTACTCGAGATGGCGGCCCAGAAGCAGCTGAAGGCAGAGTTCTAGATTGAGCATGATACCTGAACTCTTGACAAACCAGAACTCCGTCGCGCCACGAGGGCATCGCAATCACTACTCAGATAAGATGAGGAAGTCCGCTGCGTTGAATGAGCTGGCACTGATACGCTACGCGACTGCCATATCACTGCGTAGCTGCACCGTCGGCGCATCGCATCATGCTTAGGCACATCACCCATGTTGTACTGTTACGCGTTTTGGTAGCAAGCTGGGGATGCAATAACGCTGGTACGACGTGGCACTACGTGCGGTTAGCGATAAGCTGGCAGTATCATGAGATGTGCTACCACCAAGTAAACAGCACACAGCTGTGACTCACATCTCTTCGTTCGTTGCGCCACTTCCGAACCCACAATAATCCCACCAGCCCTTGAGGGCGTAGGTGGTTTAGAGCGGTTCCTCTTCCAACCCCCTTCTTCCCCTTCGGAAGGGGGGACCCCTTCCCCTACCCCCTCCTCCGGGGTTTGGAGGGGGCGGGTCGAGAGCGGTCAGCGCGTCCAAAATAGCCCAAGATAGCTCCAAGGGGGCCTCAGAGAGCCCAAGATGGCCTCCAAGATCGGTCAAAATATCAGAAGATGGCGCAAGATGGCTTCCAAGATGTTCACAGAGGCCCCAAGACTGCTCCAAGATGGGTACAGGTGGCCTTGGAGCCTCGCCAGGACCCCTCCAAGAGGCCCAAATCTTCCAAGACCTGAAGATAATATGTGTTGTGTGCCTTCTCGCCTTTTCGCATCCGAAGGCCTTCCGAGGCCTCAAGAGGGCTCCACGACAACCGGGGCCCAAGACGGCTCCAAGACGGCCCCAAGCGCACTCTAAGGGGGCGCCAAAAGGCCACTTTACACTCCACGAGGGCGCCACGGGGCGATTTTGGGTGCTTCAGAGGGGCGATGCTGTCAGGGCCCCCCACCCCCTTGTTTGATTGATCAAAGGCCGCCAAGACGCCCCCTAAAAAGAAGCCCTTGAGAGGCCCCCAACGGGCCCCAAAAGGGCCCCCAAGAGGCCCCCAAGAGCCCCCAGGACGCCCCAAGAGACCACCAGGAGCACCCCAGGAGACATCCCCCAGCGACTCCGAGAGGCATCCAAGAGGATGCTAGTTCCAAGGTCGCTCGGAGCGCGAATCCGCGATGAAGCGCAGGGGACGGCGGCCCGTGCCATTTTACTTACGCAGCGGACGCGCACGGCGGCCAACTACCTTGACCTGTACCGCACAGCCACCTTCCCCAGCCTCTGGGCTAGCGTCGCCCGCTCGAAGCACAGCGGC
>CAUYUJ010021501.1:42500-62500 GCA_963575745.1 Prorocentrum cordatum
GTTAATCACAAGCTGACATTCGGAGGACATGCCCGACCTAACGCTGGGCCTTCTCAGACGCCCTGCCGGCTTTGAGGAGAAACCGCCCCCCGCGCGTCTCCCCCCCCGTGTGCGCGCCGCCGGGGGGCACAAACCGGAGAGGCTCGCTCCCCGGCGGCACGCGCTTCGAGCGGTGCGCGCTGCTGTTCTCCTGCTTTTTCCGCGCTGCCTCGCCCAGACGTCGGGATTCCGGGAAAACAATTTCCTCCTCCTCCTCCTATTTCTCTTCCTCCTCCTCTTCCTCCTCCGTCGCCTCGTCCTCCCTCCTCCTCCTCATCCTCCTCCTCTTCCTCCTCCTCCTCCTCCTCCTCCTCCTCCTCTTCTCCTCCTCTTCCTCCTCGTCCTCCCTCCTCCTTCCTCCTCCTCCTCTTCCTCCTCCTCCTCCTCCTCCTCCTCTTCCTCCTCACCCTCCTCCTCCTCCGTCCTCGAAGCAGAAAGGACGGCATTCACATCAACTTCGGGAGGTCCCCGCGGATTTCTGGGGTCGGCGCTGGACCTCACGTGCGGTTTGTCCGAGAGGGGGCGGAGTGTCGACGTTGGTCTCTGAGGCTGGGCACCCCCCCAGGCGGCGCGCCTACAATGGGGTGGGGCGCCCAGTATTGGGCTGCGCGGGTGGCTCCCGACAGGCCGCGTGCGTTTGCGATCCAGTCTAGGCAGCCGAAGCAGCGCGCAGAGTTTTTTGTGGACTCCACGCGGTTTGCCGAATCGGAGCTCCAGTGCAATGTCTTGTCTTGTCATGTCTTGACTTGTCTTGTCTTGACTTGGCTTGACGTGCCTTGGGTCTGGTCTGGCCTTGTCTGGCCTTCTCTTGTCTTGTCTTGTCTTGTCCGCCGTCCGTCGTCTTCGTTTTCGTTCTCGTCCCGTCGTCGTCGTCGTCGTCGTCGTCGTCGTCGTCGTCGTCGTCGTCGTCGTCGTCGTCGACGAAGAGAGCGGCCGCCGGAAACGGGCGCAGGGTGGGGGGACGGTGGCGACGACGGCGACAGAGGGGGCGAGCAGGACTACCCGCTTTGTTCGGGTCGGACGAAAGGCTGGGGAAGGAAAGGGGGGGTTGCAAAGCCTGCTGCGCGCAGCTGGTTTCGGTCGCCCCGCCGAAGGGCCAGTCCTCGACGCATGGCCGCTTTCGGCGCCAGGAGGCGGCTGGAAAATCGGCGAGTTGAGCTGCTTGGCAATTCCCCCTTTGCTGCGCCCAGCTTTCGTCCAGCTCGCCTTGCCCGCAGGCCCGCATCGGTTCGACACAAACAGGAGCGCCCTGGCTCGCCCTTGCCTCCAAACGCCCCCCTTGCACCTCCTTGGCGGCCGGGCGTCGGCGCTAATCACCGGCGCCGCCCCGTTGATTTTCAATCTGGCGGGCGCCACCCCGCGATTCGCCCGAGCAGGGGACTTGGAACAATTTGTTTATACACGCGCACCCCGCGGAATTGTTAATCACAAGCTGACATTCGGAGGACATGCCCGACCTAACGCTGGGCCTTCTCAGACGCCCTGCCGGCTTTGAGGAGAAACCGCCCCCCGCGCGTCTCCCCCCCCGTGTGCGCGCCGCCGGGGGGCACAAACCGGAGAGGCTCGCTCCCCGGCGGCACGCGCTTCGAGCGGTGCGCGCTGCTGTTCTCCTGCTTTTTCCGCGCTGCCTCGCCCAGACGTCGGGATTCCGGGAGAACAATTTCCTCCTCCTCCTCCTATTTCTCTTCCTCCTCCTCTTCCTCCTCCGTCGCCTCGTCCTCCCTCCTCCTCCTCATCCTCCTCCTCTTCCTCCTCCTCCTCCTCCTCCTCCTCCTCCTCTTCTCCTCCTCTTCCTCCTCGTCCTCCCTCCTCCTTCCTCCTCCTCCTCTTCCTCCTCCTCCTCCTCCTCCTCCTCCTCCTCCTCCTCCTCCTCCTCGAAGCAGAAAGGACGGCATTCACATCAACTTTGGGAGGTCCCCGCGGATTTCTGGGGTCGGCGCTGGACCTCACGTGCGGTTTGTCCGAGAGGGGGCGGAGTGTCGACGTTGGTCTCTGAGGCTGGCCCCCCCCCAGGCGGCGCGCCTACAATGGGGTGGGGCGCCCAGTATTGGGGTGCGCGGGTGGCTCCCGACAGGCCGCGTGCGTTTGCGATCCAGTCTCGGCAGCCGAAGCAGCGCGCAGAGTTTTTTGTGGACATCCACGCGGTTTACCGAATCGGAGCTCCAGTGCAATGTCTTGTCTTGTCATGTCTTGACTTGTCTTGTCTTGACTTGGCTTGACATGCCTTGTCATGTTTCATATTTTCGTGTCTTGTCTTGTCCTGTCTGGTCTTGCCTTGTCTGGTCTGATCTGGCCTTGTCTGGTCTTCTCTTGTCTTGTCTTGTCTTCTCCTCCTCCTCCCTTGGCGCTACTCAGTCCTGCCTGCGCCCTCTCGCCTGGGTCGGCACGGCCGAATGAGTGCTGTGGAGGCCCTTTCCCGTCAGCTGGGAAGCCAGGAGGTCCTCTCCCATGCGGTGGCGGATGTGGCGGGAACTCTGCTGCCTGCGGGGGAGCCGAGTGCCGCACCCATTCCAGCTGGCCCAACAAGCGCGCGCGTTTTGGGCTCGATGCCTCGTCGTCGTCGTCGTCCTCGTCCTCGTCCTCCTCCTCGTCCTCCTCCTCCTCCTCCTCCTCCCTCTCCTCTTCCTCCTCCTCCTCCTCCTCCTCCTCCTCCTCCTCTTCCGTTCCCGAAGCTGAGAGAACAGCATACACATCAACATTGGTCCCCGCGGATTTCTGGGGTCGGCGCCGGAATTCCCCCCCCCCCTTTCCTGGCAGCGCCTCTGGCGCTCTCCGCGCGCCGTGGGGGGGGGTCCAGCGCCAGTCCGAGAAGCTGATGGGATGTTGCCCCCCGCGCGCTGGCCGCGCGAAGAGTTTCACAGGGCGGATGGGCGCCTGTGGCTCCCTTGCAGACCTCTCGCTCGCCTGCAACTCCAGGGTTGTTGAATCCACCATTGGCGCTGGTAGATCCGCGGTGGAAAGCTGCTCTCTCCTCTTCGAATCCCGCTCGACACTGCTGAGTCCCGGGACGCATCTGGCCTGATCCAGCTCGTTGGCTTCCCGATCGGGCTCAGCAGCCCTCGTCCGTTCCCACGAAGCCGTCCCAGCGCATGCCTCTCGACCCCTCAGAGGATTGCTGTTTTTTTCCCGCCGCCCAGGTGGCCGTCCTGCAGGACCAGCAGATTCCGAAGGAGGATGCCGTCGGCGCGCTGAAGGACAAGGAAGGGCGGGGGGCCGCCTGCGCGCGCCTCGCCCCGGCTTCTTCGGCGCTCTCGCGCAGGAGAGCCAGCCTGGCAGCCGGTGTGAGGGGGGAGGGGGGGGGGAGGGGGGCGTGAGTGCAGCTGGCACGAGGGTGTGATGCCCAGCCCTGGCTCTGGGGGCTGCCTGGCATGCCTGGGCTGTCCACCTCGGCTCGTGCTTCTGGACATCCGCGCTCCTGCGGCGGCCGCGCTTCTCGATCGTGCGGCAGGTTCGCGCCGCGTCGACGCGGCGGCGGCGGTGCCGCGGGCTCTCAGGACGGAGCGCTCCCGGGGGGCCGATCTCGGACCACGGGGGGCCCACAAGGGCGACAGGCTCTGGACACTTCCGCTCAAGATGGGAGCATTCACGCGGTGTCAGAGACCAGCGCCTACGTCCTCAAGGCAGGAGCTCGCTGGACACCGCCTCCCTGGGTCCTGAGCCCGTTCTGCGGATCAGAGCTGCACGGCGGAGCCCAGACGTAGCCGCGCGAGAGCCACCTTGTGGGCGATTATGAGGAGCTTGTGGAGGAGATGCAGATGAAGACGAAGAGGAAGGGGAGGAACACCTAAGTTGTCCCTGGTCACGCATTCCTCCCCCTTTCTCATCATCCTCGTCCTCTTTTTCCTCTTTCAGCCTCATCCCCTTCTCCTTCCTCCCTGCTCCCTCCTTTCCTCTCTTCGCCCTTGCCCCGCCCCCTCACTTTTCCCCTCCCCAATCATTGGCAGTAGGAGAACGCGGGGGCGGAGGGGACAACAACGGGGCACATCGATGGCTTCACGCATGTAGTTTTTGTATTCAAACGTGTACGCCTCACCCGAACCCGATCCCCTTAACCACGGCTGTAGCAACTAACGCGTTGGCTTCGAAGCCCGCTTTTGGACCCCTTCTCCGCACCGCGCCCCCTTCGGCGCGCCCCGCGCGCCGGGAAGGGTTGCGGGGAGAGGGTTCACCGCTGACCCAAGAAACCCGCATGGATTTCCGAAGTATTATGTTCATGTACTTGGTCCAGCCCTCCCCTGCTTGGGTTCTCGCGTTTTGAATGGAGAACCGTGGTCGCCCCGTCCTCTTCTCCTCCCCCCTCCTCCCTCCTCCTCCTCCTCCTCCTCCTCCTCATCCTCCTCGTGTTTCTCCTCTTTCTTCTTCTTCTTCTTCTTCTTTTTCTTCTTCTTCTTCCCTATAACTATATTGGCTCAAGAGCATCGTGGCGCAGGATGCCTCCATCATACACGGATGCCGCTAGTCCGCGGCAATCAGAGAGCTTGCTCTCGGCACCCTTGTCGTGAGCTCCTACAGGAGCGGCACCCATGGCCAGGTCGCATGGCAGCGGCGGCTACATGGTGTGCGGCGCCTGCGGGTACTGGGACTGGAACGATCGCTTCTGGAAGCGGAAGGGCTACCGCAAGTGCGGCAGCTGTGTCGGCCTGCCTGGCCGCTGCTTGCAGCAGTCGTCCGCGTCGCCATGGTGGTCGTCGCAGGAGCAGGTGGCTTCGAGCATCCAGAAGTTGGTCGGTAATGACAAGGCGCTGGGCCAGGCCCGCCAGCCGCCCCCCCCCGCCGACGTTTGTTGCCAAGGCCCCGTCGCTGGCGGCAGCAGAGCGGCTCAAAGCGGCCTCTTTCAAGCAGGAGCAGGTTGGCAAGAAAGTCGAGCGCTGCTGCTGGGAATCGGCGACGGCGAAGTACAGGACCCAGGAGGTGCAGGGGCGCCTCGAAGCCTTCGCGGAGGAGCATCTCCAGGCCACGATGGAGCACGAGGCGGCGGTCGCGCCTGTGGCGGGCAAGGACGGCTCGTCCACGCACGTACTGCCCGAGCGCCTCGCCTTCAACCTGGGTCCGTCTCTCTTCGCTGACATGGGCGATGTCGACGAGGACTACATGGCTGCCGTGGAGGCGCTCCAGTCCGCCAGGCGCATGTGGCTGGAGGAGCGGGGGACGGTCTACATCGCGCTCGCGGAGCGGGCCGAGCTGCGCGAGAGGGCGCGGCTGGAGGAGGGGGCCAAGTTGATCCAGGCCCAGAAGGAGGTTACTCGCATCCAGGGAATGGAGGCGGCGCGGCTCTCCCGCATGCAGCAGGGCGCCTAGGCCATAGCAAAGTTCAGGCAGGCCGCCAAGAAGAGGAGGTCGGCTGAAGGCGCGGCGGTAGGCGGAGATGCCGAGGCGGCGCCTGCAGGCGCGGCGGCTGCGGCGGCAGCCAGCCTGGGCGCGGCCGAGTCGCCTGTGCCGCCCAATCCCGTGGCCACTGAGGCCGACGGCGCGGGCGCTGACGCGGGCGTGGGCTCCGAGGGCGCCGACGGCCCCGCTGCGGAGGCGCCCGTTCCCGAGCCGCCCCCCGAACGCACGACCCAGCACCTCGCGCGCGTCGGGTCCGCGCGCGAGAAGGCCACCAAGGGCCGTGCTGAGCTGGTTCTGCTGGGCCTGCTGCTATTTAACCTGCGCGTGGCGCAGGCCCCAGGGGGGGGGGGCGGCGTTGGCGTCGGAGCCGCTGTCCCAGGAGGTGACGGCCCGAGGGCCTCCCCGTCTCGGGCCCGAGGGGCCCTTTGTGCTCCTTGCCAGCGTGGGGCGCGGGGGGACCCAGTCGGAGATGCGCGTGGGGGGCATTTCGACGATTGCGGTGTGATGGCAGCTTTTTAGATTCATCTCGGCGATGTGAAGCATTTGGGCCGGCGGGCATCTGGCGCAGCTGCGGGGGGCTCGGCGAAGTTGGGCGCGGGCGCGAGAGCGGGTGGGCTGATCGCGGTCAGGTGCGATATGGCGACTTCCCTTTTAGCGCTTGGCAGCTGCCGCCCAGGGAGGCCTCCAGAGGCGAGTCTCGACGGGTTCGCGCCGCTGGCGCTGCGCCTCAAGTAAGGCAATCGCGTGGTTGTGGCGGCAATGTTTCCCCTGACTGCGGCGTGGGCGGAGCCGGCCGACGCGGGTTCCATTCGTTGGCCGCTTTCCTCGCAAGCCCGGCGGATCCGCGGGTCGTGCTGGCCGACTGGGATGCCGCGCCTGCGGAGCTCATGCGCGCGTGGTTCCCGCGGGAGGTGCCGGGTGGGCTGCTGCCCCCCCCCGACGCGGAGGCCGCCTGCTTCGGGGGCTGCGGCGGGCCATCGACTGCGGCCTGCCCTCGCGCGGCGCGGGCGACCCAGTCGAGCTGGAGACTGTTCTGGGCGTGGCTTAGTAGGTGCGTGAGGGGCCGCGGCTGCGCGTGGCCAGAGGTGGGCGTCGATGGGCGCGTCGGCGGCTGGTCGCCCCGCTGGCGATCCCGACGCCGCCGGGGCCCGGTCAGCAGCCCGCCCCAGAGTCGAAGGCCAGCAAGCGGCGCGCCTCGGCGCCGCGACGCGCCCGCGGCGCACCTGCAGGCCGACTTCGCGGCGTTGCAGTCTGAGTTGGGCGCTGCGCTGCTGGCCGTTCGCTTGGAGGCTGAGGCCCGCGATGCGGCGGTGCTGGGCGACTGCGCCCCCGGCGTGGATTTCTTCGGCGGGGGCGTGCTGGGCGGCGCCGCGGGCGCCGAGTTTCTGGGCCTCGCCGTGACCGGGCAGGAGGCTGCTGGCGCTGGCAGCTGGCTTGGCCTGGGCTGTGCCGCGGGGCGCCCCCCCCCCAAGGCCATGTCTTGGGTCGGACAGTTGGCCGCAGCCCGCGATGAATTGCGGCGGCGACCGACGCGAGATGACGGTGTCTTCCTCCAGCTTGGAGGTTGGCGCCCAGGCCCGGCGCACCGACCGCGACGTGCGCTTCGGGGGGCTCAGTGCGGGCGCCGAGGTGGACGCGCGTGCTGGGGGTGGCGCTCGTGCCGCGGCGGCGTGGGGGGCTACGGGGGGGCCGCGGGCCTGGCGAGGACTTCTTCGCCGTGGACGAGGGCGCCCGATGGGCCTCGCGCGCGCTCTCAGTCAGCCTCGCCATGCCGAGGCGGAGCCGCGGGCCGCTGGCGCCAGCGCGGGCGCGGGCTGCGGGCGCTGCCTGGGGGGGTCGCAGGCTGCCCCCCCGGGCGCAAGTCATGGGTCTGGCAGTTGTCCGCGGCCCGTGTTAAATTGCGACATCGAGCGACAGGAGTCAGCGCCGACCTCCAGTATGTTCGACCCTGCAGCGCGCGACCTGATGTCCTTGGCGGCGAAGAGGCCGCCCAAGGAGGCAGCCTGGGGGGTGTCGACTGGATGCTTTGTGCCGTCCGAGGCTTGTCGTTCTTCGAGGTCGGACCCCGCGCGGACTGACGTCTGGAACGTGGCCGTGGAGCGGCTGAGTGCGCGTCGCCTGGTGTGCGTTGCAGGCGACGATGAGTCCGCCATCAGCGGGAGCTATGCCAGCTGGGTCTCCAAGGCCGAGGAGGCGCTCCTGGGTGCCAGCGAGGCGCCCGTCGGTGAGCGTAGCCGATATCGTGGTCGCGCTGCTGGTTGCGACTTCCTGGCCCCCGCTCGAGCTATCGCCCGGTCGCGCGCGTCTGCGACGCTGGGCGGCTGAGCGCTTGGCGGTGGCGCTGGCAGTGCCGAGGCAGATTGCGCGCGTCCGTGGGAAGGGCGCGGTCGGCAGGGGCCAGCTGGACCGTTCCCTGGAGGTGCTGCTGCGTGAGTCGGTTAACATCATGATGGACGCGGCTGGCCACTTCCCTCGATCTGCAGGGCCTGAAGTTCCGCCTGCGTGGGATCTCATGGTCAATGTCGCCCTGGTGGTCCCCGCCGAGGAGCTGGGCGTCGCGGTGGCTGTGACGGAGCGCTTCGCCTCTGCCGCGCAGGCGCGCGCCGTGGGCCAGCGCCGCCGCGGGTTTGCGTCGTGGGCGCGCCAGATGTGGAGGGGGAAGCCTGGCGCCTTTGCGGGTGGGTGCGTGATCCCGCGCCCATGGCGCAGGAGCTGGTGGGTAACGGCGTGCTCGTGGCGGTGCCGAGCCAGGTGATGAGCCAGAAGGCCGTTTGCCGGGGCGGCATGTTGCGCGCTCCCTCGGACTCCTGGTATGACCTCGTGGCGGCCCGCCAGGGGGCCAAGCGTCGGGCCAGGGGGTCCCCGCTGAGGCCGCTCGAGTGCAGCAGCATCGACCTGGCCGCTCGGGTGCAGGGCTCCAGGAAGGCGAGGGGCGTCGACGGCCTCGGCTCGAATGACCTCGAGAGGCTGTGCCGCTCGAGGGCCGCGAGGAGCTCTGGTCCCTGCTGGCGTGCTGCGAGGAGAAGTTTTGCTGGCCACGGCAGCTGCTGGGAGTCGTCGGGGTGCGCTTCCCAAGAATGCAGGTGGCGAGCGCATCATCATCGGCCTCCTGCCGCTGGTGCCGAAGATCTGGTCCCGCGCGCGCTCGTCGGTCACGTCGGTTTCGACTGGAGCTGGGCGCGTTCTGGGGCCCTGCTGTGCGAGCTGCGCTGGTGCGCAGCCTCCGTGACGAGACGGTCATCGAGCCAGAGGTGGCGGCCGCTGCCCTCCTGCTGGACGTGGAGACCTTCTGCGACGCGGTGTCCCTGGTCAAGCTGATGGCCATCGCTGAGCGGCTGATGTGCCCCTCTGTGGTGGTGGCCCTGGGGGTTCAGCTGTTCTTGGCTCCGCGCTACCTGGAGGACAGCCACCGCGGGTACTCCATGCAGGTGGAGGCGACCCGCTTCGTCGTGGCGGGGTCGGCGCGTGGGGTGTCCTTCGGCAAGCTGTACCTCCGCCCTCTCGTGCAGCGAGCGACTATAGTCCTCTGTGGGTCCGGTGTCTGGGATGTCCAGGGTGTCCGGGGGACGTGTCCGGGGTGTCCGGGGTGTCCGGGGTGTCCGGCGTGTCCGGCGTGTCCGGCGTGTCTGGGGTGTCCGGGGTGTCCGGGGTGTCCGGGGTGTCCGGGGTGTCCGGGGTGTCCGGGGTGTCCGGGGTGTCCGGCGTGTCCGGGGTGAGTGTCCGGGGGGCGTGTCCAGAGTGTCCAGGGTGTCCGGGGTGTCCGGCCGGGTCCGGGGTGTCCGGGGTGTCCGGGGTGTCCGGGGTGTCTGGGGTGTCCGGGGTGTCCGGGGTGTCAGGGGTGTCCAGGGTGTCCGGGGTGTCCGGGGTGTCCGGCGTGTCCGGCGTGTCCGGGGTGTCCGGGGTGTCCGGCGTGTTTGGGGTGTCCGGGTTGTCCGGGGTGTCCGGGGTGCGTCCGGGGTGTCCGGGATTTCTTCCTCCAATTCCTCTTCCTCCTCCTCCTCTTCCTCCTCCTCCTCCTTCTCCTCTTCCTCCTCCTACTCCTACTCCTAATCCTCCTCCTCCTCCTCCTCTTCCTCCTCCTCCTCCTTCTCCTCCGCCTCCTACTCCTCCCTGCTGCCTCCGGGGCTTGGGTCGTCAAGCCGTCTCTTGACGGTCCCAGGGCCTGGGTCGTCGTCGTCGTCGTCGTTCAGGGTCGGCGGCACCGGCCGTAAGGCCGTGAACCTTCACTCAGGGATGGGGCGTTCAGTGCGGCTGGCGGGACATTGAATCTAAGCTTCAATATGTGATGGGCCACGGTAGGGGGAAACTATGTTGCAACCGCCGAATGCGCGGATCGGGCGGACGGTGCATGAAATGCAACCGTCACTCAGCAATGGGGAGTTCAGTCGGGCGGGCGGGCGGGACATCCAATGTAGCCTTCCCTTTGTCATGGGCAAAACTTTAGTGACATATCTCGCAGCCGCCGAAGACGCCGGTCGGGCGGGCGGGACATTGAACGACACCTTCACTCAGGGATGGGGCGTCTGGTCGGGCGGGCGGGAAATTAAATGTAGCTTTCATGATGGGCCAAGGTCGGAGGAAACGATATTACAACGGCCGACAACGCCGGTCGGGCGCGCGGGATATGCAATGCAACCGCCACTCAGAAATTGCATTTCAGGGAGATCGGTCGGGCGGGCGGGCGGGACATTGAACGTAACTTTCACCATGTGATTGGACGCGGCTTGATGAACATATATCGCAACCGCCGAAGATGCCAGTCGAGCGGGCGGGACATGACATGAAACCTTCACCCAGGGATTGGGCATTCAGTCGGGCGGGCGGGACATAACATCTAACATCGGCTCTGTAACAGATAAGGCTGGGGCGGGATATATCGCCACCGCCGAAGACGCCGGTCGGGTGGGCGGGACATGAAACGAAACCTTCGCTGAGGGATGGGGCGGCCGGTCGGGCGGGCGGGACATGAGATGTAAGCTTCGCTGCGTGATGCGCCAAGGCAAAATGAAATAATGTTACAACCGCCGAAAACGCGGGTCGGGCGGGCGGGACATTTCATGAAACCTTCACTCAGGGATGGGGCGTTCGGTCGGGCGGGCGGGACATTAAATGCGACCTTCACTCAGGGATGGGGCGTTCGGTCGGGCGGGCGGGACATTAAATGTAACCTTCACTCTGACATGGGACAAGGTTGGGAGAAACTATGGTGGAGCCGTCGGGCGGGCGGGACATGACATGCAACATTCACTCAGGAATGGGGAATTCAGTCGGGTGGGCGGGCGGGACCTTACATGAAGCCTTGCGTCGTCGACGTCGTCGTCGTGGTTCGCCGTGCGCCGCCGCCGTCGTCGTCGTCGTCGTCGCCGTCGCCGTCGCCGTCGCCGCATCGGCCGCCGCCGCCGCCGCCGCCGCCGCCGCCGCCGTCGTTGTCGTCGTCGTCGTCGTCGTCGTCGTCGTCGTCGTTGTCGTCGTCGTCGTCTTCGTAGTCGTCGTCGTCGTCGTCGTCGTCGTCGTCGTCGTCGTCGTCGTCGTCGTCGTCATCGCGGCGTCGTCGTCGTCGTCGCGGTCGTCGTCGTCGTCGTCGTCGTCGTCGTCGTCGTCGTCGTCGTCGTCGTCGGGGGGGAGGGGGGGGGAAGGGGTGAACGGGGGGGGGGGGGGGAGGGAGGGGGGAGGGGGGGCGGGGAGGGGGGGGGGGGAGTCCTTGGAGGGCGGCGATGCAGGGGGGGGGGTCGTGACCCCCCCCGGTTTCCCGGGGGTGGGGGGGGGTCCTCGCTTTCTCGTTTTTTTTGAGGGGTGACCCCGCCCTCGGTTTTCTGCCAGCAGCAGCGCAACAATCTCTTTCCATGGTTTATTTTTGCAGGGCCGCGGAGGCTCCAGGGGTTCCCGAACAGTAGGTCGATGAGGACTACTGGTGGAATTGGCGGGTGGGGTCGGCCAGACAGGGCATTAAAGTGTGGGGACTCATGGAATACGAGGAGAACTTGGGTGGACGGGTGGGATCTGGCTGGCGGGGCACCCACGAGCGGGCCGACCGGCGGGCGGACCAACGCGCGGGCGGGGGCCAGCGGGCGGGACATTCGAATGGAGCGCGCAATCGAGCATTTTTTCACTACCGCAACAATACGACAGCGCATCATCGCAGCAGTGCTGCGCCGCGTCGCGCGGCAGCGGATCGAATGGCGAGCGCCATGCCGCCCGAGCCAGCGCGCGGCCTTCACCGACAAACTGTTGGACACGGGGGCTGGGGGGGCAAATCGAAGCGGGCCGCGCAACGCTTTGCGGGCAGGCCCCGAGGCGCGCCACATCTACATATATTCTTACTACTCATTTCCCCAAAACGCAAGAAAAGCAGGAGGGCGAATGCCCGCGGGTACGGAAGCCTTTACTTGCATCGGCCCGGGGCGTCGTCCCGGGGCATTTGGCATCGGCCCGGGGCGTCGTACGAAGGGTTAGCCACAATTTGGTCCCAATCCCCGCCGCACCGCTGGAAAAACGCAGCCTGGTGAAGGTGGGGAGAGTGTTCGAGTTGACGCGAACGGGAGGAATGTCAGAGATCGCCGCGTCAAGGGCAGTCGCAACCATCCGTTTTGCCTTCTCCAGCGCCGCCTCATCCATGGCGCTGGCGACCTTGTTGCCCGTGCTGAAGCCGGAGCTCTTGCGCGTCTGGGGGTAGTTCATGTTGAAGATCGGCAGCGCGAGCGGGCTCAATGAGCCAGGGAAGATCTGCGTGCGAGCGCCGTTGGAGCACGCCATCAGCTGGGCCATGAGCGACACGCCGAATGGGAACTCGTGATGGGAAGCGCGCGCTGCATGTCGCGTGACGACATCGGCGGCAGCGCCGCCGAATATGTCTCGGATCTGGAAATGGTCGTCGACTGCTTCCCAAGACGCGCGCATCTCAGACCGAACCTGAGGCGCATCGCCGGTGCAATGCACAGGCGCGCTGCCCATCACCCCTGATGTGGAAGGTCGCCAAGCCAGGGGCAGCCGCCGCCGCTGCGCGCGTCCGAAGGCATGACAGGCGGAACATCGCGGAATCGCAGCAGCGAGTAGGGAAGTGAAATCTCCGCGGCAATTCTTGCTCCGGGGCGCGAGGCCAGCGAAAGCAAGGGCTGCAGAAATTGCTGCGGGAAGACAAGGCGCAGTGTCTGGTGAAATCTCCGCTGCGCGCTCCATCATGTGTGGCGCTGCGGTCTCCAATATGCGTAAACGATGGGACTGCCACTAGAACCACGCGCGCTTCGCGCGCGCTTAGGTTCTAACATGCTCTAGTTGTAGTCTACGAAGTGTTCGGCGCCGGAGGGCGTAGATTGCCCCGCGGATCGTGCCGCTCAGGAAGCTTCTCTTGCGGCCCTAAAGACGGACTTGGCGTAGCGTCCCCGCGCCCATGCCGGCGCGCTTCCCACAGGGATCGCGCCCCGCAAGGAGCTCCACCTTCGTTCCTAGAGGCGAGGTCCGCATAGAGGCACGCCATTCACGCGGACCGTGCCTCGCAAGTAACTGCATTTGCGGCGCCATAGGGAAGCTTCACAGCGCCGCCCCGCTCACTTCGGCACCCCTCTCAGACAGATCGCGGCCCGCAAGGAGTTCCACGGGCGGCCCCAGAGACAGGCTTCGCACCCCGCCCGCCCGCCTTCGTCGGCACGCCTCTCACGCGGATCATGGCCCACAGGGATCTCCACCTACGGCCGCAGAGGCAGGGTTCGCACTGCGCCCCCCACTTCGCCGTCGTGGTACACCCCATCACGCGGATCGCGCGCGCAAGGAGAACAGCCTAAAAGCCCAGAGACAAGGTTCGCACAGCGCCGCCCCGCCCATGTCGGCACACCTGTGGCGCGAATCGCGCCCCAGGAGGAGGCCCCCCCCATGGCGCCAAGGGGCAGCTTCGCGCGGCATCCCCCCGCCCTCTTCGGAACATGCTTCGGGGGTATCCGAATTATTCGGCATATCCTTCACGCGGACCGTGGCCAACAAGGAGTTCAACGCTCCCCTGCACGCGGGCTCCGCAGCAACCATCTTTCGGCATTGCCCCGTGGCGCGCAATGTATGAAGAGAGACCCGCGATCTGCACTCCACATGTCTGCGCAGGGATGGGTCCGTCACCAAACCCATTGCTTGCTTATCTATGGCCCTCGGCGATACCGCTACCGTCCCTGAGTTTGGGGCAGCTGATTCTCGGATACATGTAATTTGGGGTCTCTTGGCATGCTTCTCTGGCGCCTCGTGGAGCGAGTTTTGAAACTTCTCGTGGCCTGTCTTGTGCCCTGTGGGAGCTTCTCGGGGCCTCTTTGGGGGCCCTGGGGGGCTCTTGGGCGCCTGCTGCGGCCCGGGGGGCGCGTTCGTGGCGGAGGGCTCGAATGTCAATTGGCATTCCCCCTCTTAGACTCCACTTGGGGCCCTCTTGGGCGCTTCCTGGACCGTCTTGGGTCTCATTTGGGCCGTCCTGGGGCCCTCTTGGAGGCCTCTGGGGCCGTCTTGGGTCGATCTGTGGGGCCTCTTGGGCCGTTTAGGACGCCGTGGAGATCCAAAGTGCGGATGTGCGAAAAATGCACGATTTCGACGAGGAGTGGAACAATTTTGGCATCCTGGGGCCATCTCGGGGTGCATGTTGGAGCCTTCTTGGAGCGTCTTCGGGGCCTTTTGAGCTGTCGTCGCAACATTTGGGCGCCTTCGGCCCTGTCAGGTCGATCCGATCGCTTTTGGTGGCCTCCTGAGCTGTTTTGGGAAGCGGGGGGGGGCCCAGGAGGCCCCGGAAGGGGTCAAACATCTTGTGGGCCAAAGGGGGGGGGGTGAAGGCGAAATCTGGGAGACTGTCCCGGCCTGTGTCCCGGGCCCCCCGTACCCCAGCGATATATATGTGTATATATATATGTATGTGTATATAGACATGCATCTAAATGTATATTTACACTTATTTTTACAATTTCAGCACACCAATATATATATATATATACACACACACATACATACATACATGGGGCGCGCGCATAGCGGTGCCCCTGCTTTTCTTGCCAACGTCATCATCTGAACGGCTCACTTAAACATGTAACGCCCCCTCGCATAGTTCATCTTCTGTGTAGGCGTGCTCGTATTAATCTAAAACATATGCGCGTGTCTACACGCGCGCTCAGTCGGGGCAAGCGCGAGCGACTCAGGCGCCCCCCCGCCAGACTGACCTGCCGACGCCTAGTCAAACCACTTGTGCGCGGCCCAAGCCCCCGCCTGCCACTCGAAGCGCTTCTCCTGCACGTTCACCTTCGCGGGGTCTGCTTCGAAAGTGGAGAAGTAGTCCACAAACCTCGACCGCCTGGTCATGGAATCGAGCTTGAGCGTGTCGGGGACCTTCGCGTGCGGGGCATTGTTGCACTGCCAATTGAAGGCGGTGGATGATGATGATAATGCTGATGCTGATGCTGATGCTGATGCTGATGATGATGATGATGATGACGATACTGATGATGACACTGACAATGGTCATGAGGATGATGATGATGATGATGATGATGATGATGATGATGATGATGCTGATGACGATGACGATGCTGAGGATCATCATCATGACGACGACGACGACGACGACGACGATGATGATGATGATGATGATGAGGATGATGATGATGATGATGATGATGATGATGATGATGATGATGATGAGGGGAGGAGGAGGAGGAGGAGGAGGAGGAGGAGGAGGACGACGACGAGGAGGATGAGGAGGAGGAGGAAGGAGAAGGAGGAGGGGAGGAGGAGGAGGAGGAGGAGGAGGAGGAGGAGGAGGAGGAGGGAGGAGGAGGAGCAGGCAGGATGGGGGGCATGGGCAAGAGGCAAGACGAGCAGATTGAGGCATTATGAGTAGGCAGGAGGAAGAAGCACGATGATGAGTCGTCAGGAAGAGCATGATGAGGAAACCAGATGATGTGGGGACGAGGATGCGGGGGAGGACGACGATGATAATGACGATAGTAGGATGGTGATAGTGAGGCATAATGTTGACGCATGTAGATGATGATGATGATGATGATGATGATGATGATGATGATGATGATGATGATGATGATGATGATGATGATGATGATGATGATGATGATGATGATGATGATGATGATGATGATGATGATGATGATGATGATGAGATGAGGAGGAAGAGAGGAGGAAGAGGAGAAGGAGGAGGAGGAGGAGGAGGAGGAGGAGGAGGAGGAGGAGGAGGAGGAGGACGACGACGACGACGACGACGAAGGTGTCTGAGGTGTCCAGGGTGTCCGGGGTGTCCGGGGTGTCCGGGGGACGTGTCCGAGGTGTCCGGGGTGTCCGGGGGACGTGTCTGGGATGTCCGGGGTGTCCGGGGGACGTGTCCGGGGGACGTGTCCGAGGTGTCCGGGGTGTCCGGGGGACGTGCCCGGGGGACGTGTCCGGGGGACGTGTCCGGGAGACGTGTCCGGGGTGTCCGGGGTGTCCGGGGGACGTGTCCGGGGTGTCCGGGGTGTCCGGGGTGTCCGGCGGACGTGTCCGGGGACTTGTGGGGGACTCTAATGCAGCGAGCGCATGTGATGTGTCCGCGTGCTGGCCTCTGGAGATTCGCCGATGACGCCGCCATCCGCTGTGAGAGGTCGGCCAATGCCGAGGAGACGGAGCTCCCTGCATGGCCGAGGTTCTCGAGGATGGCGTGGGCGCGCGGGAGCTCATATGTTCGTCCGAAGCGGTGCTCGTGGCGCCCAACGGCGAGCTGTCAGCCAACCTATCCGGTAGTCTCGTGGCCATGGGCATTCCGCACTCGGCGGCGGACAAGGCGGTGGACCTCCGCATCGACACCGCCTCGGGCCGTCGAAGGGTGCGCACCGAGGCGTCGGCTCGCGTCGCTGCTGGAGCCTGGCGAGGTCAACGGGCGATGGGCGCGCTGCCGTAGTCGGTCTACGGCCACCGGGTCAGTCTCGCACCACCTGGTCTGGTACGGCAGCTACGACGACGGGCTGCGACGACGGTCTGCGCGACCCCCTCATTCCCTTGCGGGTGCAGCTGGTGGCGTCGTGGTGCAGCCTCTGGTTCTCCGACGCGTCGCTGCGCGGCCGCATCAGGCGGGCATGGCCCAGGGTCCTAGGTGCCCTGCGGCATGCTGGCAATTGGCGCTGGAGGCGGGTCCCCGAGTGAGGTTACACACGGACCCAGCCAGGACCTCGCGGCGCTCTGGGGGGCTGCGGTCTGCGCAATTTTCGTTTTTTTTGTGGGCTCCTGGGATGCCCTACGGAACGCAGGGCGCCCGCACGGTGTGTGCCCACATGGCACATGGCGCGTGGTGGCATCGCGTCATTTAGCGCGCGGCGCTGTTGTATCACAGAGCGCGGGGCGCCAAAACGTCACGTAGCGCATCGCGCTGTCCTCAATGGCCCACTCCTGCGCAGGTGTGCGACGCGCGCTGCCCGACATTGTTACGCGAAGGCTTTCAGAATGTTGCATATCTCGCCACATGTTCTTCTGTATGGAGCATTCATGCAAATAGTCGGCTTGCGTCCCGGGGTCCTGTTGAGCAGGAGGAGGGGGAGCAGGATCAGGCGGAGGAGGAAGAGGAGGCGGAGGAGGAGGAAAAAAAGAGAGGAAGTGGAACAGTAGGATAGGTGACAGGTTTATGAGGTGAAGCGGCCGGGTTTGTAAGGTAAATCTAGCCGTTGTGCTCACCTCTATAACCTTGCGGGCTTCTCCGCTTTTCCCACCTTTTTCGTTCTCTGATCTGGTCGTGTTGCGCGCACTGCGAGCATGCTGTATCGTGTTCGCGCATGTACGCTTCCATCTCATCAGCGCGAGTGTTCCAGCGCTGCTATCGGTTCGATCAACGCTTCGGTGCCTGGCAGGGCTTTGACGTTCTGTGGTCCCTCAGCGAGCCTTCGGACGCCTGGGCCATCTGCACCGTCACGTCCCCCGTGACCGCAGAGGTGCTGGACCGCCACCCTCAGTGCAAGGCGCGGAAGAGGATGGATTGCGGAGGGAGGGAGGAGGAGGCGGAGGAGGAGGAGGAGGAGGAGGACGAGGAGGAGGATGAGGAGGAGGAGGAGGAGGACGAGAAGGAGGAGGGATAATGGAGGGAGGGAGGAGGCGGTTGGACGAAGGATTGATGAGGGAGGAAAGATAGGGGGAGGAGGGAGGAGGGGGTCTGATACTGTCGACGAGGACGGGTGATTTGGTCCAAGGGGAATCCGAGCCCAGGTCCTGTTCTGATGTTTTGGAGGACCCTATTTGGGGCGAAAGTTGGGATGCCCCACAGTTCCTGACCAGGTTTGGGGTCGTCGGATCCGCTGGAAACCCAAGGAGGTGGTCAAGGCAGCCGTGTTTTGACTGTCAGGAGTGTTCGGCATTGGCGAACATGTTTTCATTCCCGTGGCATCGCATGAAGGAGGGAAGAGGGAGGAGAAATGAGGGAAGAGAGTGGAGGGAGGAGGGAGGACGAGGGAGGAGGGAGGAGGGAGGAGGGAGGAGGGGGAGGAGATGGAGGAGGAGGGAAAGGAGGAGGAGGAGGGATGAGGTGAAAAGTCGTTCTTCAGACCCACCACAAGGCGCACCGAAGTGCGAGCCACAGCTGAGTCCGACCGCAGCGACGAGGAGGAGCCCAAACCAGGGCAATAAAAGCCCGAACTGCGGCCGCGAACGGCACAGCGCAGCGCCGCTCAGTAGAACATGGGTGCAAGCAATGCGGTGCACGCCGTGTGGTGCAACGTATGCGGTGGGAGCTATGTGATGCAAGCTTTTTTTCCTGTGCAAGCCCTCACCGCGTTTCTTGGGGCGTTCTGGGGGTCTCTTGGCAGTCCCGGGGGCCTCTTGAGGCGTCTTGGTTGCCTCTGGGGGCCCCTTGGAGCCTCTTGGGGGGGCATCTTTGGGGCATCGTGGGGAACTCCTGGGGCCTCCTGGCTCCCGGGCACCTCTTGGGGCTTTCTCGGGGCACCCTCTGGGGGCCTCGGGGGCCATCTTGGGGCTGTCTTGGAAGATCTCGATCAAAGGAGGGGGGGGCCCTCACTTAGGGCCCGTCCCAGGAGGCCAACGCGTGGCCAAACCCTTAGCAACATCAGCGATTCTGGCCCGACTCGCCGAGGCCGCTTGGGGCGTCTTGGCAGCCTCTTAGGGGGCCTCTTCGTTTTTTTTGTTATCGCTTAACGTTTCTCAACAGTCTGTAAGTCGTATACACAATTATATATACACACGTAATTCTAATTACAATTTAGATCTTGGGGTCTCTTCGGGGCCTCTGGGAGCCTCCCGGGCACCTCTTTGGTGCCGTTTCGGGGCCCCCTTGAGAGCCTCGGGGGCCATTCTGGGGCCACCTTGGAAGAGATCGATCAACGAAGGGGCCGTAGTACATCGGGGTCCCTTCCCTAGGAGGCCAACATGTTTCCAGCTCCTTGGTACAGCCAATGATTTTGGCTTTCTCGTCGAGGCCATCTTGGACGCTCTGACGACCCGCGACCCTGCCCGTCCAGGTCCAAGGGGAGGGGGTAGGGGGAGGCGTAAACCCTTCCCCGCAGGGGAAGAAGGGGGTTGGAAGAGGAAGCGCTCTAGACCACTCATGCCCTAAAGGGCTGGTGGGATTGGACGCTGGCTGAGGAGCCACTCAGGTACCTTGAACCGCGACAGGTGGTTCTTCTTCCTTGCGAGAGGGGCGACGTGGCGGTCCGCCCACAACGACGCCGTACAGTTGCTCGCCGACGACGTGAGGGCGATTGACTTCGATAATTGAGCTACCGACTGAGAGGCCAGCCACCTCCGCCACCCTTGAGGCAGCGGTTGGACTTCCAACGGTTCTTTGTCTCCTCAGTGCAGCATTGCTTGTGTGCTTCTTAGTATCGTTCATCTGATCCCGATCCCCATCCCCGTCTCCTTCGAGACTCCCACCGAATTACCACCCCAGCTGGGGATACGCTCCTCGAAGCCCGAAGGGAACGACCAAGATCCCCATCTGGGGGGGTCAATCGGCCAGTGGGCCCAGGCCACGCCGCTGGGGGTGGGGACCGGTCAAACCACACTCAGCTGTGCCGAAGGGTCCCAGGGGCCTTGGGGGATGATGCGTCGACCTCACGTCCTCCCGGGGTGCTCGGCCCGGCGCTCGGGCCCGAGCAAGGCCCCAGCACGGCTCTGCCTGGCCCCGAGGAGGAGGAGGAGGAGGAGGAGGAGGAGGAGGAGATGAGGAGGAGGAGGAGGAGCAGGAGCAGGGGCAGGAGGAGGAGGAGGAGGAGGAGGAGGAGGAGGAGGAGGAGGAGGAGGAGGAGGAGGAGGAGGAGGTAGAAGAGGAGGAGGAGGGGGAGGAAGTGGAGGAGGAGGAGGAGGAGGAGGAGGAGGAAACAGAGGAGGTGGTTTTGGTATTGGTGTGGTGTGGGTGTGTCTATGAAGGAGGAGGATGAGGAGAAGGACCAGTGTAAAGCCAAGACGCATCAGCGATGTTGCAGTACCCCTCCTCCAAGGTCCCCCTTCCGAGGCCCCTACAGAATACATTCCAAGTGCGGGAAATGCCCCACTGCAAGGCAACCGTATGCGAATCTTTGATCTTGCCGAAGCACAGTTCCCGAGACTTCCATGCCGCGAGTCAGCATGACTCTTGCGTCTTGACAGTCCCTGACCGTTCCAGATCACCATTCCTGGGACTCCATTTAACACCGACA
>CAUYUJ010021501.1:67500-75000 GCA_963575745.1 Prorocentrum cordatum
CTGGGTCTCCAGTCGCGCGGTCGGACCGCCAAGCAGCGCGGCCCCGTGAGCCGCAGGAGAAGCCATGCCGCCATTTTGAAGCAGGCGTCTCCTAGGAGGATGGCCGTTCTCGGGAGGAGGTCTGGCGTTGTCGCCCGTGTCGGCCCTAGTGTGCGAATGGCCCTGTCCACCTCCGTCTCCGCGACTGCCTCGTCGTGGGGGCCCTTGCCCCGGTGCGCGCGCGCCAGCCCCGCCAGTCCCGGCAGCCGACCCGATACTTCCGCATGGTATCTCGCATCCCAAGGGTTTGGCCAGACTGCTTGCTCTTGGAGCTGCCTGCACAACACTTCCCGGGAGCCGCCCGGGGTCAGATGAAGGCCGTCGGGGCCACGTAGAGTGTCCGCGATCCTCAGCTCTGGCGGCGACAGGACACGCATGCAGGCCGCGATTCTGTCCATGCCTGAGCCCGACTGTCGAAGGGCCTCCCGGAGGCGGCCCTTCAGCGGCGCAGGGGTGCCCCCTCGACCTCTGGCTGCCCCGGGAGTGGCTGGCGCCACCCAGCCGGCAAGTACCAAGCCCATGATGAGGTTGAAAGTCCATACTGCCGCATCTGCTACCCAGGAGCACGCTGCGTGAGGTAGCTGCTGGGCCCAGGCCTCGGCTGTGTCCCCAATGCAGAGTTGATGCAGGATCGCCCCCAGCGCCGCGAGTGCTGGCTGGGCCTCCCGAATACCGCCCCGCCAGGAGGCCTCGTCCTGCCACCACGGAGGCATGCGAAGCATCCCGAGCCCTCCAGTTGGGGAGGGGGACTCGAAGGGGAGAGCGACCTCTATGAGGAAATGGTCCCCTAGAGTATAATCTACGCAGTGTTCCCGCCTGCACGGCCCCCCCTCCGGGCAACGAGAGACCATTGTGCACCGTGGCCGCCCCGGTGGCCGCCGGAGTGGCCAGCGCTATGTCGATGCAACGCGACTGGCCATTGCAGTGGTGTGTGTCGCCAGGGCGGATTCGGACGCACCGGATGCGAAGGGGAAGGGGGGTCTCCACTGGCTCGCCTCAGCCCACCGCCGGATTCATGTGGCAAAGGTGCCAAGTATGGGCAAACGAAGTCCACGCTCTCGCTCTGGCCGGGCATAGGTCCCTGTCTCCCTGAACTTCGTCTGGCTGTAAGTTGACGTCGCCCATAATCACGACAGGCTCCCCATCGATGGCAGCTGGCGCTCCATACAGAGCACGGAGGTCCTCCTCGAGGCCTTGGAGTTCCCTGTGCCATTCAACGTCCCCTCCAGTCTTCGGAGGTGGGGGGAGATAGAGAGTGCAGACCACGTATGGCGGTCCCTCTGCGACCGGGAAGCGGACCCACAGCCTCCTGTCCGACCCCTCATCCAGGAGCTCCACACTGGGGAGACGGTCTGCATCCCACATCGCCGCTGTCGACGCGTACGAGGGACCCCCCCTGGCCGCGATCTGCACGCCCGGGACGCCCGCGAGGGTAAAGCCTGGGGGCAACCTGGCGCC
The DNA here is from genome assembly GCA_963575745.1 of Prorocentrum cordatum. Lineage (NCBI taxonomy): Eukaryota > Dinophyceae > Prorocentrales > Prorocentraceae > Prorocentrum > Prorocentrum cordatum. Next base: position 68,998 of record CAUYUJ010021501.1, read on the forward strand.
TGGCAAGCCTATGAGCACCAGGTCCAGCTGATGCATGGCCTGGAGGATGCCCACCCTGGTGTCCGTGAAGACTCCCCTGCGGACCTTCTTGCCATCCACCGATAGGCAGCCCAAAGTGCTTGGAGAACCCACCCCTAGCCGGATCTGAAAAGGCAGGGCCCCTGCCCGACCCGCCTCGGGTCCTGGGTCCCGGCCAACGTTGCTCCAGAGACCCGCCTGATTTGGCCACCTTAGCGCATCACGAAGACCGTCCAGGGATTGACCTTCAGGTGCAGTTGGAGCTGAGCCGGATCGGATAAGCCGTGATGCCTCCGACCTGAGCTCCCCCCACCGGTGCGAGAGTAGATGGTCTGCGGCTGGATCCCCGCAGGACCCCCCTAGGCCCTTGGAGTGGGGGACTCGCCGCAGCAGTCCGTCCAGGGAGGGGAACATGGCGCCGCGCGGGGGCTGCCCCTCGCTCCGAGGGTCGCGGGCTCCGCAATTGAGGCCCCCCCTGGATCGCGCCCGACGGGGGCAATGGGAGGAGTCCCGCCGGCACTTCGGGGCCTGGACGGCTACGGACAGACCGCAGAAGGCTCGACATTTTGGGGCCTCTGGACCCCAAGAGCACCAAGGCCCTCCGAGGGAGCTCGAGGGCCTCCGGAGGCCGCCGAGGAAACCCGAAGGCCACCAAAGGCGGCAGAAGCCTCCAGAGGCCAACGGGGCACAGAAGCATGAAAACCGCCAGGACCATCCCAGGGCTCCGATGGCCGCCGAGCGGAGCAGGCGCACCAAAATCACGGGCCACAAAGCACCCGGGATCCCGCTGGGAGCCCAAAGCCCCAAACATCCCCAGCCGCGTCCAGCCGTGGCGACGGGGAGACACCAGGAGGCCGAGACCGAGGAGACCAAGAAACCCAGCGGGGAGGGGAGAGGCGCGAGGAAGGAGGAAGAGAGGGGGGGGGACAGGAAGGAGGGAGGAAAGCGAGGGCGAGGGAAGGGGAGAGGGCGAGGGAGGAAACCGACCCTTTACGCCCCAAGGTGGTCGGTTTCCGTTTGCAGGAGAGGGAGACGTAGAGGCGTCCTCGCTTGGAGGGCGGGGGCCGGCCAGGCCAGGCCAACCCGGCTGCGGCGCTCCGGAAACTGCGCAGCGCGGAGCACAGGCGACGAGCGACGACGACGACGACCAAGACGACGAGACGTCGTGCGGCGGCTTCGACACGACAAAGGCGTCAGCTCAAGGGGGACCTCGAAAACCAGGCCCGGCCCAGCCCGGTCCGACCCAGTCCCGAGGACCAGGAGGAATGGCGGGAGGGAGGGCAACCAGAAGGATGGGCGGGCATCTCCCACAATGCAAGGGCTCCCTGGCAAGCCGTGCGACGCAGCGAACCTCATAGCGGGGATCCCCCCCAGAGCCCTCAGCTCAGCCGAGGCTCACCCGAGCCATCCCGGCGGCCTCCCCCTTCCCTTCCTTTCCGCAGCTTGCGGCCCAGCGCGCACCCCCAGCAGGGGCAAGCTGGCGGGGGCTGGCGCGCGCCTCCTCCCGCGGCGCTGGGCGGCCGGGGCTGCGCCGGGCTGGCTCCGCTGCTTCAGCGCGTTTGGCGCCGAACCCAGCCGGGGGGGGGGGGCCCAAAGACGCCCCGGGGGAACCCGGAAGGCCCGGCCCGGAAAAAGCCCGGCGGTGCCCCGGCAGGGCGCCGCCGGGACCGGGGACGGGACACCAGACCATGTGGGGAAACACAGCCGCGTTTCCCCACATGGTTCCGGCCCCCAAGCAATCGACCAAGAGAGCGCGGGGCTGGCACGGGGAAGCCAGGGCCGCCTCTGGGAGGCACCCAAAGGACCCCCGGGGGCAGCCCCAGGACGCCGGAACCATGTGGGGAAACACAGCCGCGTTTCCCCACATGGTTCCAGCACCAGGCGGCACGGCCAAGACGGCACGGGGCCGCCCAGGAAACGCCCGGGGCCGCCCCCGGAGCGCGCCCGGGACAGCTCGGCAGGGCCCAGCTGCGCCCAGCGACCCTCCAGACGGGCCCAGAGGAACCCCCGGGCCCCCCGGGCAATTTTTCCAGTACCAAACAGGGGGCAGTTTGGTACCCCAAAAACTGCCCGGGAGGCCCCGGCACGGCCCGGCCGCGACAAAAGCGCCTCCGCGTCGAGGCGCCCCCAGAGCTCCAGGCCCGCAGGGGGGGGCCATCCAAGCAAAGGGGGGCAGGCACACGTCTCCTGAGAGGGGACCCCTGGGGCCTAGGACCCAGGCCCCACCCAGGGCGCCTCCAGGGCCCCAGGCCCCAGGAGGCCGCCAGCGCAAGAGAGGTGGGCCAATCCGTAACCTGAGGTGACCCTGGAGGCGAGGAAGGCTCTCCGAGGCCTCGGCCCAGCCCAGCCCTGCCCTTCCCAGTACAGATCCGCAGGGACCTGGTGGGAGGGAGGGAGGATGGGGGAGGGAGGGAGAGATAGGAGGGGAAGGGGCGACCATGTTTTGCGTCGGCGGCGCACGACGAAGCGAGGGCCGCAAATGGATCCCATGCTGACGGCGCGCTGGGCGACCTAAGGAGGGGAAGAACGGCCGCCAAGAAACCCAGAGCATACGTGGGACTAGCGAGCAGAGCGCCCAGAGGTACCCAGCTTATGTGGGTCTTCGGCGGTCCTTTTAACCAAGACCGCCGGTTCAGCCGCACATGCGCTGGGCGCACGGGTAAAGGGTTGAATTAAACATCGTATGAACCGCACCCCAAACGGGTCAAAGTTAGAGCTCAAGCTTCGTAGATGCATCGTCGACTGGCTGGCTTCCCCAGCCTGCCTTCCAGGGGAGACAGAAGATAGCGGATAGCGGGGCGAGGGAAGGAGAGCAGAGCGGGAAAGGAACGACGAGGGCTGCGAGCCGCTTCCCCCGATGCTGTGTGCGGGCGCGGTGGCGCTGAAGCCGCGTCGGGCTGCCGTGGCTCACTCCCATGTCTCAGGGCGCGCCCCAGCCAGGCGGTGGCAGAGCTCCTGCCACTCTCCTCCGCTCACGGGGGCGACCACGCGGCCGGGGGCAAGGCCGGCAGAGCCGGGTGCGTCACCGGCACCGTCGGTGCTTCGCCCGCGTTCCATGGGGTCGTCCAAGCCTCCACTTTCCTCAAGATCTTTTCTAATTGGTCCCTTGACGCCGAGATATGGACACGGCCCTGCTTGCGGAGCCAGACGTGTACGGATCCTTTTTTGTTCCCCAGTTTGATCAGGATGCCGGAAGGGACCGCGCAGTCCTTCGGGACGTAGCTCCAGCGGGCGGCTCCCGAGAGGAGGGGGGTCGCGGTCGCGTTCTCCTTGTGGGTGGCCGCCCAGAAGAGGACCTCCCGGTCCGAAGGCAAACCCCCGGTGGGGAGGAGCCTCACCCACTTGCGGTCCCGGTACCTGGCGGCGTCGTCCTGGCCGCCTGGCCCGCCCTGCCCGCCTGGCTGGCCCAGCACCGCCTGGCTCCGGCGCGAGTGCTCCGGGAAGAGCGGGTCCACCACCTTCGGCAGGGCCCCCGCCGCGCCTGGCCCGGGGCGCTGGAGCTGGGCGCGCGGGCTCCCGGCTGCGCCCGCCGCCACTTCTGCAGCAGCGGTTTCCGAGGGGTGGCGCGCGACCCAGCAGCTGCCGCAAAGGAGCTGGAAGCCGGTGTCCGTCACGTCTGTGAGGAGCGTCGGCCCTGAGACCCCGCAGCTCGCGCAGCAGAGGCTGTGCTTGGCTCCGCCTGGGGGGCTGCTCATAGGAAGGGCCCCGCAGCCTCCGCTTTCCGACTGGGCTGGGCCCCCTGCTGCTGCCGCCGCGGCGGCCGAGCCGGCGTGCGAGGTCCCCGCGCCGGGCGCCGGAGGGGCCTCCGTCGCCGCCATCTGGGCCGCGGCCCAGTGTCCCCAGCAGCTCTGGCAGTACCCCTCCGAGAGCTGAACTCCCTCCGCCCAGCAGTCCCGGCAGTGCGTTGGCGGGGCGGGCGGGGCAGATCGGCCGGATGGCGATGGGGGGATCAGGACATGGGGGGATGAGTATCCGGTACCGTCTTGTTGGGGTACAAGTTGTACCTTCTCTGCGGGTTGCAAGTATAAATTGTACCTTCTCCCCCCCCGTTAACATCCTCGCACATGTCGCGGACGTGGTCAAATGTACAATGTGTACCTTGTCTGCGTGGCGTCGGTACAAATTGTACCTTCTCCGTGGGGCGTAGGTACAATTTGTACCTCGGTTGCGCCTCTCTCCCCATCTGGACTTATCCCCCCGTATGCATCCCGCCAAGCAGAGTCTCCCCAGGCACCGCGACTGCTTGGAGTGGGCAGGGCGCCGAGCGTCGCTGGGCCGGTCGGTGCTGAGGGGGTGCTGGGCGCGGGCGAGAGCCCGCTGCTCTCGTGGCCTGCGGGGTGCTGGGCCTCGTGCTGCATGGGAGCAGCGGCCTGTCCTGGCTCCATCCCGGGCTGCTGGGCCTCCTGCTTCTGGTCGTTTTCGATGGCATGCGCTGCTTCCCAGGAAGCCCAGCAGCTGGCGCAGTACGACTTGTCCTGGAAAGGCCCGAGTCCCTCAGTGAGTGGGACCCCGCCCGCCCCGCAATTTCCGCACCCCTGCGGGGGAGAATGCTGCTCGGCGCCTGGGTCCGCCGGGGCTTCCGCTGGGGTAGGCTGCGTGCCTGGGCTTGGCTCTGGGCCCGCCTCTGTGACGCTGCCCCCCTTCTGCACGCTCCCGAGTGCGCTGCCCTGCGCTCCCTCCGGGAGGGAGAGTGTGCTTTGTCCTGGGGGCGGGCCTCCTGCGGCTGCTGCGGCTGTCCATGCCTGCTGGTCCGTGAGGCTCATGAGGGACCATTGCTCCTTGATGCTCTTCTCCAGCAGCGTCTTCTTGCAGGGGCCCTCTGGGTGCTGTCTGGCCTGATGGTCCGCGGCCGACGACAGAGTATGCTTTAGGCTGGGTCGGTACGCCATCCAATACCGCTGCACTGCATTTAATGGAATCGCTGGCTGCTCGTCGCCTCCCTCGCCCATCGTGTGCCTAGCCCTCTTGGCCTCTGGGCCGGCACCTGCGCCTCCTGAGTCCATCGTGGAGGTAGGTTCTCGTAGGCACCACGTGCGGACGGGGGACCCAAGAACTCTGCTGAGAGGTACGGCTGCGGGCAGGTGGGGGCAGAGGCACCAGCAGCAGCACGACACGGTGGAGGGGGGAGGGAGGGCGATCGCCTCAGGGCTCCCCGCGATAAACCCGGCCCAACCCCGCAGCTCCGCAGCTCCCCCACCCATCCCCCCGCCAGCTCCTGCACCGACGCCCCCCTCCGAGGCCCCCCCAAGGCAAAGGACGGAGCACGTCACGTTCCGAGCTGGCAGGGGATGGGGGAGGAAGCGGGAGGGGAGGGAGGGACGCGGGGACCGGGGGACAGGGATCCCAGGACCCCTCCCGCCAGTGCCAGAGTGCAGCCCGAACGGCGAGGGCGCCCGACCATGCTTTGGACCAGAAGGAAGGGCCCAGAAGCTGACCCTGCGGAGACGTGAGGCTGGACAGCCCGACCCTTCGCTCCCTCAAAACAGGGAGGGAGGGAGGGAGGGAGGGAGGGGAGGGAGGAGGAGGGAGGGAGGGAGGGAGGGAGAGGAGGAGGGAGGAGGAGGAGGGAGGAGGAGGAGGAGGAGGAGGAGAGGAGGAGGAGGAGGAGGAGGAGGAGGAGGAGGAAGAGGAGGAGGAGGAGGAGGGAGGAGGAGGAGGAGGAGGAGAGGAGGAGGAGGAGGAGGAGGAGGAGGAGGAGGAGGAGGAGGAGAATGAGGAGGATGAGGAGGAGGAGGGCTTAGCAGGAGGAGGAGGCGGAGGAGGAGGAGGCGGAGGAGGAGGAGGAGGAGGAGGAGGAGGACTAATCATATTAAGAATAATCGCACTAGTAAGAACACAACACAATGGTACGAACACAAATAATAATACTCATACTAAGACTACTAAGAAAACCAATGATAATGCGAACACTACGAATAGTATTACTATGCATAGTACTACGAACACTAATGATACTAATGCGACTACGGATAGTACTACTAACAT
>CAUYUJ010021501.1:80000-90000 GCA_963575745.1 Prorocentrum cordatum
AACGCGCGTTGTTTTTTTGGAAAAGGGTAGGTGGTAACATTCCATGGGGGAGACATCTACGCGGGTGTTGAGGCGGGCGTCTCAGGCGAAACGCGGATGCATCCGGGAGGATGCTTCACCACTCCCGTCGAGAAGATAGGACGCCTGGGGGCTGTAAAACAAGCCCTTTGCCCCGCCCCCGCATATATAGATGTATATGTATATGTATATGTATATATATATATATATATATATATGTATAGAGTGTGTGTTTGTGTGTGTATGTATGTGTTTGTGTGTGTGCATGACACGTGCGTGCGCCGCTCGCTGCCGTTTGATCCTCAAGGGGCCCCTATTGCCGAGGCACAAGAAGCATCGTGCGTCGCGCTGGCAGCGTGGCCTACTATGCGGTCTTCGGCGACCGCACTACTTCGCAGGACTCGTCTCTCCGCAGAAACTCCCGCACGATCAGTTCTTTTTGGCTGACCACTGATCCTTGCAAGTGGACTGTCGACTGTCTTGTTATTTTATTGTGCGCTTACTTGCGCCGTGGCATTGTCTTCTCTTTGTTGTAGACCCAATACTGATTCATTGACGACATCGGAGGTGTAAAGTGGCTCTTGCATCTGTGACGGCGCAGTGAACAACCTCCATGGATGGGGGTTCCGCACAGATAGATGCGCATGAGTGCTGCCTTGGCCGCCGTTTCCCCTGCAACGGGACAGCCCCGACACCGCGCCGTCACGCCAGCAGTCAGTAAGGCGATCGAGGGCCTCAGAGGCGACGCGTTCGATATAGCCATGGACATCGGCAAGGGCGCGTTTCTGACTATGACAGGCCTCGATCTGGTGATGAAGACGATTCGTACCTGGCTCCCTTTAGCTGCTTAGGAAACCAATGTCCACCTTCAAGTAGGACACAGACCCTACGGACCAATCTCCCGACATAACTGGTGAGTCCATGGTTTCGAACATATCCCGCAGACAACGCTGGTGGACATTTGTTTCTAAGCTTGGACCGGGCCTCAAGATGAGTGACGACATGCTTGGATCTTCTCTCGGATCATGCAGGACCTTTGCTTTCGCATAACGTAGCGGTAATGGCATCAACGGGCAATGTGGCCAATTTTGACAGTATCAACGGCGTTTCGATACTTCAGCACAGTCGAATCCTCATCCGTCAGAAGGGCAAATGGTATTTGGGCAAGAGCTCCACCATCACTCAGTGGACGCCCCGAAGCCCTAGCAAGGGCAAAGGCCAGGCCAGGTGCTCCAGGCCGCCACAGGCGTACCACGCTGCCAGCGACAGCTGCTAGGAGCAGGAGGAGCATTACCCCGAGGATTTCAGCGCCTATGGCCACTGCGCGTCTGGCTACGCACCTGAGTATGGAGGGGGCGACGACCGAACCTGGGTCGACGGCGACCCTCGCGCTGATTGGACACCCGCGCCGTGCGGAGACGAACTTGTCGACGAATTAATGGGGACATGGTCAAACGCGGCTACACGGAAGAAACAGTTTCTACGATGATCCATCTACGCGGGGACGAGTTGGATGTTAAGTTCGGCGCCGCAGGAAGAGGCGAGAGCAGAGGCATAGGACAAAAAGTTAACCGCTGGCAGCCCTCATCGTCCAAATGCGGTGGCAGGGGGTCGCTTGCCTTGGAAGAGCGCGAGGCTCGCCCCCAGGAGATCAAGAAACGATCAGCGTGTAAGACCTGTAACGATTGGTCTGGGGACCCTGAGTGCCAGGGCAATCCCAGGACGGCCATGAAAGCGTATGCCGTCGAGCGACCGCTCCCGTTTCGCGAGCACGGGGGCGGCGAACAGTTCGCGCCCGCAGGATCTGTCGCGGCATCATCCACCATCCGCCATCATCACGACATCAGTAACACACCGCACGCTACAACCTCCTTCTGTTCTTGCTTTTCACCGCATGTTGTGCATTGTCGTAGAGCATGATTGAGCGAGGGAGAAAGGTGCAGCAGGTAGTGTTGTTTGATGAAGGGACGCGTGGATGAGCATTTTTGCGAGAGCTGCTTGGAGGGCGCTCTGTTGCCCGCGGCTGCTGTGGCTCGCGGCCCCGAGCGCGCGCGCGGCCGCGGCGCGAGGCAGCTCCCGGACCTCGTCGGAGGCTGGAGAGAGGCTGCGCGTGCACGTGGTTCCTCGCGTGCCTGCCTCTCGGGCTGCCGCTCGGAGTGCCTCGACAGATGCCCCCGTTAACTATTCAATTAAACAGTGTATCGGTTTTGGAATTGGAGGCGACGCCCGTTCAAGTGATGGTTGCGGTTTCTGTGCATGGCGCGACGTTTATCATTGGTCAGCATAGCGGTTTCACGCGTGGCAGAGTGCTCAGAGATACGGGCGATTCTATCTTCTGGGGTCATGGCGTCAAGATGCAGAGTGAGGAGTTGGAATCGTCCTTAGCGTGGCTTGATGGGCATATCGTTCAGTTGGCTAATGGTCGCACCGCGCGTCGCCCTGCAGATGGCGCGCCCGCCCGTCAGTTTAGGCGCCGGCAGCTCGACGAGCAGGGGGGGTCCCCAGAGCCGCCGTTTCCTCATCCGTGTGCTTGCGGTTTTATAAGTTTCTCGGGTGCCGGCTCGTCGGCTCGTTTCATTGCTCGCACTTGCAGGGGCTGCGGACGCAAGACCAGGAGGGAGAGATGCGAGGGGTTGCGCCAGCAGGGCGAGTGCCCCCATGTCCACGTTGACAATGGGGGCGGTACCAACGGGGTTCGCTGCTCGCTCAGGAGAAGATGGAGGAGGCGAGGAAGGTCGAGCGAGCCGCCGACCTCCAGGCTGCTGCGCTCGGGAAGATCGTGGGGAGTGACCGTCGCATCGGTGCTGAGGAGCTGAAGGTCGTTCTGCAGATGTTCGCGAAGCGTACTATGGCGATCCGTCAGGACACGGGGGACATCGGCGCCGGCGAGTTGACTGCGTTGCTTCGCGGTTGTCTCTCCGATACGGCCGAGAATGACTCCGCCGCGTTCGTGGCGCCGTCATCTCTCGCGCCGACCAACTCGTCGGCGATGCCCGAGCTCTGAATGGTAGGTAGACGTCTCCAAGGACGATAGTGGATGGGCTGTCCTGGATGAAGGGTGCGAGTCATGTTGTCGCGGCAAAGCTTGGGCTGTCAATGCAGGGGATAAGTTTGAGAAGATCGGGCATAATCTTGAGTGGGTCAACGGAACTCGTGAGACTTATTCTGGCATGGGGGTTTCAGGCCGGCGGTTCAGCGACGGGTGAGAAGCGTTGCCCATGCCGCATCGTTGGCAGTCGTGGTGCAGTTTGAGGTGCTCTCGGGTCCTGTCAGTTGAAGGATCGAGATCATGCGCCGCCCCTGCTGTCGTTGCCTGCGCAGGTGGCGCTCGTGGTCGTTGAGGACCTCGCCAATGTCCGCGCCACTCTTTGGATCTGGAGGCCGTAGTGGAGATGTTGTTGCCGTGCTGAGCTCCTTGTCATTCGCCTGGATCAGTTTGATCCCAACCGCGTTCCTGATCTTCTGCGTCTTTTGCGCATCTCCTATGCGGCCGCGACGGCTCCCGTGGAGCCAGAGCCCGCGCGGCGGGCGAACCTGGATCAGAACGACGGCGAGGGTGACAGGTTCTCAGCAATGGGCGAGCGCCGTGCATCTTCCCCCGTCGAGTTGCCGTCCTTTGAACGTTTGCGGTTGTCGCCGTGGGATAGGACAACTTCGAGAGTCATCTTGCAGGCGCAGGCGTTAAGTTGCTCACCGGGCATCTTGCCAGTCACCATCGTGGGAAGAGCCGCGGCATAAGCGCATCTGGGGAGGACGGAAGGATGTTGTTAGACGCCCTGGTTGTATCTTGTCCGAAGCTCTGCGAATCCGAGAGAGCCATCTTTTTTCGACGCTCGGAAGCTGGGCGATCCGCACAGCACGCGTCATATCGGAGTCCATCCAATGATGTTGACGGCGTCTGCAGAGTACCGCCACTTTCCCGACATCGCGGGCTATCTCGGCTGGTCCACCTCACGCTGCTCCAAGGGCGAGTCAGTTTGCTGCTCAGGTAGACATGGCCCAGTTGCAATCTCTCATGGATTGAAGCAGTACCTGTCGGAAGTACACATTGTATATGCCTCGCTCCACCTCGGCGACCACCAGTGGGGCGAGAAAACGCGTGGTGGGCGTCGTGGCGATAGCTGCCGCAGACCCTCCTGGGCTGTCGAGATGGCCGCGGACGCCGCGAGTCAGATGGTCCGCGTGATCTCAGGCGCTGTCCAGAGGCGCGGCGGACCCCCTTTTCAGTCCGAGGGCGCGTTGCACTTCCAGTTGCCGAGCGTCGTCCCAAGGCAGGTGGCTTCGGTGAGGCTCGTCGCGAGGAGAAGCGCTCCCGCGCCAGTTTTCATCCCCGTGCTCATGACGACGCGAATGGTGAAGATGTTGCGAAAATGGTCTTAGGATACATTCGCGCCATGCGGAAGTCGCGCAAGGGGCCAGAATATGACGAGGACGATTTCAAGGATATCATGGAGCGATGCAAAGGCCGAGAGCTGCAGTTCCATTTGCGCATTTGTGCTGAGGATAACCGTGCTCCAGTTGATCGCATGCGCGTCGCCAGAGAGACTGCTGCGTTCAAGGGGGCAGGCGCCGAGCCGAAGCCGCCAGGGATGACCTTTGTTCTTCCTGCCTGCGATGATGATGAGCCTGCGGCCGCGGTGGGGCCTAGCCGCCATGTGGGGAGTAAGCCCGACGCCAGGCGGGCGCGGGCGACTCCGGCTCCGAAGCGCAGGGTGGAGGGTGATCCATCTGCAGTTGCGCGTTGGCCGCCGTCAGCATCGCCGCCGGCATCTCTTCGTGCTCGGATGCCCGCAATGCCGCCGCTGGCTCATGCGCCGAGGGCGGTTGCGCCTATGCCGCCTCCTCCGCCGAGTGAATGCGAGTCGGCAAAATGTTGTGGAGGTTCGGTGACGACACGGTTTCGTCCGATTGCTGAGGAGGCGTTCGGCCTCGACCCTCGGTCATCCGCGTCGGACTGCGAGCTTGAATTAGCAGCGGGACTAGCGCTCGCAGTCTGTGAGGTTCTTCAAGTGTTTGCCCCCTGACAATATTATCCTTACGTGCTTCTGTCTTCTTACACCCCGTGATGCCTATGCCTTCCTGGTTCGGCACTTCCTTACTCTGATGCCTCTGCCACCCTGGCTCGGCATTTACAGTGCATGGTTGTTTCTGATTTGTGTGGTCTTTGTTCGTTCTTGACCCGATTGTCAGGATGTTTGCTTTGTATCTTGTGGCGCTACGTCGCTGGTGTGAACCACTGTACTTGCCCGTTTGCTCTCGTGGTGCCTGCGCCTTCGTGTCTCGGCAGTTCTTTATGCTGATGCCTCTGCCATCCTGGCTCGGCATTTGGCTGTGCGTTTTCGAGGCTCATTGTTAGCCTGCTCGCTGCCCCGCGTGTGGCCCGACTGCGAGACAGCAAAACCGTAAAAAAACAGGTGGCCTCCCCCTCGGGATCTGGTGGCCTGGCGGGCAAAGACTTGACCTCCCTGGTGAAGGGGTGGGTATGGGAGTGGGAGGTAGGTCCTCCTGTTCCTCCTCCTCCTCCTGTTCCTTGTTGTGTTGAGCACACGTGGCGCACGAGACGTGCAAAGACTTGGTGCCGTCTGACCTCCCTGGTGAGGGGATGGGTATGGGAGTGGGAGGTCCTCCTCCACCTGTTCCCCCTCCTCTTCCTCCTCTTCTTCCTCCTCCTCCTCCTCCTCCTCCTGATCCTCCCCCTCCCCCTCCTAATCCTCCTCTTCCTCCTCCTTCTCCTTCTCGCTCTGTAGCGGCGCGCCATGGGGAGGAGGGAGCAGGGATGGGGGAGGATGGAGGACAAGGAAGGGACGGGACGCACTCTGGGAAGGTGGGGGTAGAGTGTCCCTTGGAGTGCGACGGTTTCACGGACGGGGGCCTCGAGGTAGTCCTTCCGACGTCGGTCGCTCGCCGAGGAGTGCAAGAAGCGCGGTATCGCGGTGGTAAACGTGCCCGCTTACTCCACGGATGCCGTCGCGGAGCTGTCGGTGGCCCGGCCGGCGCCAGCCCTCGTCCCCCACGCCGCAGGGCCGCATCGCTCCCCCTGGAACTGTGCGGAGCGACGTCATCGTCGTCGTCGTCGTCTTCGTCTTCGTCGTTGTCTACCTCCTTCATGCTGTTTCTCCTCCAACTCCTCTTCTCCTGTACTTCCCTCCTGATTCCTCTCTTCCCTCCTCTCGTCGCTCCTCCCCCCGATTTTGTCCCGCCCCATTTCCCCCCTTCCCGCGGGAGCGGGGAGGGGGAGGCGGAAGGGTGGCGAACTGACGAGGAGTTGGAGGAGGAGGGGAAGGGGTCAGGGAGGAGCAAGTACGATGCTGGTGGTTTTGATGGAGCTGATGGTAGCGGTGGTTATTGTGATGGTGATGTTGCTGATGACGATGACGACGGTGGTGATGATGATGATGATGATGACGATTACGATGATTATGATGATGATGATGATGATGATGATGATGATGATGATGATGATGATGATGCTGATGAAGATGATGTTGCTGATAATGGTGATGATGATGGTATGACGACGCCGACGACGAAAAGCATGACGATGAAAACGACTGCCCACGACCACGACCACGATCACTGCGACGAAGAAGAGGAGGAGGGGGAGGACAAGGATGTGGATGAAGATTATGATGATGCTGAAGATGAAGATGAAGATGAAGATGAAGATGAAGATGATGATTCTGATAATGGTGATGATGATGGTGATGACACCGACGACGATGAGCATGACGATGACGATGACTGCCCACGACCACAACCACGACCTCGACGACGGAGAAGAGGACGAGGGGGAGGGCAAGGATGATGATGATGGTGATGGTGATGATGACGATGACGATTATAATTCTGATGATGATGATGATGATGATGATGATGATGATGGTGACGGTGATGATGATGATGATGATGATGCTGATGATGATGACGATGACGATGATGATGCTGATGATGATGTGATTATGATGATGACGACGATCATGATGATGAAGATGATGATGCTGATACTGGTGATGATGATGGTGATGACGACGCCGACGACGATGAGCATGACGATGACGACGACTGCCCACGACCGCTACCACGACCACGACGACGAAGAAGAGGATGAGCGTGAGGACAAGGACGATGACGATGGTGATGATGATGATGATGATGATGATGATGACGACGACGATGATGATGATGATGATGATGATGATGATGATGATGATGATCATGATCATGATGACGATGAGGATGACGATGACGACGATGATGATAATGGTGATGACGACGATGATGAAGAATATGATGATGCTGCTGCTGATGATGATGATGATGATGATGATGGTGATGATGATGATGATGATGATGATGATGATGATGATGATGATGAAGATAATAATTAAGATTATGATGCTGATTCTGGTGATGATGATGGGAATGACGACGCCGACGACGATGAGCATGACGATGACGACGACTGCCTACGACCACGACCAAGACCACGACGACGGAGAAGAGGACGAGGGGAGGACAAGGATGATGACGATGATGATGATGATGACGACGATGAGGATGACGATGATGATGCTGATGCTGATAATGCTGATGATGATGCTGATGATGATGATGATGTTGATGAAGATGGTGATGATGCTGATAACGATGATGATGATGGTGATGATGATGATGATGATGATGATGATGACGATGCTGATGATGATGACGATGATGATGACGATGATGATGCTGATAATGGTGATGATGATGGTGATGGCGCCGACGACGACGAGTATGACGATGACGACGACTGCCCACGACCACGACCACGACCTCGACGACGAAGAAGAGGAGGAGGGGGAGGACAAGGATGATGATGGTGATGAAGAAGAAGCAGATGATGATGCTGATACTGGTGATGATGCTGGCAATGACGACGCCGACGACGATGAGCATGACGACGACTGCCCACGACCACGACCACGACCACGATGATGCAGAGGGGGAGGGGGAGGACAAGGATGATGATTCTGAGAATAATGATGACGATGATGATGATGCTGATACTGATGATGATGGTGATGACGACGCCGACGACGATGAGCATGATGATGACGACGACTGCCCACGACAATGACCACGGCCACGACGACGACAATGAGGAGGAGGGGAAGGACAAGGATGATGATGATGCTGCTGCTGATGATGATTATGATTATGATTATGATGATGACGATGATGATGACGATGATGATGATCATGATGATGATGACGATGACGATGACGATGACGATGACGATGACGATGATGAAAATGATGATGATGATGATGATGATGATGATGATGATGTTTATGATGATTCTGATTTTCAGTATGACTATGATCGTGCTGATGGTTATGATGATGATGATCATGATGATGATCCGGCTGCTTGCAGCAAATCCCGCCACCGTGCCATCCCAGCATTATGTGTCGCGACTGTTCGAGGGGGCACGGGAGGACGTTACGTGTGAGACCTTGTGTCTCCACGATGATGATGCTGATGCCGATGATGCTGATGATGATGATGCTGCTGCTGATGATGATGATGATGATGATGACTACAACAGTGTTGTTGTGGTTGTCGTTGTGCTTGTGGCTGTGGTTGTTGTTGTGATTGTGCGTTGTTGTTGTACTTGTTGTTGCCCTCGTCGTCGTCGTCGTCGTCGTCGTTGTCGTTGTCGTTGTCATTGCTGTCATCGTTGTTGTTGCTGCTGCTGTTGTTGTGGTTGTTGTTGCTGCTGCTGTTGTTGTTGTTGTTGTGGTTGTTGAGTTTGCACTCCTAAATAATAATTGTTAAGCTGCCCTCCCCGGCAACACTTTGTATTGTTTCAATTAAGGTGTTTCTCCCGGGGCTCGGACCTTGGTCTCTACAAGGAAAAACGAGGTGCCACCAAACTGCGCCCCTGGTCCCTGGTTTACAACAGCAGCGATCGTTTTAAGACTGTTCGCTCCTATCTGCTCACGTGCCAACCAATACGTCCAAAACCCTCGGTGCCCGTCGTCGTCGTCTTCGATCGTGCCCCCTTGGGGGTATATCTTCCTTGCCGGCCACGTGCATCTAGTGCAGTCCCTGAGGCAAGGGAAGAGAAGACGGGTGGAAGGGGGAGGGAGAATAATGGAACACGAGAGAAGTTACTCCAGATTTCGTAATAAAGGGAGGGGGGTCTCATTTCGGGGGGGGGTCTCTTCCGGGCTATCTTGGAGGGCATGGGGGTCTGGGGACGATGTTTTGGAGGGTTCTCTCACGGGGGAGGTCTGAAATGGCTTGTCTTGGAGGGTCCAGACCCCCTCCCTTTTATTACGAAATCTGGAGTAGCAGGAGGGGGGCAAGCAGCAGAAAAACAAGTGGTAGAACCAGACGGGCAGATCAGGTGGGCAGGCCCATAGCGGGCAGGTCGGGAAGGCGGGCCCAGGCGACCAGGTCGAGCTGGCGGGTTGCCTGTATCGTGGGTCCTGTATGAATGCGAGGAATTTCCGAGGATCAAATAAACCGTGAGAGAAACCAAAGCGAGAGCGTGATTCCTGAGCGCCGAGGGCGCATCGTCTGAATAAACTGCGAGGAGGTCTCACGCGAGAGCGCGATTCGTATAGACACTAGGAGGAAGTCCCGCGCGAGAGCGCGATTTGGGAATACATTGTGAGGAAGTACCATGCGGGAGCCGTTGTTGTTGCTGCAGTTGTTGTTGTTGTAGTTGTAAGCCGGGGACCAGCAACACAGCTTGAGCCCCGTGACTTTCCCGTATAAGACGACAGGATGTGGGCCCTGGTGGAAACACTTCATTAAAACATGTCAATGGTCACCGGAGGGGGGCTAACAATAGTTATTCTTCGGTAGTGGGAGTTGTTGTTGTGGTTGTTGTTGTTGTTGTTGTTGTTGTGGATGTTGCTGTTGTTGTTGCTGTTGTTGCTGTTGCTGAGTTTTCATTCATCAGGAATAACGGTAATCCTTTTATTGATT
>CAUYUJ010021501.1:97500-110000 GCA_963575745.1 Prorocentrum cordatum
TTGTTGTTGTCGTCGTTGTCGTCGTCGTTGTTGTACTGTTGTTGTTGTTGTTGCTGTTGCTGTTGTTGTTGTTGTTGTTGTTGTTTGCTGTTGTTGTTGGCGTCGTCGTTGTCGTTGTCGTCGTCGTCGTTGTTGGTGTTGTTATGGTTGTTGTTGTTGTTGTCGCTGCTGTTGTTGATGTTGATATTGTTGTTGTTGTTGTTGTTGCTGTTGTTGTTGTTGTTGTTGTTGCTGCTGTTGTTGTTGTTGTTGTTGTTGTTGTTGTTGTTGTTGTTAATATTGTTGGTGTTGTTGTGGTTGTTGTTGTTGTTGTTGTTGTTGTTGTTGTTGTTGTTGTTGTGGTTGTGATTGTGGTTGTTGTTGTTGTTGTTGTTGTTGTCGTTGTTGTTGTTGAACATTATTAATTCTAAAGAATAATTATTGTTGGGCCCCCTGGTGCGCGCCCCCCCCGCCGCGCCTAGGCCGCAGCCACGTTTTCATCATTTTCGTGAGGAAGCCTCAGGTAATTCGAGGTGATCAAGATCCGGTTGTTTTGTTGTAATCCGTTTTCCCTTGCAAAAAACACTATAAAATGACATTTCTTGTTCTAATATAATCAAATTTCAAGAATCCCTTGCAAAAAATAAGGTAAAGTGGACATTCGCGCGCGCAAGACGAAATCCTTCCAAAAGCTTAGTGTTCGGAGCGATTTTAACATAAAAACATCAAAAAACCAATGGTTTTTCAACAAAAAAATGTCAAAATCTCATCCCGCGCGCTCTTGCGGATTCGTAGGAAACCCAACACTTTTTAAACATTTCTGTCAAACGGGCTTTTGCGAGCAACTTTTTCGAACTTCTGCGACAACGGTTGCGCACCTGCCAGGGCCATCATCCCTGTCAAATAATACCATGCGGGACACATTCGTTTTTTCTTCGCGCGCGCACGCCGAAATCTCCAAAAACCATTGGGTTCTGTGGGTGTGTACCCCACGCCAGTGTAGTAGCCACGGTCGTCCGCACGCCACGAAGTGAAGTGTCCCAACGTCATAGGGCGGGAAGCTGGGTTTGGGTGGTCGCGAAGAGTCGTTTGGATATTTGGTAGAGCTTGTAATGCCCCCCCACGAAGTGGGGGTATTGCCTGGTGTCGTATGAAAACCCTGGCACTGGGGAGAACACCACGCGTTCGGGTAAAATGATTGTTGTTGTTGTTGTTGTTGTTGTTGTTGAATGGTTCCCACTACGGAAAACCATTTCCCCCCCCGCTCAAGTAAGACATGTGTTTTTCAATTGGAGTGCCCTGCCCGGGGCTCGCACCTTGTTTTTCATCAGGGAAGGTCTTCCTGTTCAAACTGTGGCTTCTTTTGGTTTCCAACAACAGCGGCTCCCGTCTGACAATTCCTCGCAGTTTACTGAGGAATCGCGCTCTCGCTAAGGGCTTCCTTGCAATCTATCCAAGAATCGCGCTCTCGCCTGTGACATCCTTGCAATTTATATAGGTGCCACGCCCTCACCATTGAGGAATCGCGCTCTCGCGTCGGACTTCCTAATCATCGCGCTCTCGCCAGGGACTTCCAGCGAATTATGCAGGACTCACGTATTCTCTGAACATACTTGTCTTTCAATTGAAGTGCCCCTCCTGGGGCTCGCTGTGCTCTTACTGGGGAAGGTCTTCCTGCTCAAGCTATGCCCTTTGGCCACCAGTTTACAACAACAACGGCTCCCGCGTGATATTTCTTCGCAGTTGATTGAAGAATCGCGCTTTCACTAGGGACTGTGTCTGCAATTGATTGAAGAATCGCACTCTCTGCTGTGTCTCGCCCGTAGCCCCGTGGCTCAGAGGTGATGGCGTAAACCCCATTTGAGCGTCCACAGCGTTCAGAGCCATAGGTGCCAGTCGCATGATCAATAGTTTTAGTGGTAGTGCGATTTATTTTGCTGTGTCGCCTGTTTTGCACGAGGCGACTGTCGTGCTACCAGATTGAAGCATCGGCGCAGGAGGCACGCATGGAGCCTTGCGCCTTCTGTCAATGTTCGGGGCTGAGGCTGCTGGGGCTCGGCCACCTCCGAAGAACAAAAAAAAATCACTAGGGACTTCCTTGCACTCTATCAAAGAATCGCGCTGGCGCCTGATACTTCCTCGCAATTGTTTCAGGCGTCGCGCCTTCGAGTCAGGAATCGCGCTGTCGGTTGGGGCTTCTTCTCAATTGATTCAGGCGCCGCGCCCCCGACACTCAGGAATCACGCTGTCGCTCTGGATTCCCCCACGAGGTTTATTTTAGAATCGCACTGTCGGTCAAGACTTCCTCGCGTTCATGCAAGATGCACGCTTCAATAACCCGCCTGCTCGACCTGGCCGCCTGGGCCCGCCTGTTAGGGTCTACCCGCCCGATCTGCTCGTCTGGTTCTGCCACGTGTTTCTGCTCCTGGCCTCCCTCCCGCTACTCTCTCTCGTGCTCCACCCTCCTTCCATCCGTCCTCTCTTCCCTTGCCTTAGGAGCAGCACGAAATACGCGTTGCAGGTAAGACAGATATATACTCCCGGTGGGGTACGATCGAGGACGAAGAGGGAAGTTACCGAGGGTTTGAAACATACGTGTTGAGTTGGTCGCGAGCAGATACAGCGAACAGTCTTAACATGATTGTTGTTGTTGTGGTTGTTGTTGTTGTTGTCCTTGTTGTTTTCGCGTCGTCGTCGTCGTCGTTTTCGTTGTCGTTGTCGTCGTCGTTGTTGTTGTTGCTGCTGCTGCTGTTGTTGTTGTTGTTGTTGTAATTGTTGTTGAGATCGCATGGTTGTTGATCTGCCCTCCCCAGTAAGCTTTGTATTGTTTTAATTCAGTGTTTCTCCCGGGGCTCGCACCCTGTGTTCAACAAGGCAAAGCGATGTGTCACCAAACTGCGCCCCGGCTCCCGCCTGATACTTCCCCGCAATTTATCTCACATCGCGCTCTCGCGCGTGGGAGTTGCGCTGTCGCTCGAGGTTTCATCGCGATTCATGCAGGACGCACGCTTCAATAACCCGCCTGCTCGGCCTGGCCGCCTGGGCCCGCCTTCCCACCCGCCTGTTAGGGTCTACCCGCCAAATCTGCCCGTCTGGTTCTTCCACATGTTTTTGTGCTACAAGCCCCCTTCTGCTCCTCTCTCTCGTGCTCCATCCTTCTCCCTCTCCCTTGTCCTTTACTTCCATCCGTCCTCTCTTCCCCTGCTTCAGGGGCAGCACGAAATGAAGGTTACAGGTAAGACAGATACACCCCCCAAGTGGGGTACGATCGAAGACGAAGAGGGCGGGTATCGAGGGCTTGGGATATACGTGTTGAATGGGTCGCGAACAGATAAGAGCAAACACTCTTATTTGAATTCTTGTTGTCGTTGCTGTTCTTATGAATTTTGTTTTTGTGTGTGGCTTTTGTAGTAGTGGTAGTAGTAGTAGTGGTAGTAGTAGTAGTAGTAGTAGTAGTAGTCGTAGTAGTCGTAGTAGTCGTCGTAGTAGTAGTCGTAGTAGTCGGAGTAGTTACTGTTGGTGTTGTTGTTATTGTTGCTGTTGTTGTGGTAGTTGTTGTCCTTTCTGTTGTTGTTTGTTATTGTTGCTGCTGCTGTTGTTGTTGTGGTTGTTGTTGGGCTTGTTTTTGTTGTGCTAGTTGTTGTTGTTGTTGTGGTTGCTGCTGCTGATGCTGCTGCTGTTGTGTTGTGTTGTTGTTGTTGTTGTTGTCGTCGTCGTCGTCGTCGTCGTCGTCGTCGTCGTCGTCGTCGTCGTCGTCGTTGTTGTTGTTGTTGTTGTTGTTGTTGTTGTTGTTGTTGTTGTTGTTGAACATTATTCCTTCTAAAGAATTATTATTGTTGGGACCCCTGGTGCGCGACCTCTGCGCCGCGCCTAGGCCGCAGCTACATTTTCATCATTTTTTCGCGAAAGCTTCAGAAAAGTGGATGAGCTCCGGATCCGGTTTTTTGTTGACGCTCGTTTTCCCTTGCAAAAAACAATAGAAAATGAAAATTCTTGTTTTTACTTGATCAAATTGCAAGAATCCCTTGCAAAAAATAAGGTAAAGTGGACATTCGTGCGCGCAAGACGAAATCCTTCCAAAACCTTAGGTTTCGTAACGATTTTAACATAAAAACATCAAAAACCCAATGGTTTTCTCAGAAAAAATTGTCAAAATGTCCTTCCGCGCGCTCTTGCGGATTCCTAGGAAACCCAACTGTCTCTGTCTCTCTGTCTCTCTGTCTCTCTGTACTATGTATGTCATACGCAACAAATGCACCATGCGGGGCACATGCGGGGCCCAAACAAGTGATCAACCTCTGCGGGTGTGTACTCCACGCCAGTGTAGTATCCACGATCGTCCGCGCGCCACGAAGTGAAGTGTCCTGACGTCATAGGGCGGGAAGCTGGGTGTGGGTGGTTCCCGAGAGTCGTGTGGATGTTTGGTAGAGCTTGCATTGCCCCCCCACGAAGTGGGGGTATTGGCTGGCGTCGCATGAAAACCCTGGCACTGGGGAGAACACTGAGCGTTCGGGTAAAATGATTGTTGTTGTTGTTGTTGTTGTTGCTGTTGTTGTTGTTGAACTCCCACTACTGAGGAATACTTACTGTTGATTGATCCCCCCCGGGCACATGGTGTTTTTTCGAATGAAATACCCTTCCTGGGGCTCGCACCCTGCTCTTCTATCAGGGAAAGTCTTGGGTCTCAGAATTGGAATGTTGGCCCCCAATTTGCGACAACGACGGCTCCCGCCTGAGAATTCCTCACACTTTGTTTCCACATCGCGCTCTCGCGCGGGACTGCCTCACATGTTATGCAGACATCGCGCTCTTGCGTGGGACTTCCTCGTATTTTTTCAGACGCCGCGCCCTCGACACTCATGAATCACGTTCTCGCTGTGGCTTTCCTCTTTTTTTTTTGGGGGGGGGGAAACCGCACCGTCTGAAGCCGTCCAAGTGCCTTCTAAGACCGTCTTGGGTCCCACGGGAGGCCCTCTTGGGTCGTCTTGGGGCCGTCTCGGATGCTTCTTGGGCCGTCGCGGAGTCCTCGTGGACCGTCACGGCAGCCCGAAAAGGCGATACGGGCTGTCTTGAAGCAAGATTCTGTCCTTGGTTGCCTACACGGGCCGTCTTGGAGGCTCGGGATGCATATCAGTCGTTTTGAACGAAGGATCGCGGCCTGGGAGGCCCTGGAGCGCTTGGTAGCAGCGCCTGGGAATGCGGGACGTGCATGATCCTCGAGGGTGCGCGAAGGATGGGTGGTCTTCGAAGTAGCAGCCATGCGGGACGTGCGCAATCCGTGAGCGGTCTCGCATGGAATGAGGGTTCAGGCATTAGCTACCATGCGGGAAGTGCACCATCCTCGAGCGGGCACGCGTGGAAAGGGGGGTCAGGCACTGGTTGCCATGCGGGACGTGCACCATCCTCGAGCGGGCACGCATGTAATGAGGGTTCAGGCGTCCGCTGCCATGCGGGAAGTGCACCACCCTGGAGCAAACACACGTAGAATGAGGGTTCAGGCATTAGTTGCCATGCGGGGCATTCACCATTCTTGAGCGGGCACGCGTGGAAGGGGGGTTCGGGCATTCGCTGCCATGCGGGAAGTGCACCATCCTCGAGCGGGCACGCGTGGAATGGGGGGATCAGGCACAGACTGACTGCTATGTGGGAAGTGCACCATCCTCGAGCGGGCACGCATGTAATGCGGGTTCAGGCGTCCGCTGCCATGCGGGAAGTGCACCACCCTCGAGCGGGCACGAGGGAAGTGGACTCGGTGAGTAGGGGGGGATGTACGCAAGAATCTGCTGTTAGAGGAAGGGGCGGTCCCTTATGGTCATCTAAAGCACCCTACCAGGCATACCTTGGCATTCTTCACGCCACAACGTGCCAGAGGGCACGGTGTCGGATGATGAGGATTGCGAAGATGGTGATGATGCGGATGATGATAATGATGCTGATGATGATGATGATGATGATGATGCTGCTGATGATGATGATGATGCTCATGACGATGCTGATGATGACGATGCTGATGTTGATGATGATACTGATGATTCTGCTGCTGATGCTGCTGATGCTGGTGCTGATGCTGCTGCTGCTGATGATGATGCTGATGGTGATTATGCTGATGAGGATGATGATGTCGATGAGGATGATGATGCTGATTATATTTATGATGATGATGCTGATACTGGTGATGATGATGGTAATGGTGCTGTTGCTGATGATGACGATGATGCTGATGCTGATTATGATGATGATGCTGATGATGATGACACTGATGATGATGATGATGATGATGACCATGATGATGGCGATGGCGATGATGACGATGATGACGATGATGACCATGATGAGGACGATGACGCTGACGACGAGGATGATGATGCTGCTGCTGATGATGATGCTGCTGATGACGATTGTGACGATGATGATGATGATGATGATGATGATGATGCTGATGATGATGATGATGCTGATGATGATGATGAGACCGACGACAATGGCGACGATGACGACGATGACGACGATGACGATGACGATCAAGAGAATGAGTACGACGACGTTGACGACGACGACGACTACGATGACGACGATGATGGGGATGATGATGATGATGATGATGCTGATGATGATGATGATGCTGATCTTGATGAGGGCGACGACGACGATGACGACGAGGATGATGATGATGCTGAATGATGTTTCTAATGTTGAAGATGATGATGGTGAGGATGATGATGATGATGAAGAATAAGAAGTTGATGATGATGACGATGACGATGATGATGATGATGAAGATGATGATGATGATGATGATGATGATGATGATGATGATGATGATGATGATGCTGATGATGATGATGATGATGATGATGATGATGAGGGTGATGATGATGATGCTGATGATGATGATGATGATCATGATGATGATCATGGCGGTCAGGTGATGGTGTCGGAATGATGATGATGACGAATGATGATGCCGATGCTGCTCATAATGATGATGCTGACGATGACGATAAATATGATGATGAGGAGGAGGATGATCAGTAGGAGGATTATGATTATGGTGCTGCCGATGATGATGCTGAACATGCTGAATATTCAAATGATGATGCTGATGATGATGACACTGATGATGATGATGATGATGGTGATGATGATGATGAAGAATAAGAAGTCGATGATGATGACGATGATGATGATGATGATGATGATGATGATCATGGTGGTCAGGTGATGGTGTCGGGGGTGATGATGATGGTGGTGATGATGATGTTGATGATGATGATGGTGATTATGATGTGATGACGATGGTGGTGATAATAGTTATGGAGGTGGAGATGGGGATGGCGGTTGTGATCATGAGTGCGATACTTACGACGATTACCAGTCTCATTCTGATGGTGGGGCGTCGGTTGCGAAACATGGTGAGGATGATGAAGATGATGAAGATGATGAGGAGGATGAGAGGATGAGGATGAGGAGGCGGACAACGGGCACGCAGGACGGCGGGAAATGTGATGAAGGAGCATGATCATGGGGGAGACATGGTGCCGGATGAGGGTTGATGGAGCAGGAACAGCGAGGCAAGGGGTGAAAGAGGGAGAATGATCATGAGGATGAGGATGATGACCATGTGGATCAGGAGGATCATGAGGATGATGATGATGATGATGATGATGATGATGATGATGATGATGATGATGAGGATGAGGATGAGGATGAGGACGAGAATCATGAGGATGAGCATGAGGATCATGAGGATGAGGATGAGGATGATCATCACAAGGTCTCCCTCCCTGCGTGGCAGGTGGGCCTGACCCTGGCGGTCTACCGCGAGATCCCCAGCGGGGAGCGCACGCTGCGCGCCGGCGGTTGGGCGCACTCGCCTGGGGGCATGGAGATCCGCGACAAGGCGAGGACGGAGGAGGAGGACGGGGATGAGGAAGAGGATGAGGATGATGATGATGGGGCAGTGATAACTTGTTGTTGCAAGTCATAAGTCGACAGTAGCGGGGGAAGCGTCCTGCCTGCGTCGCAGAGCGCGACGGCGGGCGGCTGCATGACCACCCGCCACGCGCCCTTCCGTCGGACGGGCCTGGCTCCCGCGCGACGGATGATGATGATAATGATGATGATGCTGATGCTGATGCTGATGCTGATGATGATGATGATGATGATGATGATGATGATGATGATGATGAGTTGATGATGATGCTGATGCTGATGATGCTGATGACGATGATGATGATGCTGATGGCGATGATGACGTCTATGATGATGATGCTGCTCATGACGATGCTGAATGATGATGAGGATGAGGATGAGGACGATGATGAGGATGAGGATGAGGATGAGGGTGGTGATGGCGTTGATGATGATGCTGACGCTGACGATGACGATGATGATGATGATGATGATGATGATGATGATGATGATGATGATGATTATGATACGAATGATGATCCTAATGAGGATGGTGATAATGATGAGGATGAGGAGGATGAGGAGGATGACGATGGAGAGGATGATGACGATGACGATTCTGCTGATGATGAACAGGATAATGATGATGATACTGATGTTGATGATGGTGGTGATGATGATGCTGATGCTGCACATAATGATGATGCTGACGATGACGATAAATCTGATGATGAGGAGGAGGATGATGAGTAGGAGGATTATGATTATGGTGCTGCCGATGATGATGCTGAATATGCTGAATATTGAAATGATGATGATGATGGTGGTGATGATGATGATGATGATGATGATGATGATGATCATGATGATGATGATGCGGGTGATGATGATGGTGATGATGATTGGGGATGGAGGTGGCTGTGATGATGCTGATGATGATGATGGGGCGGATGCGGTTGATGATGATGATGGTGATGATCGTGCTGATTTTGTTGATAATGATGATGATGTTGCGGATGATGATGATGATATTGATGATGCCAATGATGATGCTAGTGATTCTGATGGTGCTTATGATCATGCAGATGGTGTTGTCGCTGCTGCTGCTGATGATGATGAAGCTGATGGTGACGATGATGCTGCTGCTTTTGATGATGATTGTGATGTCTGGGATGATGAGAGTGATGATGATGCTGATGATGATCATGGTGATATGATGGTGGTGAATATGATCATGATGATGATTGTGATGATGCTGCTGAGGATCGTGAGATTATGATGATGATGCTGATGCTGCTGATGATGATGATGATGGTGGTGGTGGTGGTGGTGGAGGTGGTGGTGGTGAAGGACGCGCGCCTGACACGAGTTGGCAGGCCCTGAGGCACCGCGAAGACATCCCACTTGCGAGCTTCACCTCGGGGCGGATGGCATGTTTGCGAGGCTGGGCCGGTGGTCGCTCTCAACTTCATGGTTGAACCAGCTGGACCATTGTCTGACGCAGGCATATTCCACTCCTCTGAGCTCGCCCGTGGGGCGCACATGTCTGAGAGGGATCTGCCGAGCCCGCGCAAGATGTTGAGGTTCGGGTTCGCACGCCCCGCCCTGTCGGATGAGTGCGCCGAGGCAGACGTGAGACCTCCTGGCATTGCGCCGCGCGGCCCTGGCACGCCTGTGGGAATTGCCTGTTGAAGTCGCCCATCGAGCGCAGCGCATACGGCGCGCAGCTGAGGTGCTTCGTCTGGCCGACCAGTGTGTCCGCAAACGTGGACGACGCGCCCCTTCACCTATCACAGGGTGGCCGCCGTTTTGTGGCCCTCCACGTTCCTCCAGCCAGCCGCTCCTCCCGCCTCGCCGCCAGCGCGGCGTCGCAGCCTCTGGCCGACCAGGCAAGGGGACCGAGGAAAGTCGGCATCATCGAGCCGCCAGTCGCGCGCCGCCTGGAACGAGTTGCGGCGCGTGCTGCTGGACCACGAGTTGATGCTCATCGTCATGAATCGCCAATGTTCCCAGGAGGGGAAAACCACACAGACACCATTAATCATCGACTCCTAGGAAAGTATGGGAACATCTGGGAAGTGGAGGGGAACACCACAACCCAGAAAACATGGGAACATACGGGGACTCCGGGGATTTGTGCCTATTTATTTGTGTGTCCTTTGGCCCCTTTGTGTGTGTGTGTGTGTGTCATCCTGGCGGCGGGCGCTGCGCCCGCGGCGCCCGCGGGCGGCGTGGCCCCTGCCGCTGCTGCTGGGCCTGCGGGGCCAGCCCCTTCACGGCCGCCCCGATGGCTCGCTGGAGGGCTGCCGCGCACCCCTCCGCTGACTCGCCTTTCGTCGCCTGCTCCCTCGGAGGCCGCGGCAGCTGCGGCGGCAGTGGCCTTGGCGACGGAGTGGCTGCCGAGCTCCGCGTCGCCCCGAGCACAACGCCCCCTCCGCGGACCTCGGCGGCGTCGGCCCAGGCCCCGCTCGCCGCTGCGCCGCCCCAGGTGATGGCTCTGGCCGCCCCTGCCTCGGAGCAGGAGACCGCTTTTCTCTCCTGCTGGCGATGCATACCGGGCGTGACCAGGGGCGCGGGTGAAAGGGGCGATGGGGGGCCGTCGCGTCACGATTCGCGCCGACGCGGTCCGGGAATATTCAGGTATGGCGAATTTCCACAGGGCGCTGGCGCGAATCGTAACGTGACCAGTTCGGGGGGGGGCGAGGGGGCGGGGCCAGCCGCGGGCGTCATCGCGAATTCTAGAAAACTGGTTTTAGGCCGACAGGCTACCGCAGGTGCTCGCCCGCCTCTGGGGCGTTGGGCCGAAGCTATCGCCCGCTGCCGCTATCCGCTGGTCGGGCAGCCCTGTGATGTACAGCCGCGACATGCTCGCCACGGCGTCGTGCTTCAGGCGTCCCAGGCTGATGGTAGATCGTTCCAGAGCGCTCAGGAAGGGCTGCGGCGGGCGTCGGCGCAGGCTGCCATTGCTTCTAGACGGCAGGCGTATCGAGCGGCCATTGATTTGAAGGCTGTCGAAGCCGCGTTGACGTGGCGCGTGGCTGTCGAGGCCGCATAGACGCGCACCCGCCGAGGCCGCATCTACGTTGTTTCCACTGCGCTTGCATTCTCTCAAAGATTCTAGATTCATAGAGCCTCCCCCGAAGTCTCAATCGCCTGCCTTTGTCGAAGCACTGCTGCGCGAGCGTCGCCCTGGCCTCCTCCTGCCGCTGGGCCGCCGCAGCCTCCGCGGGAGGCCTCTCCTGCAGCTCCCCGTCTGAGGTCTCCCTGGCCTGGTGGGCCTGTGCGCGGCGAGCCTCCCGCGCCACGGCGGCCCTGGCCCGCGTGGCCGCCTGTCTCGGCCGGCCGCTGCGTGACGTGCAGCTCGACGACTCCTCCTCTTCCTTCCTCCCTTTTTTTCCATGTGCACCTCTTCCCCTCGGTCGGGGCAAGCAAGTCGATTTGCTCGGCGCCGTCGCCGCCTCGGCCAGCGCGCACGCGCGTTCGCCGACGGCTAGATCGCGAAGCCTTTGGGGCAATCCCGCGGGCCATGCCTTTGGGACAACCCCGCGGGCCGCTTGGGCGCGGGGGCGGGCCGTCGGGACAACCCCGCGGCGTCGAGGTGGGCGCGGCCGCGCTCAGGCGGGGGGCAGCGCGAAGTCCAGCCGCGCTGC
Organism: Prorocentrum cordatum; assembly: GCA_963575745.1. Taxonomy (NCBI): domain Eukaryota; class Dinophyceae; order Prorocentrales; family Prorocentraceae; genus Prorocentrum; species Prorocentrum cordatum. The sequence goes on from CAUYUJ010021501.1 coordinate 109,041, forward strand.
GAGTTGCTCCGCCTCGGTTCTGGGGCTTTCCGTTACCCCGTCGAACTTCCAGGGCGCCTTCCGCACGGACGCCGGCAGCCCGCGTTCCAGGAATTCCCGCGCGGGCGGCCGCAGGATCAGCGTGTTCCGCATGCGCGTGGCGCGGGAGAACATGACGTAGAGGTGCAGCCACTATTGCGCGTCCGACGTGCCCATCCGACCAACGTCTTCATCCCTGGCGCAGTGGTTGGTGACGCCATCGCCGCGTCGGGGGAGGACTCCGTTCGGATTGGCCCGCGAAGGCTCGCATCGCCCTCGGTTCCTGAGGAGCCCAACAGTGACGACAGCTACGAGATCCCGAGGGTTCGCTTGGATTCTAACGTGAAGCTGGGGGCCCATAGCGAGGGAACCCCCGCTCGAGACTACCTCGCGACTCGCTCACGGACGAGGCTCCCGCCTGAGACTTCCTCAAGATTCAAGCTTGGTTCGGGAACCCCAAATTGGCGACATGTCTAGGTTCCGCGTGACCCGTTCGGGGTACCAATATGCAGCGCGGGCCCCATAGGGAGGTGCCTCCCGCCCGAAACGCCCTCGCAATTCACTCACATATGAGGTTCCCGCCAGAGGCTTTTTGGCGATTCAGGCGTGGGGGCCCACTGGTCTGTGTACAGTGGCTGCGTACTGGCGCGCTTGCATTCAACGGATCATGTTTCACATTTTTCGGTTTTGTTTCATATGTATGATTACCGATGCGCCGCTTTCAGCGTGGCTTGGAAGCTGCCGGAGGAATGCAGAGGCCTTTTCGCCGCGAGGTGTAAAAACATCCATTTTGAGATTGCGTTAGGCGCCGTTCCGCACGCCCCCATCCCATGTACGGTAGGATGGAACTGTGCTCATCGTCCGAGGGTGGCCAGGTCCAGGGCGGGTACGGCGCGTAGCACCGAAACAATCCTATGGCGGGAATGCACCCCAAGGGCGCGA
>CAUYUJ010021501.1:115000-135000 GCA_963575745.1 Prorocentrum cordatum
AAGTCCAGCCCTCGATGACGATCAGGAGCCAGCGGCCCACACAAAAGCATCTATAAGCCATTAGCATGGATAAAATGTAAGAGGGGATGTCTCAGAAAAGAGGCATGTCGGGAAATGTGTGGGAGCGAGCGCCTGTCGCTCGGTGCACCTGTGCTCCTGACCCAGATGCCTTAGGAGGAGGTGGGGAAGAGGAGGAGGAGGAGGAGGAGGAAATGGAGGAGAAATGAAGGAGGGGATGGCGGGGATCCTCCCCCTCGAACGCCGACGCCAGTGCCACTCCTCTGGGTGCCCCCCCCCTCGCTCCGCGCACGCGAGGTCGTCGACTGATCGATAAGCTTGGCGTCCCCAGGATGGCTTCAGAGGGGCGGCCAGACTTACAGTCAACCCGCATAGGAAGGACGAGCGACTCTCCCAGGTTACACCTGTATCCTTGCCCTTCGGCCCATCTTCGGCGCTTTCGCCGGCCGCGCCCCGCTCGCAGAGTGTCGGCATGGCCCTCCACGGCCCTTGTATCCTTACAGTGCCGTTTGTAATACACGCTCCGCGTGCGGATCATGTATTAAACAATGCAGGGATCTAGTATTAAAAACAACGATGTGGTCATGTATACATGCATTCATAAATCATTTTTTTTTTTTTTTTTTTTTTTTTTTTTTTTAATTCCACATGTTTAAGATCCAATGCATCAAGAACTGCACTGTATCGTGCGCCCTTACTCTACGGGTTGACCCTGCGCCCCCGCCGCCGGGAGGAGACCAAGGGCTTCGTCGGCCGCGCCCTCATGGAGCGGCTGCGGCCCGAGTCCGTGCTCGTCAACGTGGCCCGCGGCCCGGTCATCGACCAGAAGGCCTGCGCCGATCGGGGGCGGCAGAGAGGGGGGCGATGACTAGGTCGACTAGACGTAAGAGTGACCTTTCGCCAGAGTGACCTTTGGTGCGGGCACAGATGGGCCCCCAGATGGCCGAACGCGAAGCGGTAGCAGCGGCTAGCGCGCCTGGATTTGGCCTGGATTTGGCCCGCGGCCCGGTCATCGACCAGAAGGCCTGCGCCGATCGGGGGGCGGCAGAGAGGGGGGCGACGACTGGGGTTGAGTCGGGCCTGTCCCTCTCCAGGGGGGACATTCCAAAATCGTCAAGAAGTAGTCGGGGGATTCTTTTTTTGGCGATTTTTGGGCCTTTTTAGTCCATTTTTTGGGGCATTTTTTTGAACTTCTTCGTCCAAAATCGGCCTATAGGAGGACATGACATGCCCGACTTAAGACAAGGGGGGGTGGATACCATGTCGGGGGCCATGATATTTCCTCAGATTTCATGGCGCCTCTTCTTATGTCATTGCGTCCCTGGCCCCCCCCGCTGGGCCGCGCACATGCCGCCGGTCATGATTTGCACCCCCCCCCTCTTGGACACCCCCCTCTTGGCCGCTCCCGAGTCGACGCCCGCCGCTTGCAATTCCGTCTCGTGGGCCGCCGGCAGGAGAGCAAAGGGGGAGGAGGAGGAGGAGTCGGAGGAGGAGGAGGAGGAGGAGGACCAGTGTAAAACCAGGAGTCATCACCGATGTTGGAATTCACCCTCCTTCCAAGCTCCCTCTTCATAGGCCCCCACAGCGGTTAATTTCCAGTGGGGGAAGTGCCTCGTTGGAAGACAACCGTTTAAGATCCTGAAGCATGCCAAAACATTGTTCTCAGATTTCAACGCCACGTATCAACCTGACTGCGGCGTCTTGACGATCCCGAATAGTGCCAGAGCGCAATTTTCGGGACTTCAACACCGCGAATCAACATAACCGTGGCGCCCGCATAATCTTGAATCCTTCAAAAACACAGTTTCTGGTACGTTGATCATAGGAATCCGTGAAGATCTTGCACATTTGTAAACCGAATGTGCGCGGCGCCAGGATGAGAGCCACATTTTGAAAAGGAGCCGCCCTCAATCCGTGAACCTCTTGCAAATTTTTAAAACGAATGTGCGCGGCGCTCAGGCGAGAGCCACATCTTGAAAACTACCCGCCCTCAATCCGTGAAGCTCTTGCAATTTTTGAATCGAGTGCGAGTGCGCGGCGCTAAGGCGAGGGCCACATTTTGAAAACGACCCGCCCTCAATCCGTGAACCTCTTGCAATGTTTATATCGGATGTGCGCGGCGCTAAGGCGAGAGCCACATTTTTTGGAAACAACCCGCCCTCAATCCGTGAAGCTCTTGCAAGTTTTTAAAACGAATGTGCGCGGCGCTAAGGCGAGAGCCACATTTGAAAACGACCCGCCCTCAATCCGTGAAACTCTTGCAATTTTTTGAAGCGAATGTGCGCGGCGCTCAGGCGAAAACCACATTTTGAAAACCACCCGCCCTCCATCTGTGAAGATGTTGCCACTTTATAAACTTCGTAGTCATGAATGGTGAGGAAGGAAGTATCAGGCGAAACGTCCGGCCCGACCTGAAGAGAGTTATCAGTAAAGTGAAGGAATGGAGGAGGAGTTGGAATAACAATAATAATAGACATGATAATAACGATGATACGAAGGCTAATCATACTGATATTAAGAGTGGTAGTAGTAGTAGTAGTAGTAGTAGTAGTAGTAGTAGTAGTAGTTAGAATAATACGACTAGCACTAATAATGCAGATGTTACTAAGCACTATAATAATAACATGAAGAAGAATAAGACAACGAAACATAAGACGAATGATACGAAACATATTACTATTAATATTACGAACCATAAAAATAAGAAGAAGCTACGAATCATACAATAAGAAGAATACTAAGTATAATACCAATACTAACACACATAGAAATAATACTAGTTATACTAATGAGCATCATAATAATATGAAGAAGAAGAGGGGGATGAGGATACATAGGAGGAAAGGGAGGGAGGATGAGAATGAGGAGGAGGATAATGAGGGGGAGATGGGGGAGGGAGAAGGTAGGGAGGGGGTCTAGGCAAGCTTGGTGCGCTCGCGTTATATCTGACGTCCTACCCCTCCCTCCCATCCCTTACGATGGCGTAGATATCCTCTCTATTCGCGCGGGCGGATGTCGAGCAGGGCAATGATCGCGAGAGGGTACGCGATGCATGGTAGAGCATGGCATGGCATGGCGTAGAAGAGCACGGCAGAGCGTAGCATGCGAGATCTTGGCGTGGCATTGCGCAGAGAAGCGTTTCATCACAAAGCATTGCAACTCAAAGCGTGGCTTTGCACAGCGGCGCAGAACACAACACCGCACAGCATGTCATGGCATGGCGCCAGGTTCCTCGGAGGGTGAGTGGATCATCTTCGAGACGTCTGGGCCGGTCCGGAGTCGTGGCTCCATGTCTAGCTCCTTGGGTTCCACACACAGCATGGCATGGCGTAGAAGAGCACGGCAGAGCGTAGCATGCCACAACATGACGTGGCGCTGCGCAGTGAAGCGTTGCATCACAAAGCGTTGCAGCGCAAAACATGGCGTCGCACAGCGGCGCAGAACACAACACCGCACAGCATGTCATGGCATTCCCCGAAAAGCTCCACTCACGGCGGGGCTGATGGAGAGCACAGGCTGGCTCTGCTTCCAACGCCGCCTTCTCAAAGCAGAACCGGGACTCCCGCTTGATACTTCTTGGAAACAGCGACGCCCCAAAGTGGGGGGGGCTTCTGCGGACCGAGAAATCAACGAATCGACACCGAATGCGGAATCATTGCCGATGTTTTTTTCGGGGGGCCATTTTCTAGATTTTGGGGCCTATTTGGAAGGAAGGCTACCGCTGCAGCGGGAGCATGATTGGGAACGAGCGGAAGCGCGGACATGAGGCCAGCGCGGCAGCGGGAGCACGATTCGGAACGAGCGGAAGCCCGAAATTGAGGCCAGCGCTTCAGCGGGAGCATCATATCGAAACAAACCCAAGCAAAAACCCAATTCCTCTGAATCTTGCGTGTTAGAAAACAGTACGCTGAGGGGGGTCGGATATTTTCCGGACGTCATCAGGGGAGAGGAGAGTGGTATTCATATTGTGTAATCGTGGAAGGAGGAGGAGGAAGAGGAGGAGGAGGATGAGGAGGAGGAGGAGGGGGAGGAGGGGGAGGAGGGAGAGGGGGAGGCGGAGGGGGAGGAGGGCAAGCTAGGTGCGCTCGCGTCATATCTGACATCCTACCCCTCCCTCCCATCCCTTACCATGGCGTAGATCCCCTCTCTACTCGCACAGTCGGATGTCGAGCAGGGCAATGATCCCGAAAGGGTACGCGATGCATTGTAGAGCACGGCATGGCATGGCGTAGAAGAGCACCGCAAAGCGTAGTATGTCACAGCATGGCGTGGCGTGGCGTAGTGAAGAATTGCATCACAAAGCTTTGCAACGCAAAGCATGGCATCGCACAGCGGCCCCGAACATAACATTGCATAGCATGGCGTTGAAGATCAAAGCGTAGCATGGCATAGCATGACGTGGTACTTACGCGCTGGATATGACAGCTGCAGCTGAAGGCATGGCATCGCGCAGCGGAACGCAACCTAGCATTGCATTGCATGCCGTGGCATGGCACGGGAAATGACGCCAGCGCTGCAGCGGGAGCACGATTGGGAACGAGCGGAAGCGCGGAAATGAGGCCAGCGCTGTAGCGGGAACACGATTCGGAACGAGCGGAAGCCCGAAAATGAAGCCCGCGCCTCAGCGAGGGCATCATTTTGAAAAAAACGTCCAAGCGAAAACCCAACTCCGGGAACTCCGGTGTGTAAAAAACAGTACGCGGAGGGGTGCCCGCTATCTTCCGCACGCCGTCAGGGGATGGAGGAGAGTAGTATTCATATTGTGTAATTGTGGAGGGGAGGGAGGGGGAGGAGGGGCACGAGGAGGATGATGAGGATCAGGAGGAGGAGGAGGACGAAGACGAAGAGAAGGAGGAGGAGGACGAGGAGAAAAAGGAGGAGGAGGAGAAGGAGGAGCAGGAGGAGGGGGAGGAGGAGAAGGGGGAAGAGAGGGATGAGAGGGAGGTGTGGGAGTGGTGGAGGAGGCGCAGGAGGGGGATGAGAAGGGTGTGGACGATGATGTTGCTGCTGCTGCTGCTGCTGATGATGATGATGATGATGCCGATGCCGATGCCGATGCCGAAGATTATGATGATGATGATAATGATGATGGCGATGCTGATGCTGATGATGATGATCACGACGATGATGATGCTGATGCTGATGATGCTGATGATGATGATGATGATGATCGCGCCGATGATGATGATGCTGATGCTGATGCTGCTGATGCTGGTGATGAAGATGCAGCTGATGATGACGACGATGATGGTGCTGAGTATGATGATTCTGATGACGATGGTGATGGTGATGCTGATGCTGATGATGATGATGATGGTGGTGATAGTGGGATGACGATGAAGCTGATGACGACGATGATGATGATGCTGATGCTGATGATGAAGATGATACTGATGCTGCTCACAGTGATGACGACGACGGCGATGATGCTGATGATAATGATGACGGCGATGACGATGACGATGATGACGACGATTATGCTGATGCTGATGATGAGGAGGAGGCATATGATGATGATGAGGATGATGATGTTTGTGAGGATGACGATGATGATGACGCTGTCGACGATGATGATGCTGGTGCTGCTGATGATGATGCTGATGCTGATGCTGATGACGATGATGACGATGATGATGATGGTGGTGGTGGTCATTATGGATGATGGTGGCGATGGTGATGGTAATGGTGATGGTGATGATGATGATGCTTCTGCTGCTGCTGATGATGATGGTGACGACGATGACGGTGAGGTTGATGGCGATGCTGATGATGAATACGATGCTGCTCATGATGATGATGCTGATGCTGATGATTCCGATTATGCTGATTATACTGATGACGATGAGGATGATGAGTATGACGATGAGGAGGAGCAGGTTGAGGATGAGAATGATGATGCTGATGATGATGCTTATGATGCTGCTGCTGATGATGATGATGATGTTCATGGTGATGGTGATGGTGATGCTGATTGTGATGGTGGTCATGCTGCTCATGGTGGTGTTGGTGGTGCTGCTGGTTAGAATGCAGTTACTGCAATTGATGCTGCTGACGATGATTCTGATGCTGCTGAGGATGACGATGATGCTGATGCTGCTGCTGCTGATGATGATGATGATGATGCTGATCAGGATGGTGGTTATGAGGACGATGCGGCGGATGACCATTATGCGGCTGATGACCATGATGCTGCCGATGATGATGATGATGCTGATGCTGATTCAAATACTGATGCTAATGATGATGCTCATGGCGCTGAGTATCATGATTCTGATGACGACGATCATGATGCTGATCATGGTGATGCTGTTGCTGATGATGCTGATGTTGATGATTATGATAATGATGATGATGATACTGCTGACGATGATACCGCAGACGATGATGATGAGGATGATGATGATGCTGATGCTGATGCTGATGCTGATGCTGATGCTGCTGATGATGATGATGCTGATGATGATGACGATGATGAGGAGGAGGAGGATGCTGCTGCTGCTGCTGCTGCTGATGATGATGATGATGATGATGATGGTGGTGGCGGTGGTGGATGATGATGATGAGGATTAAGAGGAGAAGGGATGGATGATGAGGGTTGAGCAGGTGTCAGAGGAGGACGGATGATGAGTGAGGTAGAGGATGAGTCTTGAGAAGGAGGAGCAGGAGCAGGAGGAGGAGGACGAGAAGGAGGAGGTGGAGGTGAAGGAGGAGGAATACAGGAGGAGGAGGCGGAGGAGGAGGAAGAGGAGGAGGAGGGACGTGCATCAGCCGACGAGATCAAAACATGTCTACCGCCCCAGGCCACGCACATCGTGGTCCCAGGATGGGTGCACGGCTGGTACGAGGGCTGAGAACGGCCCAGCTCTGGCCTTTGAGGGGGGGTACCCTCCTGTTCGTCGTGCTGTCTGGGCTCCCTCCTCTGGAGTGTTCTCCGTTTTTGGGCACCTCCGTGGCGCAGCCGCATCGGCGAAGGGCCCCGTGCTCTCGGCCCGCGTCTGTGGTGGCCAGGCCAAGCCAGGGGGGCGCCTGCACGGGCCCTGGGCCCAGGATGGGCCTGTCCAGGGGCCTTGGCATCGCTCGGACGTGTGCATGTTTTCTCGGCGAGAACCATCGAGGACCATCCTGGACCATCGAGCAAACAAACACACGCACGAAACCGAAACATGCATGGGAAATGGACGTCCGAGCGACGGCAAGGGGCGGTTGACATGCGTACCCATCGGTCGTTGAGGTAGGTACGTCCTCTTGAGCTTCCACAGCGCAATCTGCTGCAAGCGCCTTCCTGCTTCCAGAATCGGTGTGACTTGCTCGTTGTTCTTCGGGCGGGCCCGAACCCAATCTACTTTATCCGCCTTCCTACTCCATGTTTCCACCTACTTCTTCCGACCGGTGTGTGGAGATCTCGCCGTTCAAAGCCAGAGCCCTGCCGGGGCGGGGTGTTGGGCGGAGCGCGGTCGACGCCGTCTCCACCGACCTCTGGTGAGTTGCTGTGCTTTTTGTGCCGTCGCGGCGCTGTTCCCTTCATGTCGGAGTCTGGTGGCCTTCTCCGGGCCCAGGGACGAGCAGGCATATTGATCTGGGACGAAAATCGGGATCCCGCGAAGGGTGTGTGTGCCCCGGAGTGTGTGTGTGTGTGTGTGTGTGTTTTGCACCGAACCGCCCAAAACAGATGGCCCCCAGCCGCCAGCGGCTCCCGACATTTGCCAACAGGTGGGGCATGATGCGGGGGGGCATCTGCTTGCGGCAGCTCGGTGCACCAGCGGATCGAACTCGTGCCCCCCCTCAGGCCCCCCCCCCTTGGTGGCTCCCGAGAGAACCCCGGGGGCAGGAGTCGGGACCTTCTTGGGGCCGCAGGCTGAAGACGTCACACCGTCGGGCTGCCTGGGCCCGCCGCCTTCGCCGCCGCCCTCCCTCTGCACTTCTTGTGGTGCGCAGGCCCTAGTCGGCGCCTCCCCTCGACGCGACGAGGCCGGTTTCGGAGAGCCCGCCCCGAACGAGTTTGTGTCGTCTCTCTCTCCGACCTGTCGCCGACCTGCCTTTTTTCTTGAGCAGCACTGCTCCCCAGTCGTTACTCGGAGGTTTCGTGGTTCGGGAGACTCTTCATGGGGGGGATCCCATGGGGGGATAGGATCCCAGGGGGGGATTCCATAGGATCCCCTGGGGATCCGATGGGGGGGCAGGAGGGGATCCCATGGGGGAGATCCCCTCCTGCCCCCCCATGGGATCTCCCCCATGGAGAGTCTCCTGGGTGGTGGCCTTCAGTCTCTGCCCGAGGATGGGCGCGATCTGAAAGCTTAGATCGACCGCCCTGCAGCGAGGGCCCGCCGGCCCACCGCCGGCCTCCGCCGGCGAGCCCCTCGCCGTTTCGCTTCCTCCGCCCTCCGCCGAGGGCCGGGCGCGCCGAAGCTTTTGGGGCCCCCGCGCCCCGCCCCGCCCCGCAGGGAGCGGGGGAGCGGTCGCCGTCTGCGTGCCGCTCGCGGCGGAGCGGCCGCACTTTTTTTTTGGGGGGGGGGCGGGGGGGGGCGTCCTCGTCGTCCTCGTCGTCCTCCTCCTCCTCCTCCTCCTCGTCCTCCTCCTCCTCCTCCTCCTCGTCCTCGTCCTCCTCCTCCTCCTCCTCCTCCTCTTCCTTCTCCTCCTCTTCCTCCTCCTCCTCCTCGCACTTCTTCTGGGGGGGCGGGGACGGGGGGGGGCGCGCTGGTTCAGCTTCACCGCGGGCGTCGGGCGGATGAGACCGCCCGGCGGAGAATGGTGCTGCTGCTGAGCGGTGGGGATGGGGATGAGGAGGAGCAGGACGGGGGAGGATGGATGAGAGAGGAGCAGGTGAGTATCTCATGGCCTTCGGCCCATCCCGCCACTGGGTTGTGGGTCAGAGTTCTCTGGGATGCTTCTTAGGGTCTCCTCGGAGCGCTCGCGGGGGGCCTCTTGGGTGCAGTTTTGAGGCCTCTTGTGGGCCTCTCAGGGCCTCTTGGTGGCCCCTTGGGGGCCTCTTGGGGGAGCCCCTGGGGCCTCCTGGAGCCCCTTGGGGCCGAGGGCTCGAAATGTCCGATGGGGCTCCCCATTTGGGGTCTCTCTTGGAGCCGTCTTTGGGCCCTCTTAGGCCGTCTTGGGGCCCTCTGGGCCCTCTTTGGGGCCTCTTGCGCCATCTTGGGGCGATCTCGGGGGCCTCTTGGGTCGTCTTGGAGCGTCGGGAAACCGAAACAGCGAGAAGGCCCAAATCCTTGCTTCTTGGGGCCTTCTTAGGATGCCGCTTAAAGCGTCTTGGAGGCCTCTTGGGCCGTCTTGGGGTCATTGAAAGTGTATTTGAACGATTTTTCGGCGAATCGGGGCTCTCTGGGACCGTTCTGGGTGGGCGTAGTAGCGTCTAGAGGACCCGCATGACCTCCCGCAGAACTCACGGGAGCCAGCCCAGAAGACCGGAACGGCTTGGGAAACGACTGGTCCAGGCCCTTAAAGACTTACACTTCTTGCAGCACCAGCAGCAGCAGCAGCAGCAGCAGCAGCAGCAGCAGCACAGCCTCTACCTTTCAGTGCTGCATGAGCCTTGGGGCACTCCGCTTTGTGCCTGAGGCACGTTGGCGGATTGCGGAGTATTGCGGAGGTTGGAGGAGGCAGGAGGGAGGCGGGAGGAGGAGGTGTGAGGAGGGGGGGAAGGAGGAGGAAGAAGGAGGGAGGAGGAGGATGGAGGAGCAAGGGCGAGAAGGGATGAGAGAGGAGGAGGAGGGAAGGAAGAGGGAGGAGAGAGGTGAGGAAGGATGGGGGAGGAGGGAGGATGAGGGACGAGGGAGGAGGAAGGTCGCGTCCAGCGCGGCGCCCAGTCCGGCCGCAAGGCGATGGCCGATCTCCTGACGCAGCGCCGATTCCGCGCTGGGCTCGACGTGTTCGAGGCGGGTGCCCCCTTCTTTGCGCGGGGGAGGGGTAATAACAAGTCGGCATAGACTAAAATTGGGCGTGGCCCTCTACAGGAGGAATATTCAAGCATAGTCAAGAAATAGTTTTTTTTTTTGTTTAAACCATACTATTTTCGATAATCTCTTTTTTGGGACAATCTTTTATTTTTCTTCCATCCGCTGGTAGGGGGACATGGGCTTCAGGTGCAAAGGGGGCCTGGTGCCTTGGCTTCAGTCGTTTTCGCCCCCCCGCGATTTTAAGATTTTTGCGCGAAACGTTCCTCCTCTTCCTCCTGCGCGGAACTTTCCTCCTCTTCCTCCTCCTCCTCCTCCTCCTCCTCCTCCTCTTCCTCCTCTCCCTTCATCCTATCATCCTCTCATCCTCCTCATCATTTTTCTCTTGCTCGTCCTCGCCCCCCCCACCTCCCGTTCCCCCCTCCTCCTCCTCCTCCTCCTCTTCCTCCTCCTCCTCCTCCTCCTCCTCCTCCTCCTCCTCCTCCTCCTCCCCCCCCTCCTCCCCCCTTCCAAGAGAAAGCCATACCGTAGGAAAACACTGGGACACAACAATCCAACGCAAACAGAGAAACTGACTTGCTGGAGGCTGAAACTTTGGAAAACACTTGGGACAACACCAACCCAAGCACACCAAACCTCAAGATCCCAGGGAACACCCGTCCGAAGGGACCACCTCCTCCTCCTCCTCCTCCTCCTCCTCCTCCTCCCCCCCTCCAGCGGAACGCCATACCTTTAGGGAAACCATGAGAAAGCCAAAACAACCAAAGAAACTGAAGTGCTGGGGGCTGAAACTTTGGAAAGCAATTGAGCACACAAGAACAACAACCACAGTTTCCAAGCACTGTCGTTCGCCCATGTAGCCTACCCTTTGGGGCGGACGGGATTTCCATGTTTTTTTTGGTTAGCCCAATGTTTTTTCTAAGGTTTCCGCCTCCAGCACTTCAGTTTCTTCGTTTTTTTTGGTTTTCCCCATGGTTTTCCTAAGGGTTATGGCCTTCCGCTGGAAGGGGGAGGAGGAGGACGAGGAGGAGGAGGAGGAGGAGGAGGAGGTTGTAGAGGCTTTCAATAGGAATCCTTTTGTACAGGCTTTCCACAGGAATCCTTTTGCATTGGCTTTCGCCAGGAATCCTTTTGTAAGGGATTTCAATACGAATCCTTGCGTAGAGGCTTTCAATAGGCATCCTTTTGTAGATACTTTCAATCGGAAGGCTTTTGTAGCGGCTTTCACTAGGAATCCTGTTGTAGAGGCTGCCAATAGGAATCCTTGCGTAGTTGCTCTCAATAGGAATCCTACTGCATTGGCTTTCAATAGGGAGTCCTTTTGAAACGGCTTTCAATAGGACTCAGCTTGTAATGGCTTTCAATAGAAATCCTTGTGTAGCGGCTATCAAGGAATCCGTTGGTAGAGACTTTCAATCGGAATCCTGTGCATTTGCTTTCAATAGGCATCCTTTTGTATTGGATTAGTTTGCAATAGAAATCCTTTTGTATTAGATTTCAATGAGGATCCTTCTGTAGCGGCTTTCATTAGGAATCCTTTTGTAGCGGCTTTCAATCGGAGTCTTTGTGCAGTGGCTTTTAATAGGAATCCTTTTGTAGAGGATTTCAATAGGAATGCTGTTGTCAAGGCTTTCAATAGGGATCCTTGTGTATAGGTTTCCCATAGGAATCCTACTGCATTGGCTTTCAGTAGAAATCCTTTGGTAGAGGCGTTCAATAGGAATCCTCTGGTACAGACTTCCGATAGGAATCCTCATGTAGAGGATTTCAATGGAACTCCTTGTGTGAAGGCTTTCAGTAGGAATCCTTCTGTAGATGATTTCAATCGGAATCCTTGGGTAAAGGCTTTCAATAGGAATCCTTCGTTCGTGGCTTTCAATCGGAATCCGTGTGTAGAGGCTTTCAACAGGAATCCTTTGCATGGGCTTACAACAGGAATCCTTTCGTAAGGGATTTCAATAGGGATCCGTTGGTAGAGGCTTTCGGTAGGAATCCTTTTGCACTGGCTTTCAATAAGAAGTCTTTTGCATGGGTTTCCAGTTGGCATCCCGGTGTAGATGCTTTCAAAGGGGATCCTTTAGTATTGGCTGTCAATAGAATTTCTTGTGTATAGGTTTCCACCAAGAATCCTTTTGTACAGGCTTCCGATAGGAATCATTTGGTAGCGGCTTTCAAACGTAATCCTTTTTGTAGTGGCTTTCAATAGGAATCCTTTTTGCCAAAGGCTTTCAATAGGAAGTCTTTCGTAGGGGCTTTCAATCGGAATGCTTCTGTAGAGGCTTTCAATGTGCATCCTTCTGTATAGGCTTTCAATGAGAATCCTGCTGCATTGGCTTTCAATACGAATCCTTGTGTAGAGGCTTTCAATGTGCATCCTTTTGCATTGGCTTTCAACAGGAATCCTTTTGTAAGGGATTTCAATAAGAATCCTTGTGTAGAGGCTTTCAATAAGAATACTTTTGTACAGGCTGTCAATAGGAATCCTCTGTAGAGGATTTCAATAATAATCCTTGTGTAGATGCTTTCAATCGGAATCCTTTTGTACAGGCTTTCAATAGGAATTGTTTTGTATAGGCTTTCAATCGGAATCCTTTTGTATTAGCTTTCAATAGAAATCTTGTTGTAGAAGTTTTCAATAGGAATCCTTTTGTATTAGCTTTGACTAGAAATCCCATTGTCGAGGATTTCAATAGGAATGCTTTGGTCAAGGCTTTCAAGAGGAATCCTTTCGTAGAGGTATCAATAGGAATCTCTTTTTCGAAGACGGAGGCTTTCAAGAGGAGGATAAAGAGAGAGGGGGAGAAAAAAGGAGAGAGGGGAAAGCATAGGGATAGTTTCGCATCGGTTTATTTAAGAGAAACAACAAAAGACACCAGGCCCCCCTTGCACCTGGATCGGGGACATGCCCGACATGGGCATAGACGTAAGCTGTCGGAGGTTGATAGATACGGTAGGTTCGCATCGTGCCGACGAGGCAGCGACCCCAGCGCGGGCGTTCAAGGCTGAATGCCGCCATGGACCCAGAATCGGCCAGTATGGGACGGTCTGGCGATCAAAGAGCCGCCGACCCGTGCGGTGTCAGACAGTCAGAAATCAAACGCTGGGTTTCGTCACGACGCGAGTCTAACTTACTTAAAAGGGGAAGAAGCACACAGGCACAATTAGTCGTCGATCCCCAGGAAAATATGGGAACATATGGGAAGTGGGGGGAACGCGAAACTGCAGAAAGTGTAAACAAACAGTGGGAATCATGGGATCTGTGTGCATTTATTCGGGTGTATTTGTTGGTGTGTTCCTGGGTCCTTTCGCTTGCCTGCCAACTCGATCAGCGCGCCGCCTTCCTTGTCGTTCTCGAGATGCTGGCGTGGCCGCGGCCTCCTCTCGTGGGCCTGCGCCTGTCGGGTCTGGAGTCCCGCCGTGCCGTGCGGTGCCCGTTTTTGTTGTTGTTGTTGTTGCTGTTGTTGTTGTTGTTGTTGTTGTTGTTGTTGTTGTTGTTTTGGTTTTCTGTTTGTTGTTTGTTTGTTTTTTCACCTTCTTCTTCTTTTTCTTCTTTTCGGAGCACGACGGAGGTGCCGTGCCGTGCCGTGCCGTGCCCTTCATCAGGCAGGGGCGAAGCGTCTTGGCTCGCCTATAGGCCCGCCAAAGGAGGTTCCGAGAGCCACGTGGGGTCTGCACGACATGTTCGGACTGTCTCGTTGGAGCACATCTCGGGCTTATGTTCTGATTGCACTGCTTCTGTTCTTCGAACGTGTTTGGGTTCTAAGAACATGTCGTGGTATGCCTATAGGACTGCCGTGACGGTCGGTCCATGACCAAACTCAGAATGCGGCACGAGCCAGGCCGCACCGTGCTATGCCGTGGTGACCATGGGTAGTATCATCCAGCGTTGGTGCTTGCGGCCTCTATGGAGGTGTAACTCACCGTTTCCATTTGGCATGGTGGGTCAGTCGATTGTCTGTGCCTCCATCGTTCGTGAATTGATTTGCGTTTGCGGCGCAGCATTGAACATTGAACTGAAATGGGGGAAGTTCTATATTGCAGCCTTCATGTTTTTCGATTTTGTATCCCCGGGTGCGGGATTCAGATTTCCAGCACGGACTTTCAATCCGGGATTTCAGAAGCAATAGCTGTAATTGAGCAGACCCGGACCCACTTATCTAACCCTCTTGGCCGACCCAGACCCAGACCCGAGCTCGAGACGCGCAACGTGCCAGCCACTGAGGTTGCGCAAGCGGCCGCTGCGCTGCTGCTGTCCGCATTTGTCATGGGGTGCTCGCTCGGCAGCTCCCCGGCCAGAGCTGTGTGCCTCTCCCGGGTGCCGTTCTGCCTGTGTCGGCCTGCGCACGCGCGAGTTTTTGGTTGTGCTCGTTCCCCCCCTTCCCCCCTCCCCCTCCTCTCCTCCTCCTCCTCCTCCTCCTCCTCCTCCTCCCCCTCCCCCTCCTCTCCTCTCCTCCTCCTCCTCCTCCTCCTCCTCCTCCTCCTCCTCCTCCTCCCTCTCCTCCCCCTTTCCTCTTTCCTCCTCCCTCCTCCTCCTCCTCCTCCTCCTCCTCCTCCAAATTTCTCCTCCCTCCTCCTCCCCGCCCTTCCGTGGTCGGCCCGCCGGCGAGAGAGGGCGTGAGCTGAGCACGGCCAGCACCAGGAAGCTCTGGCGCTCCGCCGCCGGGCCAGGTCGCCCCGGGCAGACCGCGCGGAGGATCGGGGTGTGGCGGGAGCCAGCGCCCCGCCGCCGAGGCCGCCGTCTCGCAGCACCTCGCTCCCAGCGGCCGAGCGAGCGAGTCGGGGGCGCTCTGTTGCCGAGGGCGAGCGCTCACGAGCGCCTCTGCCGGGCTGCCTGCTGCTTCCTCTCTCCCTCCTCCCTTATCTCTTCCTGCCTGCTGCTTCCTCTCTTCCTCCCTCCTTCCTCTCCTCCCTCCCTCCTCTCTCCTCCTCCCTCCTCCTCCTCTCTTCCTCCCTCCTCCCTCCTTCCTCTCCTTCCTGCCTGCTGCTTCCTCTCCTCTCCTTCCTCTCTCCTTCCTCCCTCCTGCCTCCTCTCTCCGGGCGTCAATGGTTTACTTGCGTGGTGCTCCCTCCCCCCCAGGTGGAGCCCATCCCTCAGGATGATCCGATCCTGAAGGCGCGACCCCCCGCCCAGCCACCGAGGATGATGGTGACCACAATGATTCAGATGCTGCTTGTGATGATAGAGCTGCTGCTGATGATGCAGATGAGATGATCGTGATGATGCCGATGATGATGATGATGATGATGATGCTAATGATGATGATGACAATGATGATGACGATGATGATGATGATGATGACGATGACGTGATGTGTCTGATTAATATGATGATGCTGATCATGCTGATAATGCTTATGATGAGATGATGATGGTGATGATGATGACGATAATGATGACGACGACGATGACGATGACGAGGACGATGATTGTGGTGATGATGATGCTGATGATGATGATGATGGCGAGGGGGGTGGTGATGTTGTTGATGCTGATGAGGAGAAGGAGGAGGAGGAGTAGGGAGGAGGAAGGTTATGGTGATTTTGCTCGCGATGGTGGTGGCAATGGTGATGGTGATAGTAATGATGATGCTGATGATGATGGTGCTGATGGTGGTCATGATGGTGGTGATGATGATGATGATGACGATGATGATGATGAAGAAGATGATGATGATGAGGATGAGGATGATGATGATGACTATGATGATGATGATGATGATGATGATGATGATGATGACGATGATGCTGCATCTGATGATGACGATACTGATCACGACGATGATAATGTTGCAGATGCAGATTATGTTGGTGAGGTTGTGTATGATGCTGCACATGCTGGCGATGATGATGCTGATTATGCTGATGATGATGCTGCTGCTGGTAATGCAGATAGTGATGCTGAGGTCGATACGATAATGATGATGACGACGACGACGATGATGATGATGATGATGATGATGACGCTGATGATGATGATGCTGATGATGATGATGATGATTGTGGTGCTGGTGATGATGATGATGATGCTGATGATGATGATGATGATGATGCTGATGATGATGATGATGATGATGATGATGATGATGATGATGGCGATGGGGGTGGTGATGTTGATGATGTTGATGGTGAGGCGTGGGAGGAGGAGGAGGAGGGAGAAGGAAGGTTTTGATGATTATAATAGCGATGGTGTGGGCCATGGTGCAGGCGATGGCAATGTTGATGACGATGATGATGGGGATGGTGGTGGTGGTGATGATGATGCTGACTTTGACGTTGATGATGATACTGCTGATGATGCCGATACTGATTACGACGATGATGACGTTGAAGATGAAGATGAAGATTATGATGGTGAGGATGCGTGTTATGCTGAAAATGCAGACGATGATGATGCTGGTGACGATGCTGATGATGCTGATTCTGATGATGATGGACGATGATGGTGCTGCTGATGCTGCTGATGATGATGCTGATGATGATGATAATGATGATAACGATGATGCTGATGATTGTGATGGTGGGGGTGGTGGTGGCTGTGGTTGGTTGTGGTGGTGTTGATAACGACAGCGATGCTGATGATGGTGATGATGATGCTGCTGCTGATGCTGGTGATGATGCTGCTGCTGATGATGATGATGATGATGATGGTGGTGATGACGATGCCGACGATGAAGACGATACTGATGATGCTGGTGATGCTGATGATGATGCTGCTGATGATGCTGATGATGATGATCATGATGGTGACGATACTTCTGGTGATTCTGATGCTGATGATACTGACGACCATGACCATGACAATCCCATTGCTGCTTTTGTTGATGATGATGACGAAAATGCGGATGACGATGATGTCGATGATGCTTAGGAGGAGGAGGAGAACGAGGATGAGGATGAGGATGAGGACCATGATGGTGTTGTCTCTTGATGGTGATGCTGATGATGGTGATGATGAGGATGTCGAACATGATGATGATGGTGATGCTGATTATACTGATGATGACGATGATGATGATAATCATGATGATGCTGATGCTGATGCTGATGCTGATGCTGATGCTGATGATGCTGCTGATGATGATGCTGATGTTGCTGCTGCTGATGTTGATGATGATCATGATCATGATGATGACGATGATGATGAGGACGATACTGATGTTGCTGATGCTGATGCTGATGATGCTGATGCTGATGATGATGATGCTGCTGATGATGATGCTGATGATGATGGTGAGGAGGAGGAGGAGGAGGAGGAGGAGGAGGTGGATGCTGATGATGCTGCTGCTGATGATGATGATGATGAGGATGAGGATGAGGATGATGATGCTGATGCTGATGATGATGATGATGATGATGATGATGATGATGATGATGATGATGATGATGATGATGATGATGATGATAATGATGATGATGATGATGATGCTGATGCTGATGATGATGATGATGATGATGATGATGATGATGATGATGATGATGATGATGATGATGATGATGATGATGATGATGATGAGGAGGAGGAGGAGAGGAGGAGGGGGAGGAAGGGGAGGAGGAAGAGGAGAAGGGGGTGGAGGTGGAGGAGGAGGAGGAGAAGGGGGGAAAGGGGGAGGGAGGGTCAAAGAGGATGATGGTAGTGGTGGTGGTGGTTGTGGTGGTGGTGGAGGAGGAGGAGGAGGAGGAGGAGGAGGACCAGGAGGAGGAGGAAGGATAAGGACGAGGAGGAGGAGGAGGAGGAGAACAAAGGATAAGGACGATGAGGAGGAGGAGGAGGAGGAGAGGGAGGGGGAGGAGGAGGAGGAGGAGGAGGTAGGACCACAAGGACGAGGCTCGTCTCAGCGTGTTTTGCCTGTGGGCGGGTCCCCATCAGTTTTGGCCCGCACGGCACTGCCGTTCGAGCCTGCACGAGGGTGGCTGCAGTGGAGGCCCATGCCAAGTTACATGCAGCCACATTTTCTCCTCGTGCTCCGTCCTCACTCTTCCCCTCTTGCTCTGCTGCTGCTCCTCCTCGTGGTCGTCGTCGTCGTCGTCGTCCTCCTCCTCCTCCTGGACCCCCCTGTAGACTCTAGCTCTACTCTCCCCAGCCCCCACCCAGAACCTCCTGCCACGTCCGGAGACCCTCCTATACAGTGGAGGCCCATGCCAAGAAACACCCTGCTTGCCTCCAAGGTGCCCTGGGTTTCTTTGGTTTCGATGGTTCTGCTATGGACAGCGTGGCGCTCTCGCACCAACAAAGATCGATGGACGTCCTGGGGTCTCAGGGTTGGGTTCCTTGTGGAAGGTTTCTTGTGGTCGGGCCCCTACTGTAATTTTCAGGGTCTCTTCTGGACCCACCTGCGCGACGGTCTCTCTTTGATGGCCAGGAGCCGCGGAGCCGGACATGAGCCAGGCGGGGAGAAAACACACATACACAACAAATCGGCGATTCCCAAGGAAATATGAGAAAGTATGGACAGTGGGGGGGAAGACAAACAAGCATAACACATGGACAAATATGGGGAATCTTGCGATTTGTGTCTATTTAGTTGTGTGTGTGTGTGTGTGTCGTGGGCCCCTTCAATGAGGGGCGTGACGCTTGTTGCCAGAAATGGCTTTTGCTCAAGGGTCCCCTGGCCTCTGGCCCCAGACTGGAGTGCGTCTGAGTCTTTCCGCACGTGCTGCGTGAGAGTACATGCGCGAGGAGGGTTGGCGTCAACAAGAGGGCTGCCCAGCACGTGTGCCTCGGTCTGCCCTTGGCACGTGCTTTCGTGTGTGCGTAGCTTTCCGCGCCAGAACCAGATGCGTGCGCGGAGGGGGTGGTGTCGAACGTGCGTCCGGCACGTGTGCCTTCGGCTTGTGCCTCATGCGTGCGATACGCGCGCGGAGGGCGTTGTGTCGAGCGTGCTTCTGGCACGTGTCTTTGTGCGTTTGCTTTCACGTGTGTAGGCGCCAAGGGGGGGACCGAACATGTGGTCGGCGGATTCTTCACGCGTGCAGAGGCGTGCGTGGGGGTGGTGGTGTCGAACATGCGTCTGGCACGTGCGCATGTGAGACGAATCTTGACGCTCGTATGTGCCCGGGGGGGGGTCCTCCCTGCCGCCTCCTTCCCTCTCCCTGCTTTGGCTGCCGCTGTTTACGCGATGCGCTGTGCTTATCAAATCACGGCGTGTGCAGTTACGTTTCCATGGTGTGAATACGTTGATATTCGAAGAAGAAATTTCAGCCAGCGTTGACTCCAAACAGATAGGAGGACAGGATAATGACGAGAGGAGGATGGGAGGGACGAAAGGAGGAGAGGAGCAGGACGGGAGGAGGACGGGAGGAGCAAAGTCAAGCAAGCGCAAGCAAGCAAGCGGAAGCAAGCAGGCGCAAGCGAGCAATAACAAGTTCGCAAGAGCCAGCGATCAAGTGCAAGCAAGCAAGGGCAAGCAAGAGCAAGCAAGGGCAAGCGATCAAGTGCAAGCAAGCAAGGGCAAGCAAGGGGTGCCATTGGAAATAAGGGGGGGTGCCACTGGAAAAAGAGGGGGAGGGAGGTGCCATTCGAAATAAGGGGGGGTGCCATTGAAAAACGGGAGGGGGGGGTCCTAAAGACCAATTGCTTATGATGAGCTAGGACTCCTACAGGGCAAGCCTTTTTGGAGAAACACGACATACGCATGCACTTTTGGCGCTCCGCGCTGATGTCTAGGGGCTGCCGGAGGCGCCGCCGGGGGGTCCCAGCGCAGCTCCAAGAACTCCGCGCGGAGCGCCAGACGTTCCTGTTCATGGCGTCTTTTCTTTCTTCTAGATATGGCCGGCTGGGTTTTCCAATGCCAATGGATCGGGAGACTCTTCATGGGGGGGGATCCCACGGGGGGATGGGCTCCCAGGGGGGGGGATCCCATAGGATCCCCTGGGGGGGGGGCATCCCATGGGGGGGATCCCCTCCTGCCCCCCCATGGGATCCCCCCCCATCCTCCCGAATGAAGCAAAGGTGTCTCGCTGGGGCGCCGAGGCCAGGGGGCGGCGGGCTGCGGCGGCCAGGAGTGGGGCAGGGACAGGGCGGGGGGGGTGAGGGTGCGGCTGCGGAGGCAGACGGCTGCGGTGGGGGTGGTGGAAGGGAGGG
>CAUYUJ010021502.1:0-46991 GCA_963575745.1 Prorocentrum cordatum
GGAGGAGGAGGAGGATGAGGAGGAGGAGGAAGAGTAGGAGGAGGAGCTGGAGGAGGAGGAGGAGGAAGAGGAGGAGGAGGAGGAGGAGGAGGGAGAGGAGGAGGAAGAGGAGCCTCGGGTCGGGGAGCTACCTGGGGGCGCTCCAGGGAGGGGGGGCCCGCCTTCGGCGCGGCCTCGCGCGCTCTGCGCGGAGGCCTGCGCGGCAGGCTGGCGGAGGCCAGATCGGAGGCCGCACGGCGGCGGTCCCGTCGGCGGAAGCAGGCTGCGGAGGGAAGCGCATGATTCTGTAGGCTTACGCCACATCTGCCGACCCCTCTATAAACTACTGCGCGTCCACGATTGCATTCCACGAGGCTTGCCCGAATCATGGCACGGCGCTCGACATCGTTCCTGTTGCCGCCCTGCTGTTGTCGTATGTCGTGGTTGTTGCTTGGCCGCTGCGCGTCGTTGTTGAATTGCAGATCTGACGTATAATCGCTGTTTGTCGCGCGCGAGACGCGAAGAAGAGAACACGCCATAAACATAAGCTTTTGACGCTCCGCGCGGATTCCTTGGAACGGCGCCTGGGACCCCCCACCCCCCCGCGGAGTCTGCGGCGCCGCCCCTGGCGCGCTCCGCGCGCCAGGGAGGGGGGTCTAGCGCAGATCCAAGAAATCCGCGCGGAGCGACAACAGTTTATGTTTATGGCGTGGTTTTCTTCTTAAGACGTCAACATATTTGGGTCCAGGGTTTTCTGGAGTCGGCCTCGTATTGAAATATCGCGACTTCAGAGTTCTGAGGACGTCGTCGATCGATCGATCGAGGGTGGAGCAGCGATATTCAAGGGTCGAGGTTTCACGCTTGGACGTTATTATTCTCCTTGGGCCACGAAGGAGTGAGCACGGCGAGAGGAAGGAAGGGCTTCAGCAGGAAGAGAAGCAGGAAAGCATAAGAAGAAGAAACAGGAAATTAATACTAATACTAATAACAATCGAAGCAGGGGCGGCGGAGCAGCAGCAGCGGAACAACGGGGAAGAGAAGGCAAGGAGAGCCCTCCAGAAAATGTCCAAAACCTACCACCAGCCCAGAATTTTGCAGAGCCAGAGCCAGTGCCCCCTCTCTCCCCTTGCCGATCCTCTTCCTCCTCCCCCAGGCCGTGCAGCAGCATCGCGCCGCGTCAGCGCTGCGCCGAAGCCAGCGATGGCTTTCAAGGTTGAGCGCCGCCAGTTGCCGGGAGTCGGCCACTGTCGAGCGACCTGCGCGGGCGGAGCGCCGCGATCGCCCCGAGGTCGAGCGACCCACGCGGTGACGGAAGCCCGCGCTCGCGCGCCGTCCTCGGCGCGAGCCTTCCGCTGCCTGCCGTTTGGGCCGAGGGGCCGCTGCCGGACGCCGGGTCGGCAGTGCCCGCGATCTCCCCCTCCCTTGATGGGCCCGTTTTCCACCACCACCGTGAGTCGGAGGAGGGAAGAAGAAGGAGGAGGAGGAGGAGGAGGAGGAGGAGGAGGACCCCCTGCTCCTCCGAACTTTTGGTGGCGGCGGTGGAGAACAAGCCCACCATCCCTGCCCAGATGGCGGCGGTCGAGGCCTCCGACCTGGAGGAGCCATCCCCGCTGCTGCCCGAGCGGCGAGGGGGGTCCGCGCCAGCGCGAGGCGCTCGCCCGGCCGCGCTGGCGGGCGTGCTGGCAGTGGCGCTCGCTGCGCTCGCCGCAGCGCTGTCGCTGCGCGGGGCGGCCGGGGGCGCCGCTTCGAGGGCCTCCGAGGGCCGTGTTGGCCTGCTGGAGGCCTCGTCCTGCACGGGGCCGCAGGACAGCAGGGCAGGGCTCGGGGCCCCCTCCCAGGCCCCCTCGCGGCGCCACGCCGGAGGTGTCTTGATTCTACGCTCGGCCTCCCAGGGGGCACTCGCCGGCCGCCAAGGAGATGCTCTGGGCAGCCTTCCCCCAAAGATGCTTGCACTCAGGGGTCCTTACTTCTGCTCGAACGGAAGTGGATCCTGGTGTCGGTCCGACCAGCTCGTCGCCGCCCGTCGCCGCCGTCGCCGTTGGGACCATCGCGTTGCCTTGCCTTGCGTTGATTTGCATCGCATTGTGTTGCTTTGACTTGCTGTGCATGGCTTTGCATTGCGTTGCATCGCAATGCATTGTTTTGCATTGCTGTGCATTGCGTTGTATTTCTTTGCGTCGTCTTATTGGATTGCACCACATGGGTTGCACCATCCCGATTGCACCGCATTGTGCCGCATAGATTGCAAGACACCGCTTCTGGGGGACGACGTCGGGGGTCTGTGGATTGGGTTGGCTGCTGCTAGCAGACAGCTCCCAGAGGTGTCCCAGGCTGGCCTCCTCCATAGCCCGGGGCGGTCTCAAACCCCACAACTTGGGAACGCCCAGGGAGGCGCCGCCAGAGTGCCAAGACCGACCTGGCCAACCCATCCTTTCGAGATTGGCCGCCAGCCCAGACTGCCTCTGGGGGCTGCCCCTGTGCGCAGCCCCTGGCCCTGCCAGGACGGCACGAACAACGGTGGCAGCAACTTGGCGGAGACGGCCGCCGTGACGGGGTCCGCCGAGGACTGCTGCGCGAGCTGCCTGCAGGAGTCCGACTGCAGGGGTTATACCTGGGTGAAGGTCAGAAGAGGAACATAAGATTACCGATACCGCTGTCCGTCCTTCGGCGCCGCGGCTGCATTCGTCTCAGAATCCTGATCAGCATGCTCCCATGGAGAGCTCGGGGGAGTAGCGGTATCGGTACCTCCCTCCTCCCCCCGCAGGGATCTGGCGAGTGCTGGCTCAAGTCCTCGCTGGGAAGCTCCGAGGCCGACGGCTCCGTCGTGAGCGGCTCGGTGGCGCTCGCGGTTGCAGCGGCGTCTGGCCCCGCGCCCTCCGCGGCTGCGCCGGCTCCCGCGGTGGCCTCCGCTGAGGGTCGCGTGTGTCCACGCCTGGGGTGCATTCTTCCTCCGCCGACTGCAGGAGTTGCCACCGGGTCGTGCAGAGCGTTGGATGTGGACAGCTCCCGCTGTCGGGGGGCGTGTGCAGTACCCCGCGAGTTCCTCTGGGCACGTCTTCAAGTTTGTGGACGTGGGTGCCACACCGCCGAGGTTGCGCCATAGGCTGAGTCACAGGTTGCCCTGGCACCCCGCAGTCTACCAAATCTTCCTCTGCCTCAGTGCGTGCACTGTTGCGATAGGCTGCAATGTTGGTTGCATCAGGCAGTCCGCAATCTGCCAGACCGTCCGTTGCCTCCGTGGGTGCACCATTGAGCCATGTGCAGGTCGCGCCAGGCATCCAGCAATCTGTGAAATTATCCGCTGCCGCAGTGCTTGCGCATTTTGATTGGAAGCGCCGTTACAGCATTCGCTCGATGCGTGGGGGGATACATCCCCGGCGTGCCAGGAAAGTAGATTGTACATACACACACACGACGCGCCGCCCCGCCTGGGGCGAGAGCTGGACACACATGCGGCGAGATGCCTTTTCGGGCGCTCGGCCTCCAAGTGGCCGTGCAGGCCGGGCTCCCGCGCGTGTGTCCCAGCGCGTGGCCGGACGCTCTGCGTGTGAACCCCGCCGTGCGTGTGCTCTCCTTGCTCCCTGCAGCACAGCGGGCGCGCAGGTCACGCGGCGCACGGGCCCGCTGCCGCGGGGCGCAGCAAGGAGGCGGCAGCGCCAGCGAAGCGCAGGCGGCCCGTGGCTCCGACGGAGGCCCCGGCCGGCGCCGAGCAGCTCCCGTGGGCCGAGGCCAACACGAACGACGGGCACCTGAGCGACAGCAGGGCCGCGGTGTTGCTGGGCAAGACGCTGCGCGCCAGGGTGGACGTCAGCCAGGTGGGCTGCGGCTGCGTCGCGGGCTTCTTCCTCTACGAGGGCCCGCAGGAGCCGTACTGCGACGCAAGCGGCTCCTGGCCCGGGAAGGTCGGGGGGCATCAGCGAAGGGGTCTCGGTCGGCTCGGCCGCGCCGCGGTCAGCTGAGCGCAGTCGGCGCGGTTCAGTCTGCTGTCATGTCGTTGCGACGTTGCGCGCTTCCAGGCTGCTTGTGGCGTGTCGGTCTCGGTTCATGAGCGCTCCGCTAGCCTTCGGTTCGTGAATTGACTACAGGCGGTCCATCGGAAAACCTGCCGAAATCTTCAAAACATCTTCGGCCGGAAACTCAAACTCCAAAAACAAATAATCTTGAATGGGAAACTCA
The DNA here is from genome assembly GCA_963575745.1 of Prorocentrum cordatum. Classification (NCBI taxonomy): domain Eukaryota; class Dinophyceae; order Prorocentrales; family Prorocentraceae; genus Prorocentrum; species Prorocentrum cordatum. Next base: position 4,156 of record CAUYUJ010021502.1, read on the forward strand.
AAATCCAAGACAACCTGAGAAAATCTCAAACACAAAACCTGGGGAAAACTCAAAAGCAGAAGAAACTACAGAAAAGCTTGAAGCCGAAACCTGGGAAAAAGAAATCAACCCACAAACAACTTAGAAACACCTGAAGCTGAAACCCAGAAACAAAACTCAAACCCGGAAGGTTGTGCTTTTTTGTTAGACAGTTGTTGTAAGAGTTTTCAAGCGTTTAGAGTTGTTTGAGTTGTTTCCAGAGTTGTTTAAGAGTTTCCAGTCGTTTAGAGTTGTTCCCGAGTTTTTTTAGAGTTGTTTTAAGAGTTTTTAGAGTTGTTCCAGAGTTTTTTCCAGAGTTCCCAGAGTTTTTCCCAGAGTTGTTTCCCAGGTTTCGGCTTAGAGATGATCTGGAGTTGTTGTTTAGTTTGAGTTTTTTGTTTTCCCAGGTTTGAGATTCAGTTTTTTCTATGTTTTTGTGGTTTGAGTTTTTCGCAGGTTCGGTGTTTGAGTTGTTTTTCAGGATGTCGACCTCCCCAGGTTTTGGTTTCAAGAGTTCCTGATATTTTTTGTTGGGTTTGGGTTTTTTGGCCCGAAGTGGTCGTGGACCGCCTGTAGTCGCAATTCACGAACCTAACACTAGCCAGCGAACCTACATGCCATCCAGAGCCATCTGCTAATCTCGGGGCTGGAAGTCACTGCTTTGCCCTTCCCCCGTCCTCCTTCCTACGCTCGTCGTCGTCCTCTCAGCGTTCGATCGGTTTCGGTCCCGCTGTCGGTTTGGCTGGTTTTCGGTTTTGTTGTTGCTGCGGACGGCCGTACAGGTGGAGAGGTGCGGAGAGATCGACTTGTTCGAGGGCAATAAGCACTCGTGGCATTCCACGCTGCACAACAAGCTGGACCACCCAGGCCAGCAGGGCGGCTTCGGCGGCATGCAGCAAGAGGACATGACGTACGGTGCTGGCCCGCGAGACATGTCTGGGGCCCACTACGGGCCTGGGGGCAGTATCGTCGACACCGAGAGCCCGTTCAACGTGGCCATCTCTTTCCCCAAGGGCCCTGACGGCAGCCTGGTCGACTTCGTCGTGATGCTCTACCAGGACGGGAAAGATCAGGCGATCGAGTGGCGCGTGAACAAGAAGCGGGAGCGCGAGGGGATGGATTGCACCCGCGAGTGCGACAATTGCTTCAGCAAGGCGGGCTGCGTGTACGGGCAGGACGACCTTGACACGTTCGCGGGCATGCTGTCAGCTGGCATGACCGTGCAGTCGACGTGGTGGAGCACCGACGAGCCGTGGCTTGACGGCGTCCTGGACGAGGAGGAGGGCGGCTGCAAGGTCGACCCCGGCCAGGAGGGGCAGGAGAGCTACGGGACCTACAAGGTTGCCCATGGCGAGTGCGACGGAAAGTCGTACTCCGTGGACAGCTGGACTCTGGAGGACGTGCAGGATCCCGGCGAGGACTGGGCGGCGGTGCTGGAGGCCATGGACGCGTCGCCCGTCGTCAGCAAGAGTTGAGTCTCCTCCTCCTCCTCCTCGTCCTCCTCGTGCTGGAGCTGCGTCGCCCGTTTGGGCAGCTCCTCGCCACCACGGCCGACCTGCCCAGGTGAAGTGCGGTCCGCAGCACGGCCCCGGGATAGGTCAGGTGGCCGACCTTGTGGCCCCGAAGCCCGGGCCAATCTGCGTCCTCGCGCCGTGAGCACGTGACGGCGGGCGGATTTCGGCGATCTTCGTCCTCCAGGTGCCCTTGCCGGGGGGCCCGGGGCCGTCAAGAGACGACGCGGGACGAAGAATGGGTCGCGGCGCAGGGGTCGGTGCTTTTGGAGGCCGATGTTTTGAGACACATCACGACGTCGGGGTAATGTTAGCCCCAGAGTTGTGAAGAGAGGACCTTCATCCCGTCTTCTCTCGGGGGGGGCACGGCGCTCCCGGCGGCGAAAGATTCATTATTCTCCCCCCCCACGGCCGCGGCGGCTACGGAATCGCGGCGTCTCAGTATCCGCTGCCTGCCATAAGTCGCATGATCGAAGATGTGGCTCCAGCGATCTTGGACCGCTCATACATGTATTGTTCTGGGCCCCAGAGATTTGGTTTGTAAGAACTGTTGGCCAGCGCGGACCCAGACAGTGCGTTTCTGGTCAAATCTGCAGTGCAGTACATGTGGAACAATCTATGTAGTGCAAACTCTGTGTTGCAAGCTATGTGGTGTAATACAGATGGGATGCGGTGCAACCTATGCTGTGCGCAATCTACGTGGTGCAGAATTTCATGTGGTGTAATCTACGTTGTGTAATATCTGTGCGTAATATATGTGACGCAGTCGACGTGGAACGATATGTGGGGTGCAATCTTTGTGGCGCGCGATCTGTGCGGTGCAATCGACGTGATACCACATTTGTGGTGCATACTATCTTGTACAATCTATGTAGTGCAATGGTTTTTACCCATGAGTTGACACATCCCACGCTCTTGCAAACATCCCACCCGCCCACCCGCAACTTGGTTTGCAAAAGCCATGCGGTGGCGATTGCGATGCATGCTCGCCTCCCTGCGAGTCGGCGACTTTGGCGGGCGCGGTATCATGGCACGCCGACTTCGGTAGACGCGATGATGATAGTTGCAATGCTGGTGACGATGTTCGCACCGATGAAGGCGTGGCCGGTGCGGGCGGCAATGCTGATCACGCCGACGACGATGACGGCGTCCTCGCGTCGGCGACGAAGCTTTTGGAAAGCGTTCGACATGCGTGCGCGGTCGACGCGCGAGTGTGCCCCGCATGGTTTGATTTGACACGGATCGCGCCCCCCCCCCAGCACGCGCCGCCAGAGGCTCGTTTTGCAGAATCGCATGAAGATGTTGAAACGTTCGCAAGAGCGCGCGCAAGTTTTTTGGGCAGCTGATGTTGCGAAACCTTGTTTTGTTTTGGTTAGTGTTGTTTCGACATTCTGTTTTGAAACCGTTACGAAACCAGAACAGTTTTTCAAGGATTGCGGCATGCGCGCGCGACGACGCGCGCGCGCGCACATCGTCCACTTTTTGCAAAGGATTATCGCGACGGCTCGCGCGCAAAGGTATTCGAACGATTTCGACATGCGCGCGCAAAGCCCGTTTGGTAGCATTTTATGAACATGTTGAAAAAGTGTCTGTCTTCTGAAGAATTCCCAAGAGCACGCGCGTAGTTTTTTCTTTGGGACAAAACAAAAGAAATAGTTGTTCTTGTTTGGGATATCCGTGTTGCGACACCATGTGTTCTTTTACATGGTGTTTGGGCGGCTGGTTTGAATTCTCTCTGGAACCTAAGGTTTTTGAAGGCTTTCGGCATGCGCGCGCGACCACGCGCGCGTGTGCAATTAGCTTGTTATTTGCAAGCGGTTCGTGATAACTTATGATTTGTGATCAACGGGTGCGCGCGCACAATTTTTTTTTCCCGAGGATGGCGGGAGGGGGGGGTCGATTCCGGCTCGGCCGGGATAGTATGAATTCGTAGTTCAGGTGGACGATGGGGCAGAATCGTAAGCACATTGCAGTACGAAAAGGTGGACCGATAAACCTGGGGGGGGGTCAATGTGGTGCAATATACGCGGTGCGAAATATGTTGTGCAACCTATGGGTTGAAGTCTATTTGGTAAAATCAATGTGGTGCAACCGACGTGGTGCAGCAACCAGGCTCATGAGACGGGCGGCGACGAGGCGGCGACGGGGCGGCGACGCCAAGCACGGAGCCGCCAGACCGGCAGCCATGCCCAGTTCCTTAGAACAGAAGTAAGAACCCATGAGGGCAAGCACTGTTTTGGGAAAACCTTTTTGGACTAACTTCACCTCGTCCTGCCAGCCCTCCGAGCTGCTCCCTGTGCGAGCGCCGCGCGGAAGCTTCGGGTTCGGGCCGATGAGTTGCTCGCGGGCTGCGGGCGCATGGCGCAATTTCCCTTTACAGGGACAGGATAATTCGAGAGCGGAGCGGAGTCGTTGCAAGGTTGCCGTTCGCACGTCGTTGGAAAGAGGTCACCGTCCTGGAGAGCGGGGTTCCCTCAAGCAGCCTTCTGGGAAGGACGTAAACTCGGCCAGGAACAACTAAGGCCAAGCTCAAACTGGCCAGCTAAACTTGGCCAGGCTTAGCTCAACCTGGCCATGCGGAATTCGGCCCGAGCCGAGTTTCGCCTTGAAAGCTAAGCCTGGCCGAGTTCAGCCTGGCCGACTTCCGGCTGGCCGAATTTTTCCCTTGTCTTGTTCCTCAGTTTCTAGCCCCTTCCCGGACACCTTCCTGACCATCGTTTCTCAGAGGGTGAATCCAGGTGTCCGCCACAGGGTGTTTTCCATTGTGGGTGTTAAATAATCCATTCATAGCTTTAGCAATCACCCATTCAAATGCTCCGGTATGTTGGCATCCACTACGTACTGATGGGCGCATTGAGGATTAAAGCGGTACAGAATTGTCCGTGAGCGGAAACGCATCGCCTAGCCATCGTTGCCCGCCTTGCTGCGTCGCGGGCCATCACCCGGAGTGCATTGGGATGTTGGTGTGCGTGTCCACAATGTGACTTCGCCCTTAAGTTTTTTCTCACCGAAGTATGATTCCACATGTTGTGTCGATTCATAGTTTGAGCCAACCTTGACTTCTCAGCGTCGGCCTGCTAATCAACAAGAGCACTAAAACTTAAACATGTGAATTCACGCCTTGCGACCTTCAAATTTCGAATTCACATCTTGAGTTCTACCAGGATGTGAATTCATACATTGCGTTTTCACACAAATTCACATGTTGCGTTTTGCAACGCGCCGGCTTCCTGGTGCTTGTGCCAGAGACGATGGCTGGGCGATGCGTTACCGCCATCGGACAACGCTCGATCGCAGCATTATCGCCCCGATATGCCCACGAAGGGTGGATGCCAACCGTACCGAAGCACTTGAATGGGCGAGACATGAGCCATGAATTGTCCATTCAGCATCCCTTGACCACACCTGGTGGCGGACACCCGCATTCACCACCATTCACCCGCGGACAGCCGCGCCCAGCCAGCCGGGGCCACACGAGTACACCCCAGGCGGCCCCAACAAAGCGAGCAACTAGCGTCAAATTGCTTGTCTCTCTCCTCCTGCTGCCCCTCCGACTCCCCACAGGAGGAGGAGGAGAAGAAAGAGGAGGAAGAGGAGGAGAAGGAGGAGGAAGAGTTGGACGACGCGCATATGTGCGAGGTCGACGAGGACGAGGACCAGTGTAAACCTAAGGAGCATCAACGATATTGCAGCGAAGCCCTTCCTCCAAGTTCCCTCTTCAGAGGTCCCTGCAATATAGTTTTCTTCATTGCGGGAAATGCCCCATTGGCAGATAAACGTCTGACAGTTTTCAAATGGTGCCAAAACAGCTTTCTTGGTTGAGTGCCGCAAATCAACGCGTCTGTTGAGATCCTAAACCGTGCCAGTGTGCTACTCGTGGAACTTCAACGCCGCGAATCAAGCTAACTGCTGAGTCCTGGCGATTCAAAATCGTGTCAGAACAGCATGTATACCCGGGACATCAACCATGCGAATCCTCGAAACCGCTTCAAATTTTCAAAGACGAATGCGCGCGGCGCGCAGGCGAGAACGATATTCTGAAAACCGAGCCGCCACCCATCCGTGAGACTCTTGCGAACTTGCAAGACGAGCGTGCGCGGCGCCAAGGCGAGAGCCACACGCTTCAAACAGCCCGCCCTCCAGGCGCGCACTTGGCGCAAAAAGTCTGCACACGACTGTGCCCTCGGCGCCGAGGCGAACGCCACCTCTGAGAATGGCCCGCCCTCCATCCGCGAAGCTGCTGCAACATGCAAGCGCCAGGATTGTACCTGATGGGGAGGTCTCGGGCGAGACGCCTGGCCCCGCCCTGATCTTGCGACAGCGAGGGGTTGTGCATACCCGCAGAGATGGAGGAGCAGGGAAGACCCGGCACTCCGACGCCGCGATTCTCTCACGACGTGGACCCCCAGCGGTCTGGACTCCCTTCCCCGGGGCCGGTTGTTCATCCGGCGTCGGGTTTTTGCTCACGGTCCCGAGGGTAAGGGCCTCCGGGGGCCGAAACTAGCGAAAGATCTCGCGCCGTGATGTTTCATGGCACGAGGGCAGAGAGGGAGGGAGGAGGGGGGAAGGAGGAGGAGGAGGAGGAGGAGGAGGAGGAGGAGGAGGAGGACACGGAGGGAGGAGGAGGAGGCGGAGGGAGGAAGCAGGAAGGGAACCTCAGGTTCGGTTGCGGTTTTCCTCGGGGCGTCCGTCCTGCTGCGTGGGGCCTTCGCCCAGAAGGGCAGCTGCGGGCCAGCGCAGCACGGGCGGCGGGAAGTATCCCAAGGGACTGCTCCCGAGGGAGGAAGAGAAGGAGGATGGGAAGTGGGGGAGGAGGAGAAGCAGGAGGAGAAGGAGGAGGAGGAGGAGAAGGGGGACGAGGCGGAGGAGGAGGAGAAGAAGGAGGAGGAAAAGGAGGAGGAGGAGGCGGAGAAGGGGGAGGAGCCCGAGGAGGAGGAGGAGGAGGAGGAGCAGGAGGGAGGAGGAGGAGGAGGGAGGACAGAGGAGGAATGAGTCAGGAGGGAGGTGGGTAAGGAGTGAGGAGGGCGAAGGGCAGAGAAGGAAGGAGAGAGGGAGGGAGGAGGGAGGAGGCAGGAAAGAAGAGAGAGGGAAGAGGGGGGATGGCGAAGGGAGGGAGGGAGGGGGAGGGAGGAGGGAGGGAGGAGGGAGGGAGGAGGGAGGGAGGAGGGAGGGAGGAGGGAGGGCAGGAAGCAGGAGGCACATGGGCAGGAGGAGGCCCGTGTCCCGCGGCAGTCGAGGCCTGGTCTGCCCCGAGAGGAGCGAGCAGCCGGTGCTGCTCCACATACAGAAGGCCCCCTCGCAGGAGACCCCCGCGGCGTCAGGGCCACAGGGCGCGCGGGAGGGGCAGCGGGACGCGGGATGGGGCGTCTTCGCTGGTTCTCGGCGGCTTTTCAGCCTCAGGATGCGCTCCAGCAGCTGCGCCTCGGCGACAGGGCGGGGGGAGGTACGGTCGGCAACTTTTGGTTAGCGTGTCGCTCCGCCTTGCAGCGAAGGAGAAGAGAGGAGAAGGGGTGTTTGCAGCCCCTGCTTCAGCCCCTGGGTGTGGCCGTGACGCCGCCCCGCGCCCGCTGCCAGGGAGGGGCTGGCTGGCCGCCCCGGCCGCTCCACGGCGACGCACCTCGCCATGTGAGTGCCCTCGCCTCCCTCCCTCACTCCCGCTTCGCGGCCGCTTCCGCCTGTCTCCCCCTCCTCCTGCCGCAGGTTGAGTTGCGCTATCCGCTGTCGCGCGTGCGGGTTGCCTCTGCCGCTCTGCGCCGTAAAACATGTGTCGCGCCGCCGTTCTGGGCCGCCGCGCCTCGGCGCGACACGCCAACCAGGTCCCGGTCCCCAGGCATCAACATTCCGAACTTTCCCTCGGCTGCCGTCCCACGGAGCAAAGCGACGCGCCCGCTCGTGAGGCATAGCGCATCGCCGGGGACGCCATCCCGACAATGTAAACCAAAGTTCCTGACCGTGGACCCGAGGTCTCCGGATATGTCCATGGGTGTTCAGCGTTCTCCGGCCTCGGGATGCTCTCCAGCAGCTGCGCCTCGCCGAGGGCGGCGTGCAGAGGTGTCCGGATCGTCCCAGACGTCCGCCTGAAACCCGAGTTAGGGCCCGAAGGCCACACACCGAGGATCTCTGGGGGGAGCGAGGAAGAGGAGGAGGAGGAGGAGGAGGAGGAGGAGGAGGAGGAGGAGGAGGAGAGGAGGAGGAGGAGGAGGAGGGGAGGGAGAGGGATAAGAGGGAGGATTAGCAGGGGGGCGAGGAGGAGGAGGAGGAGGAGGAGGGAGGAGGAGGACGAGGAGGAGGAGGAGGAGGAGGAGGAGGGGAGGAGGAGGAGGAGGAGGTACAGGAGGGGAAGTCACACACACACGCACACACACACACACACGCAAATACATACATATATATATATCCAAGGAGAGAGGAGGAGACGGAGGAGGAGGAGGAGGGAACGAGGAAGAGGAGGATGAGAAGGAGGAGCAGGAGGAGGAGCAGGAGGAGGAGGAGGAGGCAGGAGGAGGAGGAGGAGGGAGCAGGAGCAGGAGGAGGAGGAGCAGGAGGAGGAGGAGAGAGGAGGAGGAAGAAGGAGGAGGAGGAGGAGGAGGAGGAGGAGGAGGAGGAGGAGGGGGAGTCGACACGTTGACACACACACACACACTCACATACACACACACACATTCAACCACAAGCAGCCGTCTCGCTCAAACTCCTGAGCGGTTGCTGGGAGAAACCGTCCCTTTCGGAGGAGAGGGGGGGAAGGATGATGACGAGAAGGAGGAGGAGAACGAGGAGGAGAACGATGAGGACGGGGAGGACGATGCGAAGCAGCAGGAGGAGGAGAAGAGCAGCAAGACAAGGAAAAGAGAGGGGAGAGATGAGAAAGGCCAGCCACTGGGCCCTCGGGTCTCGTGGCAGGGGGGCCTGTCTGACCGCGCGTGTAGGCTGCCTGGGGTAGCCTAGGGCCCGTCCCGGGCGGCCACCGAAGCACCTTGTGCTGCTTTCTCTCGGTGACGTCCTGAAAATTGACTTGAAGCCTTTCTGAAGGTCTTGGCTTAAACAGTCGGTTCGAGGCGTAAGATCGAGGTCGGTTCGGGGAAGGTTCCCTCGTGTTCTTCGTGCCTGTTGGATGTTCTTGTGCACCCTGAGGAGCGTACCCTTTCATGTTCTGTGCAACTTGGCCAACGGAGGGTCTCGTGCTCTTGAGGGGTGTTCTTCTGGCCTAGGTCCGACTGCACCCATCTTGGAGCGCCGCACTGCCTCGGAGGCGACTCCAGCAACTTCCGAAGAGGCCACCGGTGCCGCCCTGCACAGGCTCGGACCCACGAGGCCAGGGGCGCTCTTGGGGCTCCAGGAGGCCGCGGAGCAGAGGCGATCCCCGGACCGCCTCGCTCCACAGGGTCTCTCGCAGGCGAGAGCACTCCTGGGCCCGGGCGGCGGAGGGCGCCGCCGCAGGCTGCGCAGGGGTCGAGAGCGACACGCCGCCCGCTGCACACGTGCCCGAGCGCTGCGGCTGGTGAGACGCCGGGCTGCGCACAGACTTTTTTTGATCCGCGGGTCGAGAGCGCACCTCTTCCGGTCGAAGCTAAGCGGGCCGCGCACAGCTTTGATTAACAAAGGGGGGGGGAGGCAGAAGGAGGGGCCTCACGTCCAGGCTGCGCACAGACAGTCCCCCCAGGTAGCCTCAGCTGGCCTCAACAGGCCCTGGGCGGTCTCAACACCTTGGCGCCGCCCTCGTGGCTCTGAGGCGCTCCGCGCCCCGGTGTTGAGACGTGGAGGCCGCCCTGGACTTCCGGGGGGGGCCCGTTGAGACCAGGGTCTGCTTTGGGGAGCTCCTGGTGCGCAGCACCCAAAGTCTTCGAACCCATGCTGGCCGTCGCCGACCTGTGAAAATGGTCCACGACTTGACGACGATCACGACGGGCGACGGCTAAGAGCGACACCGACGTTTCCGCAGTCAGTCTTGCTCATGGTGATGGTCTTCTTCCCCTGCCAAAACAGCGATCAGCTCTGGGCGACTCTCGCTGCGAGCAACTTGGCTGTGTCCGCGTCGTGCCTTCAAAGTGGCCGCGCTGTCTTAGTCAAAGCCTTGATCGGAACATGCCGCCGCAGAGAGCCCTGACAGATCCCGACAGCTCTCTGTGGTCTTGCATGGTATTCTGCGCAGCCTCCAGGTGTCCAACAGGGAAGAGTGCATCTGGAAGCATGGGAGGAAGCAGATCATGCGACACGTATGCTCTGACGATTGCGCGCCCCCTCGCGTGCGCAGAGCGCTGGGCGTGCCAGGAACCCCGGGTACGGGGCCCTGCAGCGCGCGTGGATGCCGCACCCGCGCCAGAAGCAAGGCGGGGGCGGGGTGAGCACCGCAGAGCCGAGGCGCTGAAGCAGCGACCCCCATCGGGACCCGGCGACGAGGAGGAGGAGGAGGAGGAGGAGGAGGAGGAGGAGGAGGAGGAGGAGGAGGAGGAGGAGGAGGAGGGAGGAGGAGGAAGGGAGGAGGGAGGAGGGAGGAGGGAGGAGGGAGGAGGGAGGAGGAGGGAGGAGGAGGAGGGAGGAGGGAGGAGGGGGAGGGAGGAGGGAGGGGCTCTGGCCGTGCTGCGGGCCGCTCCTCGGAGCGGGGCCGTGGCAGCCTGCGTCGTGGCCGGGGCTCCAGCGGGGTCAGCCACAGGGCCACCCTCGTGCTCTCGTCAGCTCTCCTCGTGGTAGCACGACGGCTGCACAGTCGAAGCGAGGAGCCGAGGAAAGGGTTCGTGCTCGCGCACAGGCCGCTGGGCCTCCACGGGCTTCTTCCTCGCCGCGGCCGGAGCCGTCCTCACCAGGTGGATCAGCACGGGCCCCCGGAGGGTTCAGAGGACAGATTCTAGACGGTTGGCCTGATCAGGCATGCGGGGGGCAGCAGTGGAATAGAGGCAGGGAAGCTTTCATATCCCAAGAGGGGGAGGATGGATGAGGAACCAGAGAAGGAGGTGAAGGTGAAGGAGAAGGAGGAGAAGGAGGAGAAGGAGGAGGAGGAGGAGGAGGGGGAGGAGGGGGAGGAGGGGGAGGAAGGATCAAAAGCACGAGCACGAGCGATTCAACGTAGTCGATAAACCGCACACTGCCACCCACTGAGTTTGTCGAAAGACTCCACGAACAGGAAGGTGAAGTACCACGGCAAGTAGTAAAGGGATCCCGAGGAAATGCGATGCGAGGCCCAGGTAGTACGTGAGGTTGTTGCGCGACACATGAATGGAGCCCCAAGCCACACAGACCACTGATGAATACCCCATTGAACCAAGTGAAGACCAACAGGCTAAGTTGGAATGAGTCTAGCTCGATACGGCCCTTACCAAGACACCTCAGATCAACGGGCTACCTCGAAATATATCGTCTTCCACACACAGCCACGCAACTGGCAGAGCAAATCGAACAACTTCTTTCCTCCATACCTTTCCAAGTTGAACGTGACACTGTGCACGGGACTTCTGAAAATTGACCCATTGAAACCACCATCCAGTGATGCACGGAGGACCAAGCTGATGAGGAAGAGGAGGAGGAGGGGGAGGAGGAGGAAAAGGAGGAGGGCGAGCAGAAAGGCCAGAGACCTCTTGGATTCTTTTCGGAGTCTTTTCGGTTGTTTTTTGATATCTTTTTGCGGGCCTCTTGGGGCCTCTTGGGGGCCTCGTGGTGGTCCCGGGGGCCTCTTGAAGCGTCTTGTGTGCCACGGGTGGGCCTGTTGTGGCCTCTTGTGGCTCTCTTAGGAGCCTCTTGGGGGCCTCGTGGAGGCATTTTGGGGGCATCTTGGGGGCCTCTTGGGTCTTGTGCGCCTCTTGGGCCACTCGTGGGAGCCTCGGGGGCCATCTTGGGGCCATCTTGGAGGTGATCGATCACAGAAGGGGGTACATATTTAGACCCTTCCCAGAGGCCAACATTTGGCCAACACCTTTGTTAAATCACGGCTCTTGCTTTCTCATCGAGGCCGTTTCGGACGCTCTAACCCCTCGCCGCCCCCACCCCCCTCCGGACTCCTGGGGAGGGGGGGAGAGGGAGGGGTAAACCCCTCCCCAATGGGCAAGAGGGAGGATGGAAGTGGAAACGCTCTAAACCACTCACGCCCTGCAGGGCTGCTGGGATTTTGCGCGGAGCTGGGGTGGGCGGCGGGAGAGAGCCGCTATTGTCTCGGTTGGCCCTCCTCCTGTTTTGGCCGCCGTCGCCGCGACGGCAGGAGGAGTACATCCGCGGCCAGATGCGGAAGAACCCCTACGTCCGCAGGGAGGGGGGGGCTTGGCATCGCTCGGACGTGTGCGTTTTTCCTTCGGCGAGGACTATCGAGGAGCATCCTCGATCATTTCGCGAAAAAACCACGCACGAAACCGACAAAAAGCACACGGAATGGACGTCCGAGCGATGGCGAGAGGGGGGGGGCACGGGACACGCGAGGCTCGAGCTTTCCAAGGCTCTCCGGCCTGCTGCCGGTCCTGGACGGCCCCAGCGGGAAATCAGACCGCAGTGTTCGTGTGAGATGTTTGCAGCGTGAGGGCGCATCAGAGTTTCAGGCCAGGCCCGCTGATTGCTCTGACGGCCCCGTCAGGCAGGTTCGAGTCCCCACAAATCGAGTCTCGCGCCTCGGGGTCTGGTTTTTGCTTCGTTTTGGAACCACGTGGGGCGTCCTGTCCAACCCCAGTCCCCCGCCTCCCTTGTCTCCCGGCCCTCCATCTCGTCCTCCTCCTCCTCGTCCTCATCCCCCTCCTCCTCCTCCTCTGTCTTCTCCCGCGCACTCTTCTTCTCCCCTCGTCATCTTCCTTTTTCCCCCGCTCCTTCATCCTTCCCCTCCTCCCCCTCTCTTGGCTGACGACGACCACGACGCCGATGCCGACGCCGACGCCGCCGCCGCCCCCGACGACGACATCATCCTCAAACGTAGCCGCCCTCGTGCTCGCCGCCGCCGCTTGTGGTCCTCGTCGCCGCCGGCGCTGTCGGCGTCGCGGTCGTGGTCGCCGTCGCTGCCGCCGCTCGTCACGACCGTCGTCGTCCTGGCGGTGGGCGTCGGCGGCGTCGGGAGCTCAGATGAGGTTGAAAACGCTGGGGGGGGTAATATGTTCCGTTTTCATCGTTTCCGTTCTCGGCCAACCAACACAGAACACGGCAGCCCAGACTATAAAAAGCATGGCAGCACAACGCGGAACCGAAGCGAAAACGGCGCGAACGAGACCCCCCAAATTGAGGGTAAACAAATGGCCCCACAGCGGATAACAGGCTCCTGATTTGGAAGGCTGGCAAGACGCCCCCCCTCCCCCCCGCGATGCTCACATCAGCTCAGGCCTGGAGCCGCTGTCGTCCGCCAGGTCTCCACCGAGATCGGGCCCACCGTGGCCCACCTGCGGGAGAGGATCTGCACGGACCTCGGCATCCGCCGGGCCCTCGGCTGCCGCCGCGCGACGCGCCAGGGAAGGGAGAGGAGCGGGAGCGAACGAGGAGGCGGGCTTCCGCGGGCTTCCGCCACGGGCAGCTTTTCTGTCATCATAGAGGGCCAGCGGGTACGGTTGGGAACGTTTGAATCGCGCGTCTTTCTGCGGGTTCTGACCCACCACGCCTCGGCGCGACATGCTACAGTGCCGTTTTTTTAAACACATGCTCCGCGTGCGGATCATGTATCGAACATGCAGGGATTCAGTATTAAAAACAACGATGCGTTCACGCATACATGTATTCATACATTAATCATTAATCATCAGGAGGTGAAAAACACACAGACACAAGTAATCGTCGATTCCCAACTAAATATGGGAAAGTATGGGAAGTGGGGGGGAAGACAAACACCCAGAAAGTATATGAACATATAAGGGATCAGGGTATTTGTGTTTATTTATTTGTGTGTCCAGGAGCCCCTTTAATTCAAAACTCCTATATGTTTGTTCAAACATCCTATGTATTAAAAGCTGCCCTATATCCACTCCGCGGCCCCCAGGCGTCCGCGCCCCGAGAGCGTGTCCGCGCGTCCCCCGCCCCGCGGAGCGGAGCGGCACGCGGCCCACCTGCACGGCACACGGCGTGCCGCTGGGGACCCGCCGCGGCGACGTGCTCTTCCTCCCTCCTCCTCCTCCCTCCTCCTCCTCCTCCTCCTCCTCCTCCTCCTCCTCCCTCCTCCTCCCTCCCCTCCTCCCTCCTCCTCCTCCTCCCCTCCTCCTCCTCCTCCTCCTCCTCCTCCTCCTCCTCCTCCTCCTCCTCCCTCCTCCTCCTCCTCCTCCTCCTCCTCCTCCTCCTCCTCCTCCTCCTCCTCCTCCTCCTCCTCCTCTCCCTCCTCCTCCCTCCTCCTCCCTCCTCCTCCTCCTCCTCCCTTCTCCTTCTCCTCCTCCTCCTCCTCCTCCTCCTCCTTCTCCTCCTCCTCCCTCCTCCTCCGTCCGTCCGTCTCCGTCGGTTAACAACTCTTGGTGGCTACCCGCAAGAGTTGTTCTTCTGTGTGGGTCCACAGTGGGCCCCCAGCAGCGGCTTGCACGCTTTGATCAGGCCGCTCTCGCGGCCCCGGGAAACCGCGCACCAAAGTCACTTGTGCCCAGGCCCACCCTTGCGGAGTAGGGGAGCAGTAGCTACGTAGCATAGTTACGGAGGAGTAGGGGGCGGCGGATCGGTGCGGGAAGGCTACTCGGATCTGTGTTGGGAAGAGGGGTCCCAGTCACATCATCCGGGTCACAGGATGGAGCGTTCGCGAGTAAGTTGCGATTCGGTCCCTGCGATTCCCTCCTGCCCGCCCGCCGGGAGGCGCGAGGAGGGGAAACTGAAGACACGGCACAGACACAGTCGCGATTAGGGGCTCTGCGGTGGCGCCGATTTCGCGCATGCGCATGGCTGGAAAGGAACAGGCAGAACACCCCAGCGCAAGCGTCATGGTGCCGGTGCGTTGAGTCGCCCGTGACCGCTCCACGTGCGAAGTAGTTCCCAGCATTGAACGGCAGTGGGGCGCGAGGGCCCAGTTTGGGCCTCCTCCCCGACTGTGCACGGGGTGCGATCCCCCGCTCGTTTCCGTAGTCTGGGATCCTTTACTCACCTCCAAACAGGCCGCCGTTCCGGGCAGGTACAGCTCTGTCGATGGCGGACTGCAGCCAGGGCAAGTTCGCCTCCCCGTGTGGGATGGCTCCCTGTAGAAGCCCCGATTCGCCGGGATCATCAGAGCGGCATGGAGTCCGAAACAGTGTTTTGGCGGTTTCGTGAACCATGTTCGTGTTGATTCCGCTTTGCAGCAAAGGCGGAGCGAAGCCAGAGCGAGGGAAAACTAAAACAAAACAAAGCCAGAAAACATCGTTTAGGTCGAGCTTTGGAGGACGTGGTGACGGCCAGCGACTGCGATCGAGAGGTGGAGCATCGCCAAGTTATCCAGTCGGCATCGCTGCTATCGGCCATCCCGCGCTCTGGGCCGCGAGGTGCTGCTCCCCTGTCTACCGGACCCCGCTCCCGTAGGGGCCTAGGTCTTGCAGGCCCGCTCGCGTCCTAAGAATACACCCAGGCCAAATATCCTTAACCGCATCATTCCCCTCGTCACCCTCCTCCTCCTCCCCCCCCTCCTCCTCCCTCCCACCTCATTTGTTATTCCTCCTCCTCCCTCCCCCCTCGCTTCTCACTCCCCCTGCCCCCCTCCAACCTCCCTCCCCTTCCCTCCAGCCGTGGAGAGGCTCTTCCTCGGCGACCAGGCGGGCTAGGAACGGAAACCAAAGAACAAGAAGGAAGAAGTTCGGTAGGCCGCCCGAGGAGGAGGCGGAGGAGGGGGAGGAGGAGGAGGAGGAGGAGGAGGAGGAGGAGGAGGAGGAGGAGGAGAAGAGGAGGAGAAGGAGGAGGAGGAGGGAGGAGGAGGGAGGAGGAGGGAGGAGGAGGGAGGAGGAGGGAGGAGGAGGAGGAGGAGGAGGGGGAGGAGGAAGAGGAGGGAGGAGGGAGGGGGAGGGAGGAGGAGGGAGGAGGAGCTCGTTTCGGCTGAGCCGCTCCGTGCTCTGAGGACTGCTTCACAGCACATTCTTCACTTGATGCATGTTTGGCTGAGCCTCCTCTTTTGCTGAGGCTCGCCCTGATCTCTGCCTGACGCGTTGTTCGGTTTCTGATTTGGCTGAGTCTCCCTCTGAGGCTCGCTGTGATGACACTTTGACGCAGTGTACGCATGCTGGCAGCGCCCTTTGCGCCCAGACATCCTTGGAGCCGCCTCCTGTTGGCGCGGCGGATTCGTCCGAAACGCATCGTCTTAACACTTTCGCTGGCGCAGTGGGAATTGTGGAGCGGCCTCCTTCGGCTGAGGCGCTTCGGGCCCATTCGGCGCAGCAGCATCGTGTCTTGGACGGAGTTTGGGTGCAGCCTCCCACAGTAGAGTCGCTCAGTGCGGGATGCGCTTTCCGCCCATGCCGTGTTGGCGCCACCTCCATAGTTTGAGGCGGCCGGCTCGGCGGATTCACCGAAGATCCTGGAAGGATCCGAATGTGTGCCGCCGATGCCGTTTTGGCGCCACCGCCTGCGGTCGAGGCGGCAGACTTGGCGGGGTCATCGCAGCATGTTGCACAGTGGAGGCCCATGCCAAGAAACACCCTGCTTGCCTCAAGGGTGCCGTGCGATGGTTTTGCTATGGCAAGCGTGACGTTCCCACATCAAAAATCAATGGACGTCCTTTGGTCTCAGGATTGGGTTTCTTGTGGAAGGTTTCTTGTGGACGAGCCCCTACTGTATGCGATGCCGGTTGGTGCACTGGCTCCGATTGAGCCACCCTTTCAGTTTTCAAGCCGTTTCTCATTGCTGAGGTGTGTTCAGCGGTATCTCTGGATCGCCCATCCGACCCTGTCACGTCGACCAGTCTTTTACCCTCGGGCGCGAAGACGCCTGATGGCTCTATTTGTAACTCTACGGGCGCCAAGACGCTCTCAGACTCGGAATGTGAGCTGGTCTGTCGTTCTTCCTGAAGGCGTGGAGGTGATCGCCGTGCTACGGGAGAAGCTGTGGTTGTTGGCGCTTGCCATGGGTGCTGCATCCCGGCTGGTCTGGGCAGGAACATTTTTGTTCATGCCCGTCGTATCGGCCTTGCAATGTGCGCGCTAATTCGGCAGTTCTTTCTGGAGTTTTCGCGGGCTTCGGCTTCACTGCATGTGCCCGCCACTCTCTTTATATACCCTTCTCCTGCTTGTTTGTCCTTTTCGGGTGACTGGCCTGCAGCGGTCCACCGCCAACAGAATCCCTCCTCCCCTCCCCACTCCTGCTCGCCTCCCTCTGTCAGCCTTCCCCGGCGGCTTCCGCGCTCCCCCCCTCCCCCCACGCCACGGCCGCACTGCGCCCGAGGCGACGCCATGGAGATCATGGAGCTTCTGGTGGCCGACAAGATCGTTGGGCTGGACCTCCAGATCGGCCAGGTCCTTGCGGCGGCGGGGGCGTGAGGGCGGAGGGGGATAAGGACTGGGGGGGGGGGGGAAGAAGTTGTCCGCTGGCTCTTGGAGGTGTCCTCGCCTCGGGGGTGCTCCATCCAGCAGCTGCGCCTGGTCGAGAGTTTTCCCCGAGCGGCCGCCGGAGGCCCGAGTTATGACCCGAAAGCCACCAGTGCGCCATCCCCACGGGCAGTCCCGCTGGCCACTGGCCGGGGGCCTCCAAGAGGTGGCTGAGGATTGGGTGTGTGTGTGTGGAGACAATGGCCGGCCAGGGCCATGACATCTCTCTGATCCCGTGCCCCCCTCTTTTTCGTCGCATTCATGTTTCTGCTTGCTACGCTCATTGCTATGAGTGAGCACTTCAGGTTTCACTTCGTGTTCGTCTCATCCTTACTTGCATTAGTCGCTGCGGTATCATTAGAATTACACTGGGCTTCATCGTATTGAGTATTGTTGTTTGTCTCATTCTTGTCGTTTTGCTCAAACTTTGCATCGATTGCCTTTTTATTCCAAGATGTTCGTCCGCGCGCTTGCGTCGGGCCATCATGCACTGGCGCCCAGGTTGGGAGGGGAGGGGCAGGGGGACTGCTGGAAGCCGGAAGCGTAGTGTTTGAGGAGGAGAAGGAGGGGCAGGAAGAGGGGGAGACGTGGAGGGGGGGAAGGAGGGAGCGGGAGGCGGGAGGGGCAGGCAGCAGAAAAAGAGTGGGTTTTGTGGGTCACGAGGGTTCTTGATGACTTTTGTCCTTCCCTTTAGGTTGCAGTCTCCTGGAAGTGAATGGGGCACCAGCCCTGGCAGCTGCTTTGTTGGAGTATAGCCCAGTCTGGCTTTATCCAGCGCCATCGGGACTCTTTTTGGACCCAATAAGCATATGCAAGTGAAGTGTAGGGGGCCGTGATGTGGCATGATGGGTTTGAACGCGCACACGAAGACCCTCCAGGAGGTGCCTGAGTCCCTCCTCATCATTCGCCTCCTCCTCCCCGACCAGGTGGAGCTGATGCCAGGTCCTTGCATACGTATGAAGCGTTCAATCTCGCATTTGAGTAGTCGAGAGGTTGACATCTCTTACCTGGCGGGAGGTGGAGGAAGGGCGAACAAAAAGTGAGCGGAATCAGAACGTGGGCGGCTCCGCCAGCGGAAGCTGGCGGAGCGCCAGCGGAAGTAAAAGAGGCACCCCCAAGAGATGTCAGGTTGTTTGTTCGAGTGTTTCTGAAGGCGGCCATGTAGGACGGATATGCCAGTAAGCGTGGTCGATGCAGTTGTTGGGGCGCATATGGCCTCTAAGCGGGTACACACCACCGTATCCTCCGACATCTGGCGTGCCAGCTTCGGCCAGTAGCGGCGACTCGCAGGATGCAATCATAGAAACTCCTATCACTCTCTCCTCCATCCCTCTGCCCCTGACCCTCCGTCTCATTCTGCTTTGACATTTCAATCCTCTTTGTTTTTGTCATCCTGCTCCCTCTCTCCTCATCGCTCATCCCTGCCCCGCCGTTCCCGCTTACCCACTTCTGACTTGCGCTGGTATTGCTGCTGTTCCTACTCATCCTCGTTGTCGTCCCGATCCGACCCACCAGTCGGTTATATAGGATATCTCAGAATTGCGGTGCGCATTCACGCTTTCCTTTGAGGGGGCAATTGTGTCAGGGAGCCCGTAACCTGTCCTTCTCGTCTCGCCGCCCTCCTCGTCAGCTGACCTCCTCCGTCCTCCTTCCTCCTTGTCTTCTGGTTCTGCTCCTCCTCCTCCTCCGTTCTCCCTCTTTCCTTCGTCCTCCTCCCTCCTCCCGCCTCCCTCCTCGAACGGACCAGATGGCCCTGAGACCTCCCCCCCCCTGCTTCCTCCCTCTCCCTCTCCCCTCGTCCTCCCTCCCTTTCTCCCTCCTCCGCGGACTTCCGGCGATATGACTTCTTCACTACGCGGCCCCAGAGGTCCCGATCCCTTCCCCGCGGGTGGGTTCGCGTCCCGGCTCCATTCCTGATGGCACCCGGGCCCGCCAACCGGCCCCCTGACGCCTTACCTCGAGGGAGAAGGCCCGGAATGGACCAACGTGACGTCGTAGATCGGGGGCGGAAAAGAGGGGGGTGATGACTAGGGGGGGGGTGGATCTCATGGCGGGGGTCATGATATTTTCCCAGATTTCATGGCGCCTCTTCTTATTTCATTACGTCCATGGCCCCCCCGCTGGGCCGCGCACATGCCGTCGGTCATGATTTGCACCCCCCCCTCTTGGACACCCCCCTCTTGGCCGCTCCCGAGTAGATTTGGGTCTCCTCCTCCCCCAGTCCACCTCGGGCACCACGGACGCCGTCAGGAATAGACCCGCAGCCCCACAGGATTCTCCAGAGAGGGGAAAAAAACCACACGGACACAATGAATCGTCGATCCCCAGGAAAAGACAGGAACATGTGGGAAGTGGGGGGGGGAAGACGGAAGCCCAGAAAATATGGGGAAATATGGGAAACCCTGGGATTTGTGTCTTTGTTCTTCTCTTTCCTATCTGCGCGCCCGCCCCCCGCCCATATGGTCGCCCCGGCTCGAGGTCAGCTCGAGTCTTCTGCGGCCTCCCCGCTCTGCGGCCTCCTCGGCCGCTCGCGCCTCCCCCTTCTGTGTGCAGGTCGGGGTCGGAGGCCGTGCGTCTCTGCGCAAGACGCGCTGGCAGAGGCGGAGTGCCACTGTATAGGGCCCGTGCTTGGTGGAGTGCCTAATGTCTTCTCCTCCTCCTCCTCCTCGCTCCTCCTCCTCCTCCTCCTCCTCCCTCCCCCTCCCCCTCCCTCCTCCTCCCCCTCCCCCTCCCCTTCCTCCCTCCTCCCCCTCACTCCTCCTCCTCGCCTCCTCCTCCTCCTCCTTCCTATCTCCTCCTCCTCCTCCTCCCTATCTCCTCCTCCTCCTCCTCCTCCTCCTCCTCCTCCTCTCCTCCCTATCTCCTCCTCCTCCTCCTCCTCCTCCTCCTCCTCCTCCTCCTCCTCCTCCGGGGTCGGAGGCCTTGCGGCATTTGCGCTAGAGACGCGCTGGCAGAGGCGGAGGGGTCACTGTGTACGGTGATGTCGGGCCTGTCCCTCTACAGGAGGAATATCCAGACTATTTTTCCGTGCTTGGTGGAGGGCCTACCCGTGGATTCCAGAGCCCTCCAGGCTACGGGCGTGCGAGGCCGGAGACAGGGGGAGCTCGGGACTGCGACGCAGAGCTGCGGAGCGCAGCGAGGAGGAGGAGAAGAAGGAGGAGGAGGAGGAGAAGGAAGAGGAGGAGGAGGAGGAGGAGGAGAAGGAGGAGGAGGGCAGCAGAACATGCGAAGCGCCCCACGACTGCAAAGCAGACGACAGCAGATCACGAGCAAGGAGAACGGAAGGAGAACGGGAGGAGACGACCAGGGGGTTGGGATGCAGCTGCTGGCAAGTCAAGCTCGGCATCGGCGCTGCTGCATCCTCCTCGCTCCCTCCCCTCTTCCACCTCCCCCTCCTCCCCCATCCCTCCTCTGGGGTGTTCTGTTTGCTGACAGGCTGCCGAACAACGGGCCACGACGTACAGGGATTGACTGGGAGCACACACGCACGCACAACTTCCCCCTTGCATGGCGTATTCATGTTCGCTGTTACTCGCTTTCTTCTGCATTTTCGAGTTCGTTGCGTTTCTGACAGTGCGCCGTCCAGGTGTGGCTTCGTGTGTGTGTGTGTGCTTGTCCATGTCGTGCATCCGCGTTTCGCGTTTTTGTTAGTGACCCCATATTGAAAAGTTCTGTCTGGTTATTTGGGCCCCAGGCTGAGGTAAATATACCCTCCTTTGGGCTGGGCCCATCGGGCGTGCACATCGTGACAAGGCCAGGCCTGGCCTTGGCCAGGCGTGTTGGTGGTAGTGCATAGCAGTCCTCGGCGCAACTTCTCGAAACGATAGACACAATGATTGTAAGACGCCCGCGCGGATTTCTTGGATCCGCGCGGGACTTCTCGCTCTGGCGCGCGAAGCGTACCATATGCTCTGCCGGAGGCGCTGCCATCGGGACCCGGCTTCCAGCCAGGAGTTCCGCCCGCACCTCGGACAGTTGACGTTCATGCACTGTGTTGATCTTGGGCACCCCTCTGCCAGGCGCGGGTTTATCCACCACCACAACCGCCTGTAGGATCGACCGAACTTCGGGGGCCCAGGCAGACGGTGGACATGGAGATGTTCGGGCCTTCTTGGGGGGGGCCACCCGGAGATCCGACGTCGCGATCTGCTCAACACCGGGCGCCCAGAAGTCTCGACCCGTTCCCCAGCACCAGCTGTTCCTCCTGAGCCGTTCTGCTGACGGTCCTGGGGCCCGGCGAGAGCCGCTATGTATAGAGGCCGACCACTGTAGGGGGCCACATGCGAACCCTACGCCTACACCCCACGATTTCTGAGGGGTAGGGTGGGCTTCACTTCGTTCGGGAGCTCCCGAGCGAAGTGAAACCCCACCTCCCCCTCAGAAATCGGGGGTAGGGGTAGGGTAGGGTCAAGCTAGCCAGCTCGAGCCGTGTCAAGCATGGCATGCCCATTCCCACCCGCCCTCCCACAACATAAGAAACAGTGATGGCACAACTGGGGGCTGCGCGGGCATTTCAGTGTGTCGCAGGTCCCAGAGCGCCCCAGGAACGCCCCAAGAGAGCCGAGACGCCCCCGAGACGATCCGAGGGGCCTTGAGTCGCCGAAAGATCGTTCCAAGACGCCCAAGATGGCCTCCAGACGGCCGCAGACGCCGCCAAGAAACCGCGGGGAGCCTCAGGAGGCCCTCCAAGAGCCTGGACAAGCAAAAACCTCCCAGGCATTCGTCACCCCAGGGCCTCCTGGAACGCCCCGGCGCCCAATGATTTGGCGAGCTGAAACGTGCGCCGAGCCAAAGCGGGAGCGCAACTTTGAGAAAATTTCGCTCGGCGCCCAAGCGGGAAGGTCATTTCATTCACTTCGAGCGGGGGGGGGTGCCGCGCCCAATTCTTGCCATGCACTTTTGCGGGGTGGACGACAAGAACAGCTACGTGGGCAGGGAAAATCAGCATGGCATTGTTTCTGACAAGTAAGGTGGCCCCTCCCGCTTTGGGATTGCCCCAGAAGTCCACGCGCGATGTGCGCCGCGCCACATTCCTGCCACGCTTTTCGCATCGTCGACGACAAGAAAGACAATGTTGAGAAGACAAACGGCTACTTTGTATCGATTTTTTACAGTCCGGATGGGAGGTCCCGGATTGGGTTGCTATCGGCCGGAATACGACGTAGGTGGGGGTATACAATAATAATAGTAATATTAATAATGGTACTACATCTAATAATAATAATATTAATAATAATACTAATAATAATATTATTAATAATACTAATACTAATAATAATAACAACAATAATATTAATAATAATAATAGTAATAATAATAGTAATGATGATAATAATACTAATAATACTAATATTACTAATAATACTAATACTAAGACTACTACTACTACTACTACTACTACTACTACTACTACTACTACTACTACTACTACTACTACTACTACTACTACTACTACTACTACTAATAATACTAATAACAATAAGAATGATAATAAGGAACAAGGATTTGCAGGTGGCCCCCTACGCTGCGAAGCACCTCCGCCTCGACGTCTGCCATGCGTTGGATCTCCGGGCGCGCGCCGGCCACCGTCGGGGGCTCCGGGCGCCCGCCCTCCGCCGCCCCTCGGCGCATGCGGCGCCTCGCGGCGGCCGCGCTCGGCGGCCCCGCGGGGGCTCGGCCGTGGAGGCCCCGACGCAGCTGCGCGCCGGCGCGCGCAGCGCCCCCGCCCGGGGCCTGCCCGCGGCGGAGTGCCCTCCCGCGGCTCGGGGGGGGGGGGCAGGACGACGACGAGGAGGAGGGGGGAGGAGGAGGAGGAGGAGGAGGAGGAGGAGGAGGAGGAGGAGGAGGAGGGAGGAGGAGGAGGGGGAGGGGGAGGAGGGCCGCGAGGCCATGGATCGGAGGTCGGGAGGTGGGATCGAAGTGAAGCGGAGAGCCCCCCTTGAAAAATCGGCCTCGGCGTCGTGCTCGCGTCGCACGGGCGGGCAGCTCGGGGGGGGGGAGGGGGAGCAGGCCCGGAGGGTCGAGGTCCTCGAGGGTCGGGGCGCGCTCTCCATCGGCCGCGCGCTTCGGAGGGGGGGCAGGGGGGGAAGGGGGGAGGGCTTCTCTTGGAGGGAGGCTGCTTCGCAGAGGGCGCGGGCCATGCATCTGCAGAGAAGGACCGCGCCTCCCAAGGAGCGGCCTCCTTCCAAACGGCCTTGCCCCCTCCCCCCCTGACCTTACAGAGAGCTATTTCTCAGCAGTGGAGAGCTAAAAACCTAAACAACTGAGCGAAACAGCCTAAAACCGAAACGTAGAATAGCTTTGGGATTGGTTTTAAAGTCGGGTGCTATGTTTTAGCCCTCCTGGAAGGTCAGGGCCCTTGCCCCCTCTGCGCGTGGCCAGCTCTGGAGGCTTTTGTAGATCGCCCCAGGGCGCCCCCGTGGTCCCGGCTGGCTGCGCCTCGGGGTTCTGCGCAGACTGCGCTCCCCGGAGCGGGGGCAACGCCGGTGGGGGGGCGGCGGCGGCGCCGCCGGCGGTTGCCGTCGTCGGCGCCGTGCTCCTCCTGTCTCGAGGGAGGCATTACGGTTGCTTTCTGAAGTTCCAGAGATCCAGCGCATTGAAAAACAAGGCGGAGGTGCTTCGCAACTTTCGGCCCTCCGCGGGCCCCGGGACCGTCAAAAAACGACTCTGGATGAGAAACCGGTCCTCGGGAATGGGTCGAGACTTCCGGGGGCCCCGTGCTGAAAAAAAAAACGGCATCGGATCTCTGGGGTTCTCAGGGCCCCGGGCGGTTGCCATCAGCGGCACGTCGTCGAGAGCGTTCCCCGGGGGGCCGGAGTCGTTCAGAGGGGCCGCCAGAGCTTCGAGTTTTGATCCAAAGACCGGGCAGCGCGGATCGTTGGGGGGGGGGATGATAGGCGAAGGACGGGGCTGCACCGACCCCCGATCGCCCATGTGATGGCCGATAGAGAGGGTCTCGATAGTCTACCCCGCGGAAGAGGGTGCAGATTCGCTCTCGGGGGCCCATCGCCGATCTACCAGACACGTACCGCCGATTCCGGGTCGATGTCTCCCCCGTCCTGAGCCTGCCCCCCCATCGTTCCATCTTCCGAGGGGGATCGGCGACGACGACAACGACGGACGGCGACGTCTCAGTCTAGGCGTTTTCATGGCTCCACCTCGGCGGTCTCTGGGAGCCGTCTTCGGGCGATGAGGCCATGCCAAAAAACCCAGGGCGGAAAGGTGTCCACTGGGCGTGACCGGGGCGAGGCCTCCCTGCAGCCCGCGGGCTGCGAAGGCAGAGGCGCCACTGTTCTGCCTGGGACGGCAGCGTCGGCGGGCATCCGCCGCGAGCGCCGCGAGCACGACGGCGACGCCTGGGCATCGGGTCGGTGAGGGCGGCGGCCAGGGGTCCCGACGGCGGCGCGGACGGCGCTGGCGGCGAGGGCATCGCTCCTAAAGTCAGTCCTTCTCCTTTTCTGAGGTTGTGCGATCTCCAGCATGCGTATGCTCTGTAGCGTTCGGCCGGGCGAAAGCAGTGCTGCCGGCCCAGGCGTAGCGCGACAAGTGAAGCGCAGTCCGCGCGGCAGCAGGAAAAGAGCACTGCCTGAGAGACAATATTAGATAATGTATGCCCAACGGCAGAACGTGTTTCTCCTCTTCCTCCGTCCCCTCTTCCTTCTCCTGAGTTGTACGCCAGGACTCCTGTTCTCCGAGTCTTCATATTTGCGCCGCCCAGAGTGCCTGAGGAGCTGCCCTGTCACAAACTTCAGCATCCTGCCAACGCCACGATCGTCAAACAAGCAGCGCGTCGCAAAAAGGGCCTTGCCTTCGCGAGTAGAAGGAGTTATCATCTCCTCAGCGGCGGAATGCGGAAGGCGGCGGAAGGTTGGCGGAAGCAAAGCGAGGCCGCCTCCGCGGGCGGAAGCCGGCGGAAGGGCGGCGGAAGGTGGCGGAAGTAAAAGATGCGCCCCCAATAGATGAAAACTCCGAGGCGGGAATTTATTCATAACCACCGCCTGGGGGCCCGATCTTCGCGGACTTCAGAGGAGGTGGATGTGGATGTCGTTTCGGGCTCCCGGGGGCCAGACTATATATGTATGTGTGCATAGACATGTCTACATACATACATACATGCATACGCACATGCATACATACACATATACATACATGCATACCTGTATACAGATATACATACAAACATACATACATACATATATATATATGTATGCATGCATACGTACCTACATACATACATCCATACATGCACACATACAACCATGTATACATACATGCATACACGCATACACGCACCCATACATTCATACATACATACATACATACATGCATACATGCATGCATGCCTGCATACATGCATGCATACATGCGCATATACATACATACATGCATGCATGCATGCATGCATACATACATACACACACATACATACACACATGTATACATACATGCATACATACATAGATGCATGCACACATACATACACACATACATACATGCATACATACGTACGTACACGCATACATACATATATACATGCATGCATACTCACATACATACATACGCACATACGTACACACATACATACATACATACATACATACATACATACATACATGCATACATACATACATACATACACATACATACATGCATACATACATACATACACACACATACATACATGCATACATGCATGCATACACACATGCATCTATATATACACACATACATACACACATACATACATACATACACACACATACGTACATACATACATACATACATACACACACATACGTACATACATATACACACATACATACATACATACATACACACATTTGTACATACATACATACATACACGCATGCATGCATGCATACATACATACATGCATACACACATACATACATACATACATACATACATACATACGTACATACATCAAACATCTCTCTCTATATATATACATACATACACTGTTTATACACATATATACATACCCACCGCCCGCCGGGGCACCAGGACGTCGGTTCCCAAGCGGTGGATATGGACCCAGACATGCGACGTCCTGATCTTGTTCAGGACGGCGTCTCTGGAAGTCCCGACCCTTTCCCCGAGACCGGTTCTTCGTCCTGAGTCGTTTTTTGACGGTCCCGAGTTCCAGCGAGGGCCCCCAAGGGCCGAAACTGGCGACAAAAATGGCCGTCTGGGGATCAGCTCCCGCCTCGCAGATTTGTTTTTGGGTGCAGGGTCTCCGAAATCCGCCCTGCAGAGGGCGCTTCCGGCAGGGCCGCGCCCTCGAGGCGTCGGGCTCCTGAGCCGTCCTCTCGCGTCCTCTCCGCGGGAGCTGGCGCTCCGCCGGCGCAGGCTGGGCCGAGCCGGCAAGAGATACTGATCGATGGGCCTGCTTTCAACCACCACCGCCACCACCGTAAGTTGGAGGGGGAGGGGGTCCTCCTCCGCCTCCTCCTCCTCCTCCGCCTCCTCCTTCCCCCTCCAGCTTCTGGTGATTATGGGAGACGGGCCCATCCGTGATGCCTCCGTGGACGCAGAGCTTCTGGAACGATCCAGGTTTAAGCCGGGCCTGTCCCTCCACAGGGGGAATATCCAAACATTGAAAATAGTCAAACAATATCCTGGGGACGATGTTTGGATATTGCTTAGAACATTTTGCGAGTATGCTCATTTTGTCCTCCAAAATCCGCCTGTAGAGGGACATGCCCGACCTAAAACCAGGTGGCTGTACCCATCGGTCGTTGAAAGTAGCTGTTTTTGGATTCGCAGAATCGAATATACTTTGAGCGCCTTCCTACTTCAATGATAGAGTGGCTTCGCCTTGCCCGTCCTCCTGAGGGGGCGGACGGAACCAGGGGGCCCTTCTCACCGAGCGCGTTCCACCACTCGCAGAGTGCCTGCTCGCAAACGTCCGAAAAGCACATGTCTGCTCCGATGAAATTGATCGTGGATCCCCAACGGCGGATCCCGGCCATTTCGAAAGTAGTTACATCTGTGAGTCGTGGAACGCGCTCGTCGATCCGCGCTCTCTCATGCGTGCGACGCAGAAGTAATGGGCTCGACTGTGTCAACGTTGGCGCGTAGGTTGCCCGAGGAAGGTCGCGCGTAGGCGTCCTCGTTTCCAGCGCAGCGTGCCGCGCTGAGGGGGCAACGTCGGCTGCGGCGTACGGTCGCTATGCCATCTCGCGGAAGACCCGTTTATGATCGCCTTGCACGTGTGCGTTGCAAGAGGCAGGCTCAGGTTTTTGCAAATGTGCCGTATCGATCTGCATTCGTGGAAGACAGAGATGATTCGTAAGCAGGCCAGGCTTACATGCGGGCTGGCCAAGGCTAGTGCGGTTTCTCCTGGCATGCGGGCTGGCCAAGGCTAGTGCGGACATCATTGCCGCGTGTTCGAGCATGTTTTCGGTGGTGGTTCCCCCAGGTGGAGTAACAACATGCCGTGCTCATCTCAAGCAGTAGGTGAGCACATCTGATGTGAGCGTACGTTGGCCGAGAATCCGCATACGATTCCCAAACCCGAAGTCGGCGGCTGTTGCCAGTCACCGAACGCGTGGGAGAACAGATGATACCATGATGGGATGGTCAAACTTGGCTGCAAACACCCTCGCGCATGCTGTGCCGTGCTTTCGACCTGGCAGCTTGACTGAACGCGCAGGCCAGGCAGTGCTCACAAACAAAATGGAGCCATCCGTGGAGACATCTGGGATCGATCGCTCTGATGGGATACAGCAGCGTGCTATTGCCAGTGCTCTTGGCATCGCTCGGACGTGTGCACTTTTCCTTCGGCGAGGACCATCGAGGAGCATCCTGGACCATTTGACGAAAATACCACGCACGAAACGGAAAAAAGCACGGGGAATGGACGTCCGAGCGATGGCCAGTGCTCCTCTGCTGTCAGGAGGGCATCCTCCTCTGCCGCTGGCACGCCAGGCCGAGCCGCCACTGGGCAGCATCGAGGCGTACTCGAGACCCTCCTGGGGCCTTCTCAGGGGGAAAGAAACACAGAGGCACAATTCATCGGCGGTTCCACTGAAAATATGGGAAACTATGGGAAGTGGGGGGAAGACAACACCACAGAAAATATGAGAAAATATGCGGCATCATTTTATTTGTGTGTATTTATGTGTGTGTCCTTGTGCCCCTTGAATCGAGGCATACTCGAGACCCTCCTGGGGCCTTCCTGTGCAGTCGTGTGGCAAGTTGGGGCCTCTGGGGCCTCTTGGGGCCTCTGGGGGCCACTTCGGGGCAACCTTGAGGAGTCATTCTGCCATGTTGGGCACGCTCGGGTCTGTTCCAGAGCAGCCTTAGACCTCTCACAAAAGCAATGCGGGCGACAGTTAAACCGTATTGAGAACCATGCTGTCGTGGCCGCATGTTTGGGCCTCTTGGGCTCTCGGGGTTTGGGGGTCCCTTGGGGCCATCCTGGAGGCCCCTTGTGCCGTCTTGACCGACAAGTGGCGTGCCATGAAATTGCCTGCGGCAGCCAGGACGCTAAGAGTAGATTCCTCCAAGTGTAATGTTCGACGGCGCGGGCTCCCTAGCGGGAGGCATTGAGCGACAGGAGACGGGAGGGAGGAGACGAGACAAGGGTGAGAACAATCAGAAGGCAAGAGCAGGACGGTTTTCCAGCGATGACCGCACAGTTTGGAGCCCCCAGAAGGGGGCAAGCGGGCTCACCCGCTGCAGACACAGTTATGTATGCGCATGCATCGTATTGCAGTCGATTGCCGTGTCAACGGTTCGAAGCAAGCGGTGTTCATTGCGCGGTTCGCTTCGGCAGTCGATGTGTTATGTCGATGTTAGTTCGCCGAGCGGAACCCACCATGCGGAAATGGTTACTAGCAGCTTCAGGTGGTGGCATGGCATGTGCTTCTGCTTGGGTTGTATACAAAGCGCAGCAACAGTATCCACAAATCGTGTGTAGCCCAGGCTCAGCTGTCGCTCCGTTCGTTTTCGAGTGCGGTGCGGCAGAAGGTTTCGCGCCTGTGTGGTGGTTGCCTGGTGGATCTTTGCAGACTGTCGTCTGCCACCTGAGGATGAATGTTTTTCCTCGCCCATACCAGCACAGGCGGGAGATTCTGAAGGGCTGCGATGGAGGACTCTTCTCGATTGACTTCAGCATGCCAGAGGACACGCTGCCTCCAGATGCGCCCATCTTGATTTTCTTGCCGACCCTGACCGGCTGTTCCCGGCAAGCCCACGGTTTTGTTTCAGTATGCAGACGGGTGGGCGTGAGATTTGTTGCCGTGAACCGCAGAGGCCACGTTCAACCATTGACAACTGCGCAGTTCTCGATCGCAGGATCGGTTCCCGACTTGAGGCAGGCGATCGATGTCTGTTGCTTGCGCTACCCAGAAGCCAAGATCGGTTTAGTAGGTGCCAGTATGGGCTCCGCGTTGTTGATCAGATATTTGGGCGATGAAGCCGAGCGGCTTCCAGCCAACATAGCTGGAGCAGTTGGGATATGCTTTGGTTTCGAAGCTGGTGTTGCACTCGCCCGCATAGAGCAACCGTTTGCCTCCACGCTTGTTGCAAAATTGAAGCGCTACTTCTTGTACGAGAACCGTGAGATATTGGAAGCAGCGGATCCTGAAGCTTTCGCACGTTGCGCACAAGCTGAAAATGTGCATGCGTTTTGTGTGGCCCACACCCCCTTCACTGGAAAAGGATTGTTTGGACATGAGCGTGATGCAGGCAGCTGCCACGACTTTCACCGCCGCTCGAACCCCATGGACGTCATCTCGAAGATCAGCGTACCGACTCTACTCATCAATGCCGTCGATGACCCTATAGCGGTTTCACGTAACGTTATGGATCATTGGAGCATATTTCTTACTCATCCGTTTTTGGCGTTGGTGCTATCTCCCGTCGGAGGCCATCTTGGATTCCTTCACCACGGCAGGGACGGACATCTTGAGTCTTGGGCCGAATTCGTCACCGTCCGCTTCATCGAAGAAGTGGCCAACAAGAATTTAAAAGTCGATTTGGCGAGCAGTCCTTAGCAAAAGATCATGCTGCCAAGCTGAGGCCAGTCAACTCTCGTCCCCGTCGAACCCCGCTTGTGGCGCCCTGTGGTGCCGCGTGCCGCAGTGCGGGTTCGTGTCGACCTCGTCGTGCGTGCGGTCCATGTGGCGTCGCCCCGACATCCGACGTCGTGGAACAAACAACACACACAACGTCTTGAAACAGATTCAGGCCAGAGTCCTCGATCCGATACAGATGCGTGCGACATGTCCCGACCTGGAACGATCCGGCATAACGGCCCGGGGGTCTTACATAAGCGGGGCGTGATCGCCCATCGTTTTTTGTTTGCGACTCCCTAATGTCAGGGCCCCATTTCCCTCACAGTCGACCCCCGACATACCTTGGAGCACATTCTGACCAGCACTTCGAGTGGCCATACCTCCCATACAGGGTTGGTCGGCCGTATCGCCCATGTGCCAGCGACGCGGCACGCTGAAGGAGCCCGATGCTTCTTTCCATCCAGGCGCGCCGATGCATCGGGCGTTGCGTAACAGGGGGGGTCGATCAAGGAAGGGGTGAAGACAGGCGTCCCTTTCCTGTGCGCTAAGGGGCCCCCGGGGCCCAAAAGAGGCACGAGAGGTCCCGGTTCCCTCCCACCCCCTCTTTCTCGCTACCCCCTCCCCTTTTGTCGCCGAGCGCGTTCCACTACTCGCAAAGTGCCTACTCGCAAACGTCCGACAACCATACGTCAGACTTTGTGCAATTTGTCGTAGATCCTCCGCGGAGGATCCGGGCCATCTGCGAGTGGTCACCTTGCGAGTAGTGGAACGCGCTCGTCTATGTAGGCAACGCCCACGCGATGCAGCGCAATCCTCCGACCCCCTCGGCGGAGGTCCCCGGAGCTCTGGTCGCCGGGTCGCCCGCGGGCGGAGGGCGCGACGGCAGGCGCGCTCTTTTCGCGCGCGGCGCGTGGCGGACTGGGCCGGAGCGACTGCTGTTTTTGCTCCAGAGGGGCGGTGGCGGCGAGGGCGCGAGGACCGGGAGGAAACGAAGCACACAGGCACAAGTCATCGGCGGCTCCACCGAAAATATAGGAAACTATGGGAAGCGGGGGGGAAGACAAGCACCCCGAAAGTATGGGAGAATATAGGCGGCCTCCTTGTATTTGTGCGTATTTATCTGTGCGTCCCAGGGGCCCCCTTGAGAGGACAGGCCAGAGCGCCGCGCGGGGCGCGGGGCGCGGGGCGCAGCGCTCGGGCCGCTCTGGCTCCCGCAGGCTCTCTGCTCCGAGGCCGCGCTGCTGCCCCGAGCTCCGGGGGCGCCGCGTGCACACACCCCTCGCCCGCTCCCCCGGGGCCCAGCCATCGGCGACGCGCGGCGGCGGCGGCCTGCCCCTGCCATGGAGAGCGCGCTGCCGGGGGCGACGCCCGTGCCCGACGGCGGCTGCAGGGCCTCCGAGAGCGACAGCTGGGCGAGCAGCGGCAGCCGCACCGAGGCGCCCGAGGGGGGCCAGGCGGCCGAGGGCGTCCTCGCGTCGATCGACGCGCGCCTCAAGGCGCTGCAGGTTGCCTCCTCGCGCTTGGAGGGCCAGCTGGAGAGCCAGCAAAAGAACTTCGGGCTCGTCATGGAGGCTATCCATCGTGCGGGTCTTGAGAGCTGCGATTCCCCCAAGAGGGCGTCTCAGAGCTCTTCCATGCGGCCGTCGTGGGGTGCCACGAGGCTGAGCGCCTGGCACGGCGGTGCCGACATCATGAGCCACATCTCCCAGTCCTTTAACTCTGGTCGGAACGAGAAAAACTGTTCCACGATTTCTACCTCGGCTTGGAATGCACCTCCGCGACTCACCGAGTCCCTCGTTCGTCTCTCTGGCTGCTCGCGGCGCTCAGGCCCATGTGCGCACGTCGAGCCGGCCCACGCGACGAGCGATGGCGTCCATGACCTCCCAGCGCATGACCCGTCCCTCGACGAACCGCCCGACAAGAGCTGGGCCACCATCGCGGAGGAGGACGCGAAGGAGCAGCCCAACAGGGATGTGGAGTGCATTGACGCGTCCAGCGAGTGCATCGACGCGTCTAAGGTGGACGTCAGGAGGACGTCTTCCCTCAGGTGCAGGCTTCCGATCGCCGGCCCTCTTGCAGGGAAGATGTCGTCGGACGGCTCGCGTGCGTCGGCGGGGAAGGTCTGCTCGGACGCCTCGCGGGCCTCGCACACCGAGTCCGAGGCGAGCCTGCCCGTGCGCCGCATGACGAGCACGAAGAGCGACGCCACCGACAACAGCTTGCCGTGGCTGAGCTGCGAGAGCATCCGCGGTGCCCCGGCGCGGCTCTCGTCGAAGGTCACGGGCACCTCGTCGCTGCCCCTGCCCGGCAGCGCCCAGCTGGCGCGCCACGACACGGACACCTCGGGCCGCTTGCGGCCCCGCAGCAGCATGGCTCCCAGCTGGGCGTCGGAAGTGTCCAAGGTGAACTCGCTGCTCCGGGGCAGGACCGAGGACGTCGCGCGGGCGGCGAGCCTCAGCGAGGGCAGTACCCTCCTGGACGACGAGGTGAACCTGCCTCGTCTCATGCTTGCGGCCGACAGCCGGGTACACGTCGCGCTGGCCACATTGATGATCATTGCCATCGTCTACACCGGGCTGCTGAGCCCGATCGTCCTTGCGTACTTCCACGGCGGTGGGATGTCTCCGGTTGTGTCGGTTCCGATGCACGTCGCGGACGCCTTGTGGCTCGTTTTCGTGGTGACCGTCTTTCGCAGCGCAATCTACGACAAGGGGGGGTCCGTGATCGTGGACGCTTGGCAAATAGCGGCGCATTACTCGCGCACCTGGCTGCTCTTGGACTTGCTCTGCGCATGGCCAGCCTGCCTCGTCCCCGATGTCAGGGCAGCTTTCACCACGTGCATGCTCCTTAAGTTGCTGCGGACGCCGAGGTTGGCACCGTTGATATCGATGGTCCAGAAGCAGCACCAGGTTCATGTTCTGTCGCCTCTGAAGTGGGGCCTCATGCTCCTGCTGATGACGCACAGCATGACGTGCTTCTGGCGTCTGGTGCAGTGCGACATCGACTCGCCAATCACGTCAGGGGCTGGCCAAGGCAGTCCAGATCTTTATTGCGATGGCGACCACTTGTGGCACATGTACGTGAGCGATCTGTACTGGGTGACTATGACCCTGAGCACCGTGGGCTACGGCGACATCCACCCGTACAACACCATCGCGAGGGTGTTCGCCATTTTCGTGATGTTCCTCTCCCCCATCTTCTTCGGGAGCGTGGTTGCAGCGCTCACCAATGTTCTGGGGAGGATCTTCGACGAGAAGCTGGAGAGCTCCGTGTCCGCCATGTCGCGGTTCATGGTGCGCCACCGCGTGCCGCTGGGCTTGCAGCGCCGGGTGGAGCGCAGCCTGCGCCAGGTGCTCAGCAGCGAGGACAGCGTCTCACCGCTGGACCCCGAGCTCTTCGTCCGCCTCTCGCCGGCGCTCCAGCGCACGTTCTCCTTCGCGATCCTGAACGGCACAATCGGCCGCTTCCCACTCTTCACTGGGGCTATACACTCCTTCGTGGCAGAGATGGCCCAAGCTCACCTGCTCGTGAACTGCTCCGCTGGCGACCTGGTGGGAGAGGCCGGGCAGCTTGTCCAGGACCTCGCCTTCGTCGTCAACGGGTCGGTGGTGGCCCGCTTCAGCGTCTCCTGGCCGGACAAGTTGGACGTGCCCGTAGAGGAAATGGCCAAGGCCAGGGAGCGGTCTTCGCTTTCGACGACGGCTCGACTTGGGACCTCGCACTCGAGGACCCTGTGGACCCTCGCCAGCGGCTCCTCCGGGGACCTCGGCACCGCCCGCTCCGCCGGCAGCTCCTCCGGCGACGCCGCGCCCGCGCTGGCCACGGGCAGCACCGCCGGCGGGAGGAGGATCATGGGCAGGGGGGCCTGGTTCGGCGAGTCCTGCGTCGTGAGCAGGCAGCACGTGCGCACCGCGAGCCTCATCGCGCAGGAGTTCTCGGAGCTGGCGGTGCTGAACTGGGAGGCGTTCGCCCGAGTCCTGCGGAAGTACCCCGCGATGGTGACGAGGCACGAGCTGCTTCTGAAGGAGATGGACACGGGCACCATCGGCCTCGCGGACATCTCGTGGACGGGGCCACCCCGCCGTCACAACATTCGCCCTGGTCGGGTCGCACCTGCGGGTTGCAGGGACTGACTGCACGAGTGCAGATAATCTCTCTGGTGCTCCGGTGAGGTCCTGATCCAGCTTCCGCGCGGGGGTTTCAGAGATCATGTAAGATCCTCCTCCACATCCTCGTCCTCTTGTTCCTCCTCCGCCGTCACCATCCATCCTCCTCATAGTCATCATTCTCACCCGCTGGCTGGCTGGAGACCGGGATCTGGCTCACGGATCAGCATCAGTTTCGACGAGGGTGCCCAGTCAGCTTCGAGCAAGAGAGTCCGAGCTTGCGGGTTCGGCCTCTCAAAAGGCACTCCACTCTCGGGAGGCCTGGAGGGCATACGCGGCCCCTGAGAAGGTCGCCACACCGTGCGCCTGGCGCTCCCGACCTCCGACGTGGTGCGTTCTCGCGCTGCGGTTTCAACGTCCTGGGAGGTTTTGATCCTGTCACATCCTCCTCCTCCTCCTCCTCCTCCGCCTCCTCCTCCTCCTCCTCCTCCTCCTCCCCCCCCTCCTCCTCCTCCTCCCCCTCCTCCTCCTCCTCCTCCTCCTCCTCCTCCTCCTCCTCCTCCTCCTCCTCCTCCTCCTCCTCCTCCTCCTCCTCCTCCGGTTTTGCGCGGCGGCCCGCGCTCTGTGGCTCCCCTATCGTGGGCCTCTGTGGCCGCGGGCCCTCCCCCCTCCGCTCTGCTGCGCGTGGCCTCCCTCCTCTCCCTCTCGCCTCCACCTCCCCCTCTTCCCCCCCTCTTGCCTCCTTCCCCCCCTCTTGCCTCTCTTCCTCCACCTCCCCCTCTCCTTCCTCTCCACCTCCACCTCCCCCTCTCCTCTCCTCCACCTCCACCTCATCTCCCCCCCTCCTCGTGGCCTCCCCCCTCTCCACCTCCACCTCCCCCTCTCCCTCCACCTCCCCATCTTCCCCCCCCCCTCTTGCCTCCTCCTCCCTGCGCTCCGCGCGCCCAGGGAGGGGGGCCCAGCGAGAGGGCCACTCCCGACGGTTTTCGTGGCTCCTCAGTCTGGGGGGGGCTCCTGCGTGGCGTGGAGTTCCCCGCCACGGAGGCCCTCCGAGACAGTAGCCCGTTGTCGCCCGCCCCGCGGGGAGGAGGAGGTCCCGAGAGCCCCCCCCCCAGGGCGGGGCAGGCTCGAGAGGGGGGGGACCGGAGGTGAGGCTACTCGAGGAGATCCAGGTGGAGGAGGAGGAGGTCGGGGAGAAGGCAACGTCGGGTGCGCGTCGCCTGTATGGCGCAAATTTATGTGCACTCAACCTGTCTCTCTCTCTCTCTCTATCGCTCTCTCTCTCTCTCTGTGTATTTATGTCTCGGTCGCACTGCTTGCCCAGCCTTCCTGTCTGCCCTCCCTCAGTTTCTCCCCTCCCCTATGATCCTCCTGCGTACTCGGTGGCTTTCGTCGGTGGAGCTGCTTTTGGAGCGCCGCAGCGCGCAGCCCAGAGCTGGTGAGCTATTGCCAACGGCCGGGCGTTTTCTCAGTCGCGATCAATTCGGACTTCCTGCCGTGACTGCCAGCGGCTGAGTTTCAGTGTATCGTTGGCAGGCCGCTTGTCGCGCGTAGCTTTGGGGGGCCTCGGTATCCTCGCGGGCCGCACCCGCACCCTTTGGGAACCGATTACGCATCCCTAGTGGCTGGAATCATGCGGGACGGGAAAATGACCACAGCCACTGCGTCTTGTTTGCGCCGCCTTCCAGCCGGCCGAAAAAGAAGCAGTGGTTGTGGTCATTTCCCTGGTGCCAAGCTCAACGAAAATGACCACAACCACTGCTTTGTTTCTGCGGGCTGGAAGGCGGCAACAAAAGAAAAGCAGTGGCTGTGGTCGTTTTCACGCCCCGTAAATCAGCGTCGCCCGTCAGAGTCTTTTTTAGGAGCTGGGAAGCTGCGTGCAAGTAAGGCGCAGCTGGTGCTGTCTGTCGAGCATGGCCCCACGTCCACACAGCACCCGGCAGGATCTGCAGGCCACGGCCTCACCGCCTGGGCGTGGCTAGGTCCGGACGCGTGTCCGCAGCGGTTATCACCCGCGACGCGCGTTTTTTTTTGTTCGAGGGGAGCGCCGCCTCGAGGCGCACCAGGCATAATTCGAGTTGATGCTCGATGTTCCCACCCCCCTGGCGTCGTGGCTTATTTGCAGCTTGGACTCCGAGTGGTCTCGATCACCTCCCCAGGACTGGCTCCACATCTCGTTGCCACAAGTTTCATGAAATCTTCCGTCGTGGTCTGTTCATGACGCGTGGGGGTCTGGTATTCTCATTGGTGCGCCGTCCCTCTCTGGACAGGTACACACGCGAGTGCGGCTAACCATGCACTCCCTCCCTGGACGGGTGGACCGGCGCCGCGTGATTTGCGTCGTCGCCTTCACCCCGACCGCGCCCATGGTGTAATGTATATACTGGAGGATGGCCGCAGTCTGCGCGAGTACGCGCGGCACGCCTGCGTCGTGCCCAGCCCGAGGTGTCATTGCGTCGTCGTGTGAAGTTCGGATCCTCTGGCCTGGCCAAGAGGTTCCAACAGGGATGCCCCCAGGGATCGTCCCGGACTGGCGTGCCACAATTTTCGGGTCCGACGGAGGGTGGGGATCGGGCAAGGGGAGGGTGCGAGACGACAGGGATAGGGGGGAGATGGAAGAGAGGGGTCGCAGTCGCTAACTTTCGCTGCTTCACGACCCACTGGGTCGTGGACGAGACAGCCGTTGCTTAATGCAGCTTTTTCCAGGCAGAGTTACCAGCGGTTGTAATTCGTTGGCCGGGCGATGTAGGCCCGTTTCGATGTCACGCTGAAGGTCCTCTCGCTGACGCTGCTCGCGCTGAAGCGCCGGTCATTTTTGGGGTTCCCGCCGCGCTGAAAGTACCCGCGCTCCTCCTCCTCCTCCTCCTCCTCCTCCTCCTCCTCCTCCAGAGGCCTCGCGAGGCCCTTGAAAAAGGACGAGGGGCGTCCAGGAAGGGCCTCCTTGAGGCGCGGCGAGGCCAGTTGTGGCGGCAGCGACGAGACCACCAGGAGGCCCCATAAAGGACGGCCCCGAGCCCACAGAGTCCCCAGCGCCCCGTCGCACTGTGTGGTCTGTTTGTTTGTTTGTTTGTTTGCTTGTTTGTTTGTTAGTCTTCTGTCCGTCCGTCTGTCCGTCTGTCCGTCTGCCTGCCTGTCTGCCTGCCTGTCTGCCTGTCTGTCTGTCTGCTTGTTTGTTTGTTTGTGTTCCGTCGCGGTCGCCTCGACGCGGGGGCGCATCGGGCCCACTGCTCGCGCGGGGCGCCGCGTGAGCCTTGGCGCCGCGAGGGGGCCACGCCGTGTCGTCTTCGTCATCGTCGGCGTCGGCGGCGGCGCCGTCCTTGGCGTCATCGTCGTCGTCGTCGTCGTCGTTGTCGTCCGCCGCCGCCGCCGCCGCCGCCGCCGCCGTCGTCGTCGTCGTCGTCGTCGTCGTCGTCGTCGTCGTCGTCGTCGTCGTCGTCGTCGTCGTCGTCGTCGTCTGCCGTCGCTGTCGTCTACGGCCGAGGACCCGAGGCCCGAGGTTTCTGGGGCCGCTCTCTGGCCCCATACCTCCCCCTACCTCCCCGGAAGCCCGCGGGGGCATCCCCACTGCGGAGACCCCCAAGCGACGTCGGTCGTCGCCGTCGCCGCTGTGGGGATCGTGGCGGCGACGGTGGTAGTCGCAGTCGTCGCCGACGACGACGTGCGTCGTCCGTGTCGTCGTCGACGTGATCCGTCGTCCGTCGTAGTCATACGTGCATCGTCAGTTGTCCGTCATCGACGTCAGTCGCACATCGTCCGTCGTACGTCCGTCGTCGTCGTCGCCGGCGAACGTGCCCGTGATGTCCGCGGGCAACGGTGAAGGAAACGGGTGTCTTGGACCCAGGGGGGTCCCCCAGGAGCTGCCTGAGTCGAATTCGGACACTCCCTGAGCCCGTGGAGCCCCATGCAGGCCAAGAGCGGCGACATGACAGTCGGGGCCCGCTTTCCTGGGGACCCATCTGCTCCATGGCGGACAGGGGCGTCCGCCGTTTGGTCGGCTCGGCTGCTTCGTAGTTGGCCGCGTCGGGTCGGCTCGGTCTGGTGGGCTGCCGCGCCGCTGTGCGTCCTCCTGGGCTGTGCTGCCCCCGCCCATCGGTCTGCATCGGTCGGTGCGTGTCTGCGCCTGCTCCTGGTGCCACCGCGTGGGCGTCCGTGGCTCCCGGCACGCGCTCTCGCCTCTTCTGGGCGCTGAGCCTGCGCGGACCGCGGCCACCTTCGCAAGGCTCGCTTCGATTCCTCTGATTCGATTCGATTCGATTTGGATGGCTTCCGATTCCGATTCGATTCGACTTGGGATTCCGATTTGGGGTCCAATTCCTTACTGGAGGCCTACTAGCCTGCCGATTTCTGCCGATTCGACTTTTCCCGACTCGGCTGCCGATTTCCGCCGATTCGACTCATTTCGTTCGCCGATCCGACTTGTCGATTCGATTCTGGGCTCTCCTGCCTTCGCGCCCCAGCGCCCACCCACCCGCGACCTGCTCGAGTTCGGCCAGGCCTGGGGCGTCCAGGGGGGGCCCCAGCCCCAGAGCCGCGTGGTCGTCGCCGCGAACGTCACCGACGTCGCACGTTTAGCCGTGAGTCGGGCGCGTCCCTTTACAGGAGGAATATTCAAACATAGTCCAAACATTGTTTTTTTCCCAACCATCCTGTGGTGTTGGGTCCTCGTTTTGAAGAGACGGTGGTCCGCGTCTCCTCCTCCTCCTCTCCTCTCCTCTCCTCTCCTCTCCTCTCCTCCTCTCCTCCTCTCTCCTCCGCACACCCATTTCGGCACACCCCTCACACGCTTCGTGGCCCCATAGGGAGCTCCACCGAAGGCCCCATGGTTGCCGTCCGCATGCGTCCCGCACACCCATTTCGGCACACCCCTCACACGTTTCGTGGCCCCACAGGGAGCTCCACCGAAGGCCCCAGTGCTGCCGTCCGCATGCGTCCCGCACACCCATTTCGGCACACCTCACACGTTTCGTGGCCCCATGGGGCTCCCCCGAAGGCCCCAGGCTGCCATGTCCCGCACACCCCCTTCGGCACACCCCTCACACGTTTCGTGGCCCCCGCTCACCGAAGCAGTGCTGCCGTCCGCATGCGTCCTGCACACCCATTTCGGCACACCCCTCACACGTTTCGTGGCCCCATAGGGAGCTCCACCGAAGGCCCCATGCTGCCGTCCGCATGCGTCCCGCACACCCATTTCGGCACACCCCTCACACGTTTCGTGGCCCCACAGGGAGCTCCACCGAAGGCCCCAGT
The DNA here is from genome assembly GCA_963575745.1 of Prorocentrum cordatum. Lineage (NCBI taxonomy): Eukaryota > Dinophyceae > Prorocentrales > Prorocentraceae > Prorocentrum > Prorocentrum cordatum. The sequence goes on from CAUYUJ010021502.1 coordinate 43,488, forward strand.
GCTGCCGTCCGCATGCGTCCCGCACACCCATTTCGGCACACCCCTCACACGTTTCGTGGCCCCATAGGGAGCTCCACCGAAGCCCCATGGCTGCCGTCCGCATGCGTCCCGCACACCCATTTCGGCACACCCCTCACACGTTTCGTGTCCCCATAGGGAGCTCCACCGAAGGCCCAAGTGCGACCGCCCGCATGCGCCCCGCACACCCATTTCGGCGCACCCCTCACACGTTTCGTGGCCCCATAGGGAGCTCCACCGCCCGCATAGGAGCTCCACCGAAGGCCCCATGGGCTGCCGTCCGCTGCGTTCCCGCACACTCCATTTTCGGCACATGTCGCCCTCACACGTTTCGGGGGCCCCATAGGAGCTCACCGAAGGCCCCATGGCTGCCGTCCGCATGCGTCCCGCACACCCATTTCGGCACACCCCTCACACGTTTCGTGGCCCCACAGGGAGCTCCACCGAAGGCCCCAGTGCGGCCGTCCGCATGCGTCCCGCACACCCATTTCGGCACACCCCTCACACGTTTCGTGGCCCCATAGGGAGCTCCACCGAAGGCCCCATTGCTGCCGTCCGCATGCGTCCCGCACACCCATTTCGGCACACCCCTCACACGTTTCGTGGCCCCATAGGGAGCTCCACCGAAGGCCCCAGTGGCTGCGTTCGCATGCCTCCCCACTACCCATTTCGGCACACCCCTCACACGTTTCGTGGCCCCATAGGGAGCTCCACCGAAGGCCCCAGTGGCAGGGTCCGCATGCCTCCCCACCACCCATTCGGCACACCCCTCACACGTTTCGTGGCTCCATAGGGAGCTCCACCGAAGGCCCCAGTGGCCTGGTTCGTATGCCTCCCCAACACCCATTTCGGCACTACCCCTCACACACGTTTCGTGGCGCCCATAGGGAGCTCCCGAAGGCCCCAGTGCTGCCGTCCGCATGCGTCCCGCACGAACCCTTTCGGCAACACCCTCCCTCACACGTTTTCGTGCCCCATAGGGCTCTCGCACCGAAGGCCCCAGTGCTGCCGTCCGCATGCGTCCCGCACACCCATTTCGGCACACCCCTCACACGTTTCGTGGCCCCATAGGGAGCGCCACCGAAGAAGATATTCACAAGTGCGGTACTCTCAACTGCATATGGTTGGGTCCTTCGCCAGGCTAATTTGTGAGGGTTTTACCATTTTGAAATATCTTATATTTTTGGACTTATCCTATTTTTTCTCGAAGATCGGCCTGTAGGGGAACAGGCCCGACCTGAGTTTCGCCCCGCGCGCACACGATAAAGGGGCGCTCGGGCTCCACGGCGAAGGCTTTTGTGCCAGCCTCCAGCCTCGCGGGGCTCACCGGGCTCCAGGGGACCGTCAATAATAACAGCAGTCGCGATGAAGAGCCGCCCCCGGGGGCACGGGCCAGGACTTCGGGGGGCCCGCCCTGCAAGAAGCAGCAGTGCCGTTTCGAATACATGCTCCGCGTGCGGATCATGTATTGAAAGTACAGGGCTTTACTATTCGAAACAAAGGTGAATTCATGCATACATGTATTCATAAGTTAATCATGCATGAAAAATCCGATATTTAAAAACATCCTATGCATTGAAAACTGCCCTGTAGCAGGGCGTCGGAGGTGACTCTCCGGGGAGGGCCTCGCCGCGAGCTCGGCGCGCCGCGCCATGCCCCCCCACCGGGCGGAGGGCCAGCGGAGGGCCAGCGGAGGAGCGGAGGAGCAGGGCGGCGGCGGCCCGTGCCGCGGGGGCCTGACGGCGGGCGGGCGGCGGCGGAAGCACGCGGCGCGCCGCCGGCCCGCCGCTGAGACGTAGGTCGGGCCTGACCCCTCCTCCTCCTCCTCCTCCTCCTCCTCCTCCTCCTCCTCCTCCCCTGCTCTCCTCCTCCTCCTCCTCCCTGCTCCTCCTCCTCCTCCCTACTCCTCCTCCTCCTCCTCCTCCTCCTCCTCCTCCTCCTCTACCTCCTCCTCCTCCTCCTCCTCCTCCTCCTCCTCCTCCTCCTCTACAGGAGGGAGATGCGAAAAGAGTCAAAAGTCGGGGGCGGCAAAGAGGGGGGTGATGACTAGGGGGGGGGATATCATGGCGGGGGCCATGCTACTTCCCCAGATTTCATGACGCCTCTTCTTATTCCATGACGTCCCTGGCCCCCCCCCGTCGGGCCGCGCACATGCCGCCGGTCATGATTTGCAACCCCCCCTCTTGGACACCCCCCTCTTGCCCCGAAAAAATTAGCCTGGCGAAGGACCCAACCATATGCAGTTGAGAGTACCGCAATTGTGAATATCTTCTTCGGTGGCGCTCCCTATGGGGCCACGAGCCGTATGAGGGGTGTGCCGAAATGCGTGGCAGTGTACACAACACGAACGAAGACGATAGGTCCGAATATGAAAGCTTGAGCGCGTGCGAGTCGGATCGCGAGCGAGTCTGATTATGAATGAATCAGCGCGCGATTGATTCTATTCGCATGAATGCGTGCATGGATACGCCCAGTGTAAATGTATGTATACGACTGTGAACAGTTTGGGTCTGCGTGACTCTCGGTACTCGTGACTCTGAGCGTCGCCTCTGCAGGGGGCTTCCCTGGGAACCCCGACGGCAGCGCCCGTGCGCCGCGACGCCCATGTCGGCACGCGCTCCCTGTGGGGCCACGAAACGTGTGAGGGGTGTGCCGAAATGGGTGTGCGGGACGCATGCGGACGGCAGCCATGGGGCCTTCGGTGGAGCTCCCTATGGGGCCACGAAACGTGTGAGGGGTGTGCCGAAATTGGTGTGCGGGACGCATGCGGACGGCAGCCATGGGGGCCTTCGGTGGAGCTCCCTGTGGGGCCACGAAACGTGTGAGGGGTGTGCCGAAATGGGTGTGCGGGACGCATGCGGACGGCAGCACTGGGGCCTTCGGTGGAGCTCCCTATGGGGCCACGAAACGTGTGAGGGGTGTGCCGAAATGGGTGTGCGGGGCGCATGCGGACGGCAGCCATGAGGCCTTCGGTGGAGCTCCCTATGGGGACACGAAACGTGTGAGGGGTGTGCCGAAATGTGTGTGCGGGACGCATGCGGACGGCAGCACTGGGGCCTTCGGTGGAGCTCCCTGTGGGGCCACGAAACGTGTGAGGGGTGTGCCGAAATGTGTGTGCGGGACGAATGCGGACGGCAGCCATGGGGCCTTCGGTGGAGCTCCCTATGGGGCCACGAAACGTGTGAGGGGTGTGCCGAAATGGGTGTGCGGGACGCATGCGGACGGCAGCACTGGGGCCTTCGGTGGAGCTCCCTGTGGAGCCAGGAAACGTGTGAGGGGTGTGCCGAAATGGGTGTGCGGGACGCATGCGGACGGCATCCATGGGGCCTTCGGTGGAGCTCCCTATGGGGCCACGAAACGTGTGAGGGGTGTGCCGAAATGGGTGTGCGGGACGCATGCGGACGGCAGCACTGGGGCCTTCGGTGAGCTCCCTGTGGGGCCACGAAACGTATGAGGGGTGTGCCGAAATGGGTGTGCGGGACGCAT
>CAUYUJ010021502.1:47091-64591 GCA_963575745.1 Prorocentrum cordatum
CCCCCCCCAAGGAGGCCCAAATGTGGCCAAAACCTTAGTAAATTAGCCTCCCCCACTCAGGAGGCCAAAATGGGTCCAAAACCTTAGTAAAACCAATGATTTGGGCTTCCTCGCCGAGGCCGTTTTGGACGCTCCAACGCGTCGCGGGCCCCCTGTCCAGGTCCAAGGGAGGGGGTCGGGGTAAACCCCTCCCCGAAGGGGAAGAAGGAGGGGTAAAAGAGGAAACACTCTAGACCACCTACGCCCAAAGGGCTGGTGGGATTAACATCACACATGTCTTACGTGGCTGAAGTGTCCGTGGAGAGATATTGGACAGAGTAGCGATGACTGCAAGGTACTTGTACGCGCCGCCCCTCCAGTGTCGGTCATCATCGCTTCCGAGTCGTTCCCGGTCAGACCAGTTTTGCCCTTGCCCTGACATTGGAGGGGCGTCCATCGACATTAAAGTGCGCGCCGACATCGCAGGGGCGTGGCCGCCATTTTTGATGTTAATTTTGACGAGGGTCGTAGGGGCGTGTTTCCTTGTTGCTTGGGGCATAATGGGCATTATAGCCCCTGGCCCCCCCCCTCCCCCCCCTTCATAACTTAACGCCCCTCCCCCCCAGTGCACTCTGGGCACTGCCGCCGTGCGCGCGGCGGGGGGGAGGCGCTACATGATACCCCCCCTGGCCCCTCCCCCCCTATAATGCCCATCATCGCCAAAAATAAAGAAACGCGCTCTAGATGGGCTTCGAGTAAAGATTTAAGTCGGGCCTGTCCCTCTACAGGGGGAATGTTCACAAACAGTCAAAAACAGTCTGGGGACGATGTTTTCACCATGTCTGACAAGTTTTGAATTTGTTTTGAATGTTTTCTATTTTTCGTCCAAAATCCGCCTGTAGGGGGACATGCCCGACCTAAGTACAGATGGGGTCGGAGGATCGCGCCGCATCGGCGATGCAGCGGCGATGCGGCTCGGTGTGGAGCCCGAATTTCGCCACGCCGGCGTCGTCGATGCATCGCCGACGTCGCTGATGATATCGCTGGTGCATCGGCCACGAGCCCACAATAATCCCATTCCGCGAGGGTTCACGCGCGATCCGTTCCGACCCGACTGCCGTCCGGACCCCTCTGGAGGCCTCTAAAAGCAGGCAGTGAGCATGAACTGGGCGGGGAGAGGGGGGGGGGGGGGGGGGGGTCCACGAGGTCCGGCGCGGGGATGTCGTGGCTCGGCGCGCCGTAGGGGGTGGCGGGCTGGAGGCGCCGCCTGGGGCCTAGGGACCCTGGCGTGCGGGGCGGTGTGGTTAGTAGGTGATGGTGGGGCGACTACAAAGGGGGGGGGGTAGGGAGAAAACTGGCCCTCAACAAGGGGGCCCTTGTGTGGGGCCGAGGCCCAAAAGGGGATCCGCCCTTGAGGGCCGTTCTGTCTTGCGACCCCCCATTCAGACCTCTGTTCCGCCCCATTACGCGAACCACCCCCCGCCCGACCATCGCCGATCTAAGAAATCTTCGCGGGCCTCCGAAACCTCACATTTGTGACGTGTTTTCCTCTCCCGCAGGCGGGACCAGGCCTTCTGGCAGAAGGCCCACGGCGCCCTGTTCGGCCTCGCGGGCCAGATGACCGCCGGCCAGGTGGCGGACACCTTGCTGGCCGTCGCGACCGCGCAGCTGTGCCCGGTGAACCTGCTCGAGGGGCTCCAGGACCTGGCTGCACGTGGGAGCGGCCCTTCGCAGGAGTACCATCCTCAGGCCCACTTCGAGTCGTGACAAGGATCTTGGCGAACGCGAGCGTTTTTTTTTGTTTTGCTATGTTCGGCCTCTGGAGGCCCTCGCCCCAGGATCGTCAGAAAGCGACTCGGCATGAAAGGCCGCCGGGGGCCGCCGTGGTGAACAGATCACGACGTCGGGAGTTTGGGTCTTGTGCGGGCCCATTGGGGTCCCCCGATCGCTGAGCACGCCGATGCGGCAGCCTCGGCCTGCGCTACTGGGCCCCTCACCCCGAAAGCCGCGCACCAACGGCCCCTCTTGCTCAGGGCCGCTCTTGCGTGCTGCAGCCGAAGAGGACCAGCTCCGGCGGCTGCGCGGCGAGCTCGAGGCAGACGAGGCCATCACCTGCGCGTGGGCGCTGTGCTCCATGCAGCTGCTCTCGGAGGGGCTCCACCCCGAGCTGCTGGAGCGGGCTGTGGGCGGGGAGCTCGCGGGCAAGCAGGCGGGCCAGCTGCGACAGGTGGCCTTGACGATGGAGCTGGAGCCCGCCGCCCTGCGGGCGCGCGAGGCGTTGCCAGAGCGGCTGCGGGCGCGGCTCCGCGAGCGCGCGGACGCGGGTGCAGAGCACGGCCAGGGCGACGAGGGCGTCGCGGAGGAGCTGGCCGAGCTGCTGGGCGAGAGCGGCGCGGGGCTGGCGCTGTCCGAGCAGGTGGGGGGCTTCTACGTGGTGGACCTGGCGGTGCGGCCGCGGGAGGGCCCGCCGATCGCCGTGCTGCTCGACGGCGCCCTACGGGGGCGTTGGCCGACCACCTGCACCGGGGCCTGGCCGGGCCGGCCTTGCCCCACGGGCTCAGGATCGGTGCGTGCTCGCCGCTCTCCCCTGGCCGAGCCGGGGGGGCGGCGCCCACCGACCGCGGGCCCAGGGCTCGCCTGGCGCAGCGCAGCGGTGCAGGTGGGGGCCGGGGGGGGGGCCGAGCGTGCGCCCCCCGCCCGGCGCGGCGCAACATGGGACAATGCGGGGACGGGTCCCGTCTGACGGCTGGACTGCGCTCGTGGGCGGAAGGGCGAAACGTGAATCCTGTCCGTGCGACGAGCGAGCCCTGGGCTTCTGTTGGTGCGCGCGCAGGACCCGTGGATTTCTGGGATTCGCGGGAGACTTTTCCATGGCGTCCGCGTTCTCCGCAGGGATGCGCGCCCGCCGATCCATGACCCGAGGGCGTGGATTGGATGGATGCGTTCGCCGCTCGTCAGGTGCTCAAGTGTCGGCACCTGCGCCGGCTGGGCTGGGCCGTCGCCTGGCTGCCAGCGCCCCGCTGGCGCTTCGGCTCGGACGAGGACCAGCGCGGCATCGCCGCGGCGCTGCTCTCCGAAGAGGGGCCCGCCGCCGCCCCTCTCTGACCCGCGCGCGGGAACGCGCGCGCACGAAGGCCGCGCGCGCGAGGGCCGCGCGCGCGCGAGGCCGAGGCCTCCGAGGTACCCTTCCGAACGAGCTGCGGAAGGCCTCCGACGAGTGGCCTCCGCGCAGGCCCGAGGGAGGCCTCCGAGGGGCGGGCCCTCTGCAGGCCTCCGCGGGGCCCTCCGAGGCCCGCGGGGCCGCCAGAGGCCCGCCGCGGGCCGGCGAGCGCGCGCGCGCGAGCTCGGCGCGCGGTGGCACGAGCGGCGCGGCGCCGCTGCCGCGCGGGCCTCGCGCCCGCCGCCTCCGTGTGGGGCTCGCCCGCCTCCGCCCTCCTCGCTGGGCCCGGAGAGCGGCCAACAGAGCTGCGGCCAGAGCGCGTTGGCACGGACGGGTGGCCCCATGGGCCGGCCAGTTTTCTTCCCAGCCCGACTCTGTGAGTGGACCTGGGCCCTCACTTTCCGTGCAGGTCCCGGGGTTCCTCTCAGCAGAGTCTTCCGGAGCCGAGCACGTCTGCACGACACTGCCATCGTCCGCGCCGCCTCCTTTGGCATCGCTCGGACGTGTGCATTTTTCCTTCGGCGAGGACCATCGAGGAGCATCCTTGATCATCTCGCGAAAAAAACCACGCACGAAACCAAAAAAAACACAGGAAATGGACGTCCGAGCGATGGCGGGGGCGCGAGCGCAAGCACAAGAGCCGAGTGGGTCTGCGCGGGGTTCCCTTGGATCGGCTCCCTCGCCCTTGCCTCCGTCCCGCCTCCCCTCGGTTCCTCGGCCTGCCGAGTCTTTTTTTGTTCTCTCTCTCTCTCTTTCTCTCTTTCTCTCGTTATACGTCTCTGTCTCTCTGTATCTCTCGCGCTCTCTCTCTATTTCTCTCTCTCTCGATCTATGTATGTATGTATATTGTGTTGTGCTGTGTTGTGTTCGTTTCTCTCTCTCTCTCTCTTTCTCTATTTCTTTTGTTTATATGTGTTTTGTTTCTCTCTCTCTCACTCTCTCTCTATCCCCCCGAAGAAGAAGAAGAACAGAAATTGTTAAAACAGAACGGAGCGTAAGGTCATGGGTGTGGTTGGGGAGAACACGAGCAGAAGCAGACCAACAGCCACAGCAAGAAGAAACATAAGCAGGAGGTAAAGGCAGAATCACACACTTTCGCAGGTGTGCCGGACGTATTGGATCGGCGCTGGGCCCCCCCAGGGTTGGCGCTGGAGGTGCCGCCATGGACGGGGCCCCAGCGCCGATGCACGAACTCCGCGGAAACATGCGTCAGGACGGGAAAAAACACATAGACACAATTAATCGTCGACTCCCAGGAAAATATGGACACATATGGGAATTGGGGGGGGGGAGACAAAACCCTAGAAAATATAGGAAAATATGGGGAATCTTGTTATTTGTGTGTATTTCTCTGTGTGTCCCAGGGCCCCTTCAATGCAGCTCTTGCTTCTTCCTCGTCCAGACCCCCTCGACCTGCTGAGTCTCTATCGCCCGCCCACTGCTGCTGAGCACGAGCTGCCCAGTGGCCTCCGACGCCTGCCCCCTTGCCTCCTCATCCGCCCCAGTCCTCCTCCGCCTCCTCCTCCTCCTCCTCGCCCCCCAGTCCTGCCCAGGCTTCTCTCCTCGTTCGCCGCCCGCCTCCTCCCTCCAGCCTCGCCGTGGACGTGTTCACCCTGCTCCCTCCGACCTCCCCTTCCTCCTGGACGCCCGCGCTCATTCATCATCGCGCCATCGCGTGGAGTGTGCCATCTCGTGTCATTGCGGTCGCCTCTGCTGGATCACGGCTTCGCATCAGGGAGCTGTCATCACAACGCCGTCATCGTCGGTGGGGCCCGTGGGTGTTTAGGCCCAGCGACCATCTGGGCCCACTGTCTGGCAAGTAATCAGCAACCCAGGGAGAAAACGGTCGTGATGCGTTCCAAGACTTCTCACCTATTCCATGTGTTCTGCGCGGGCTCGAGAGACGACGGCCGCTGGACACCTGCACTCTTGGAACACATCCTGAGCCACCCGCGTCACGAGAGCGTTCCCGGCCCAAAGATTTCGAATGTGTTATTCGCGTGTCGTGTGTTTCAAACAGCTGGCTGGAGGATTGGTTAGAATCGCCCAGCATCTCTGATCTCGGCGAGGTCCACGAATAGCCAGCTTGTCAGCGACGTCTGCGTCACCCCCTCGCGAGCACAAGAAGCACTATGTGACACGACGACGTTCTCACGCTCCTCGGGTGTGCACATCCTGTTCGCTGGGAGGAACTCGGCCCTAGACATCCAGACTCCACTGCATGCGTCCACTCGAACCTGTTTCACCGACATTGTATCCCACCTGCCCTAGGTGCAGAAGGCACAGAAAACACAACCCAAGGCGTCTGGAGGTTTCCCTGAGCAGACATCGTTCAAGGCTCCGAATCTATTTTCCAGAGGCCCAGTGTTACGAACAGTGGCCCTCTCGATTGCTTCGCGTCGCACGGGATGTGCCCCACCAGGCCAGAAACGGGCGGAGGCATACCCCCCTCCTCCTCCCTGCAGCCGCACGAGGTTGAAGAACAACTTTAGCCTTGGAGGGGTACCCGCACGTTCTTCATGCGCGCGCTGCCCGCGTGGGAAAGCTGTGCCTGCCTGTCTGGGTGCCTCCATGGGTCCGTGTTCCCTCTGTGCAGGGGCCCACGCTCGTTGCTTGCGTCCCTTCGACCAGATGTCGACTCCATTCTCTCCTGCTCTCCTGCCTCCTCTCCCCTCCTCCCCTGCTCTCCTCATTATCCTCCTCCTCCTCCTCCTCCTCCTCCTCCTCCTCCTCTCCTTTCTTCCTCCTCCTCTCTCCTCCTCCTCCTCCTCCTCCTCCTGCCTCCTCCCTCCTCCTCCTCCTCCTCATCTCCTCCTCCTCCTCCTCCTCCTCCTCCTTCCTCCTCCCTCCCCCCCCCCCCCCTCCCCCTCCCCTCCCCCTCCCCTCCCCCTCCCCCTCCTCCGCCTCCTCCTCCTCCTCCTCCTCCTCCTCCTCCTCCTCCTTCTATTCCAGCCAATGCCGCACCTGCCGCTCGCCGCCCCGCCCTCAAGCTCGCTGCCGCCGCTGCGTCCCCCTGGCGCCCGCAGCTGAACAGCCACGCCCGCCCGGTGGCATTCCGCGTGCCGTGGTGCCGCTCGCTGCGGGCAGGCCGTGCGCTTCATCAGCCTGGCGATCCCCGCACCCCTCCACAGGCCCAAGAGTAGCCCGGGGCAGTCTACGTGGCCCCACATGTCGAAGAGCACAAACGCCACAAACATAAACTTTTGGGCGCTCCGCGCGGATCTCTTGGAATCCGCACTGGGTCTCCCGCGGCGGCGCCTCCGGCGCCGCCCTTGGCGCGCTCCGCGACGCAGGGAGGATGGCGCAGCGCAGATCCAAGAAGTCCGCGCGGAGCGCCAAACGTTTTATGTTTACGGTGTCGTGTCCTCCTCTGTGACCCCCTATATGGGTGCTCCGTGCCCGGGCGGGCTTGGGGAAGAAGGCGACGCTGGTCGTGGCGTCGATGAGGCCGCCCGGTCCTACCCCGGGATCATGCCGCTGCCGACCGCGCTCTACTTCTGGCTTGGCATCGCTCGGACGTGTGCATGTTTCTTCGGCGGGAACCATCGAAGACCATCCTGGAGCATCGAGCAAAAAAAACACGCGCGAAAGCGACACATGTACGGGAAATGGACGTCCGAGCGACGGCTGCCTGGGGGGCCGTCTGTGCCCAACCCTGGGGCCCTGCAGCTGCCCCCCCAGGCGCCCCCCTCGGTCTCACAGGCGGCTCGAGGGCGCCCAAGGGGCGGCAGCGGGCCTGGGCCGGGCCTCTGCGGCAGCCCGCCATGGCGCCGCAGCCGCGGCCGGCCGGGCCCACCAGCGGCGGAGGCCGTCTTTCGCCTCGTCCACCTCCTCCTGAACCCAGACCCCCTCGATCGCGTCGCCACGCTCGATGTCAGAAGACGGGCCCACTGCGACTTGGTGAGGTGGCTCTCCCGGCGCGCCACCCCTCAGCGGGGACGGGTGTTGCGAGGCCGGGAAGAGAGACGGCGCCCATCCCCTCCCAGGAGGGGAAGGGGGGAGAGGTCGGCTGGCGGGGTGAAAGTTGCCAAGGTGGGGCGGGAAGCGCGTCGCTTGGCCAGACCTGGCCATTCCTGGCGCGATGGATGCTTGTCCGGGGCCGTCCAGCAGAAGGATCTCAGTCCGTGCGGGCAGGGGTCGAGGCCCCTTTAATTTCAAGCGATCAGAAGGAAAAGTTATATGCCTGAAGTGATCCATACAGCGTTCGCACCTACAGAGGAGGAAGGGAGGAGGGTGGAGACCCCTGGGGCCCCAGGTTCTGAGAAGCGTTCCACGTCGGGTGTCTGGGAACTCCCGTTCTCGGCCATACTGTGGGCCCCAGTCGGCGGCGTGGAGAAGGATGGGAGGGGGGGGGGGGGGCGCGGGAGGGGGGGGCGGCTTTCGAAGAAGGCCAGGGGCCCGGGGGCTTCTCAGAGGTCCCCCTGGATGCCAGAAGGCCTTCCTGGAAGCCTCTGGTCCTGTCTGAGAGGCCTCCATGCCTTCTCAGGCGGCCGCCCCCCTCACTCCGCCCCCCGCTGCCTCGCTGCTGCCTGTGGTTAAGTCAGGCACGTCCCTCTCCAGGAGGAAGTCTCAAACATAATCAAAAAACAAATGGTGACGATTCTTCTAGTATTCTGATCATTCCTGAATATGTATTAGGTGTCTTTGTTCGTTCCAGAATCCGCCTGTAGGAGGACATGCCCGACCCACGTCTGTGGCAGCCGCGCCGAGCTTGCGACAGGAGACGCACGACGCGGCCAGCCTGGGCGGGAGCCGCAGACACCTGTGGGGTGTTCCATTTTCTCCACGCATAACATCACTGCCAAACGACGTTAGCAAATCTTCTGGTTTGCCCTCGTCGCCAGAGGAGAAGCTGAACGCGTGTGAGACGTGACAAGAGATACATATCACTTGAATGTGTCACTGCGCGTTGTCCTGTGGGGTGCTCCAGATAGGGCTTCGCAATTCGAGGATCGAAGGGCCCGGGCCCCCCCTCGAGTTATGACAAACATGCAGACGGGAGGCTTTTCGCTATTCTCGGCCTCTGGGGGGCCCGTGCCCCCCGCCTGCTCCTCTCGCGTCCTCCTTCTCCTCGTCCTCGTCCTCGTCCTCCTCCTCGTCTTCCTCCTCCTCCTCCTCCTCCTCCTCCTCCTCCTCCTCCTCCTCCTCCTCTTCTCGCCTCCTCCTCCTCCTCCTCCTCCTCCTCCTCCTCCTCCTCCTCCTCCTCCTCGGGCTATACACGGGCACGGGCGTCGAGTCTCTGAATCGCGACGGGCGCCTTCGGCCTCGCGCCGTGCCCCCCCGGGGCCCCCTTCGGATCTCGGCCCGGCTCGGGAAGTCCCTCGCAAAGAGGGCGTTGGGCGGGGGCGTCGACGAGCAGGGTGCGTGAGGATTGGGGCCTCGGACGGTTCTCGGACCCAGAACCCCTCGGGTCATGAAAGAATCGCGACAGAGGTCTTTCGTTGTTTTCGGCCTCTGGGGGCCTTTACCGGCCCTCGGAGCCGTCACCCAACGATTCCGGAGGAGAACCCGCTCCTGGGGAATGGGTCGAGATTTTTGGGGGTCGACTTCGTGAAAACAGCATGACGTCGGGGGTCTTGAGAGTTGCCGTCTCTTCCTCGGCGGAAGGCCGGCAGAAGGCGGCGGAAGTCAAACGAGGCCGCCTCCGCCGGCGAAAGCCGGCGGAGGGCTGGCGGGACCCCCCTTGCCCTCGTAGGCCTCCATCCGGGGCCCCATCTTGATGTTTGAATTAGTTTTTCGGTTCGTGGAGTGCGGCCTGGGGGGACCACCAGAGGGTCGGGCCCCAGCTGCTCCTCACAGAGCCGAGCCACCCCCACAGAGGTGGGGGTGCGTGCGAGGCGGGGCCAAGGTAAACTCCTGGGCCTTGCCTCTCCACACACCCTCGCCGCAGGGCATCTGATCTAGTTTTTAGAGTGCGCCCGGTATAGAGAGAGAGAGAGAGAGAGAGACCGAAGCCCGCCACGAAACTTCGAAAGACCAACAGGGAGTAGTGATTGAAAAAAGGATGATCAGCGGAAGTCTGCAGGAGTAAGACGTTGCCCTCCGGCCGCGATGGGATCATTTTGGGGTTCAGGGTTTCTGGCATCGGTCGCATGTGGCCGGATGTCTTCTTCGGCTATCGGCCCTTGCGTGGCCAGGCATTCGGGTTGACCCAAAAGGGGTCCAGCGACAAGGGGATGGTGCAGTAAATTTGGTGCAATACATTTGTGGGGTTGCAATACATTTGGGGCGTGCAATACATTCCGGGGCGCAAATGTATTGCTGGATTTTCGCGTGCAATACGTTACTTGCAACACAATGCAATACAATTCTCCGGCGCAGTACATTTGCAATCCAATTGTCCCAGATCTATTGTACCACCCCTTTCAGCTGGACCCCCTTTTGGGTCACCCAAAGGCACGTTGATCATCCGCGCGTGCATCCAGCAAGTGACCTCCAGATGTATCGCGCGTGAGTCCAGCCTCCGGCAGCCGGGCCTTGCCACACAGCCCCGTCGCGAGGCCCCCATGAGATATCTGGGTCCCTTCCCGGGAACTGACTTCTCATCCTCTGACGGCCACGAGGAGGAGGAGGAGGAGGAGGAGGAGGAGGAGGAGGAGGAGGAGGAGGAGGAAGACGAGGACGAGGACGAGGACGAGGACGAGGACGAGGAGAAGGAGGAGGAGAGGAGGAGGGGAGGAGGAGGAGGAGGAGGAGGCGGAGGAGGAGGAGGAGGAGAGGGAGGGAGGGAGGGGGGGGGGGGGGAGGCGGGGGGAGGGGGAGAGGGGGAGGGGGAGGAGGAGGAGGAGGGGGGAGGAGGAGGAGGAGAGGAGGAGGAGGAGGGAGGAGGAGGAGGAGGAGGAGGAGGGGGGAGGGGGAGGAGGAGGGGGAGGGGGAGGAGGAGGGGAAGGAGGAGGAGGAGGGAAAGGAGGAGGAAGAGGAGAGGCCCCAGGCCGTTCCAGGCCTCGCGTCCTGCCGTGTCCTGGTGCCCGGGGGCCGTGGGCACGCGCTCGACCCTCCACGGCCGCGCGGCGGCCGTGGAGCCGGCCCTCAGAGGAGCCTTCGGCGCGCTCCGCAGGGGCCTTGGGCGTGCGCGGGCTGCGGGCCCTTCGAGGGCCGCGGGCGCCCGCGGGCGGCGGAGCTCCGCTCTCGAGGCCGGTCGGGCCGCCGCGGCGCAGGATTCTGTCGGGCCTGCCCCTCTGCAGGAGGAATGTTCAAAAGTAATAGTAAGAAATAGTCTGGGAACGATTCTTCTCTTACTGTTGTGTCCCTCTGCAGGAGGAATATTCAAAAATAGTAAGAAATAGTCTGGGAACGATTCTTCTCTTACTGTTGTGTCCCTCTGCAGGAGGAATATTCAAAAATAGTAATAAATACTCTGGGAAAGGATTCTTCTCTTCTTGTTTTGTCCTTCTGCAGGAGGAATATCCAAACATAGTTTACAAAAAATAGTCTGGGAACGATGGTTCCATTACTGTTTTGTCAACTGTCGAATATGTTGTGCGTGTTCTGTATTTTTCGTCCAAAATCGGCCTGTAGGGGACATGCCCGACCTAAGCTCGGGGGGGTTCGCCGCCCCGCGGCCCTCCGAGGCTTCGGGGGGCGCGCTCCGGGGGAGGGCCTCGCCCGAGCGGCGCCCGCCGCCCTCGGGGTGGAGGGCGGCAGAGGGCCGGCGGAAACAGCACGGCGGCGGCGGCGGCAAGCAGTGGCGGGGCGTCTTGGCTTGCCTGCACGCCCAGCAGAGGCTGTTCTGAGAGCCACTTGCGGTCTGCGCGTAATGCTCTCAGGACATGTCTGGCTGAGACCGTCTTGTGTCAACACATCGGCTGTGTGTTTTACGACCGATGTCTTGGTTGCTGTCAGTACTTTCTCTGGTCATAAGAGCATGTAGTGATGGGGCTCTAGGAATGCCTAAACGGTCGGTCCCTGCTCAACTGCTGGCCCGCCCAAAACAGTTGCGCAGAGGGGGGTTAGGGGGAGGGGGGAAGGCTTCTCAGAAGCACCCTTGCCTCTTGGAAGGCCCGGGCCTCCTCTGTGGATGTGAGGCCGGCGCCTTCTAAGGAGCAGCCTCCTTCTAAGACGCCTTCCCCCCTCCCACCACCCTCCTGTGCGCGCCGCCAATGGATCCAGCCTGCGACCGATCCCCAGACCCCCTCGGGTCAAGAAAAAAACACGACGGGGAAGAGCCGGTCCCGGGGAAGGGGCCCCGACCTGTGGGGGCCGACGTCACGAACAAAGCACGACGTGGGGGGCCGGGGTCCCGAGCCCTGCCCCTGCGGGTCCGCTGTCCCCCGCAGGTCTTCGCCGGGGTCGGCAAGCGTCTTTCGAGTCCTGGCCTCCGGCTGGCGTGTCAGACATCTGGGAGGCGCAGGGGCAGGGTTCACGTGTGGCTGCCTGCCCGGGGCTTCCGGAGCAGGGCCCCCTGCCGCAGGCCCTGCCTTCGGCCTCCTGCCGGCCGCCCTCGTCGGCGTCGCTGCCGCGAAGCTTGCGACGGGCGACCTCTGGGGGGGCCTCGGCCTCGTCCTCCTGCTGCTGCTGGGGTCGTGCTCCCCGGCGACTGGCTCGGAGCAGTGCAGCTTCCTCCTCGCTCGCGGCTACTCCCTGCTGGCGGTGGCCGTGGCCTTCCGGGACGTCCTGCTCGGCATGCGCTTCCTCCAGCTCGAGGGCGAGAGCACCGCATCGACACATACCCTCGGAGCTCCGCGGACGGATTTCTCGGATCTGCGCCGGGCCCCCCGGGCGGCGCCTCCGACGCCGCCCCTGGGGCGCGCCCCGCGCGCCAGGGAGGGGGGCTCCAGCGCCGATCCGAGACATCTGGGCAGAGCTCCGTAAGCTTATATGTGAATGCTGGTTCTTTCTCCTTCTACCAGCACTCCGAACACGGGATCAACGGCCGAGGGGCCCTCCTGGCCGCGATGTTGTCCTACACCGTCCCGACCTTGCTGCTGCTGTCGGCCCTGGGCCGCGACGACAGGACGCGGTGTAGAAAAAGGGTTCCCAGTATGTTTCGCCATGTGTGGCCTCCCTGGTGCCGTCCAGGGGCTCCAAGGCCCGTCTTCTATGGGGGAAGCCGCTGGTGGGAAAACTTGCGCCCTGGGAAAGTAAGAGCTTGTAGTGATGAGTGAAATTCTCGAACTCTGGGGTTTCTCCTCTGAAACGCGCCGCATGTGCGTGAACGTAGTGCAGAGTGCTCTATCCAATGCTAGCCACCGTGGGCCCCAAACAGTGCGTTCTAGCATCGCATGCGGTGTAAATTCAGCATGGTGCAATCTATGTAATGTAAGCCAAGTGGCGCAACCCCTGCGGCGCACTATACGTCAAGCAGTCTTGGTGATGCAATATCAGTGGTGCAAGCGATGTGGTGCAATCTGTGTCTGTAGGCTCATATGTTCCTACATCTAGATGATATATATATATATATATATGTTTACATATATGTGTGTATATATATACACATGTATGTATACATATGTGTTGTGGTGAAAACTACGTGTTGCAAACTATTCGGCGTATCGTACGTGGTGCCATGAATGCGGTGTAATTGATTTTTGCACATGGTTTGACACCTCCCATGCTCTTGCAAACATCTCACCCACCCACCCACAACTTGGTTTGCAAAACCTCTTCAGACCGACTACGACGACACCGGCGACAACGACTACGACGACACCGACGACGTTTCCGACGACTTCGACGACGACGACAACGACGACGACGACGACAACGACGACGACGACAACGACGACGACAACAACGACGACGACGACACCGACGACGACGACGACGACGCCGACGCCGACGACGACGACGACGATGACGACGCCGACGACGACGACAACGACGACACCGACGACGACGACGACGTCAACGCCGACGACGACGACGACGACGACGACGACGACGACGACGCGGCGACGACGACGACGCCGACGCCGACGACGACGACGAAGACGACGACGACGTCGCCAACGAAGACGACGACGAGGGAGGAGGGAGGACGACGACAACGGCGACAACGACGACAACGACGACGAGGGAGGAGGGAGGACGGCGACGACGCGAACGACGAAGAAGGAGGAAGGACGGCGACGCCGACGACGACAACGACGAGGGAGGAGGGAAGACGACGACGACGACAACGACTACGACGACGACGACGGCGACGAAATAGGAGGGGCGACGACGAGACGCCGACGACGGACGACGACGACGACGAGGGAGGACGAGGAAGAACGACCACGGCGACAACGACGACGGAAACGACCACGGCGCCAAAGACGACGTCGACGTCGACGAACACGAGGAAAGACAGAGGACGACGTAGGCGACGACGACGACGACGCGAGAGGAGGGAGGACGGCGACCACGACGACGACTACGACGACGACGCAAGAGCGCGCGCGCACGCTTTTGTTTTAAATCCGTGCTGCCAAACCTTGTGTTTTTGTAGGTTTTTTGGGCACACGATGTTTAAATCTTTCCGAAGCCGGTGGGTTTTGAAGGATTTCGGCATACGCGCGCGACGACGCGCGCGTCTGCACTTCGTTCCGTTTTTTTTGCAAGGGATTCTCGCGACGGCACACGCGCAAGGGCGTTCGACAGATTTCGACATGCGCGCGCGAAGCCCGTTTAGTAGCATGTTGTGGAAATCTTGAAAAAAAACAGCTTATGGTTTTCTTAAGATTTCGCAAGAGATCGCGCGTAAGAGTATTTAGCAAATCAGTGTTGCGAAACCCTATGTTTGTGTATGTTGTTTGGGGAACTCGACCGCGAAATCCTTCCGACACCGCAGGTTGTTGGAGGATTTCGGCATGCGCGCGCGACGGCGCGCGCGTTTGCAAGGGATTCGTGGAAAGTCCGAACAGAAAATGTCCCCGCGTATCGTTTTTTACAAGGGAACCTCCGGGGGGTCGATACCGCCCCCCCTGGGATAGTGTAAATTCATTGTTATGATGGACATGTGGTCAGAATCATATATGATTTACATGCCCGAAGGTAGTTTTTTAGGTGGTGCAAGACATGTGGTGTGTGCTGCGTTGTGCGATCTATGTGGAGCAACCAATGTTGTTCGCATTGAGTTGTCAGCTCTTCTGCGCGGACAATCTTCCCACCCATTCATCCTCAACTTGGTTTGCAAACCCATTCGGCGGCGATTGCGATGACTGCTTGGCGTTGGCTGGCGCATCGCTGCGGGCGCGATAGGGCGTCCAGGCTCGCGCGCAGAGCGGCCAACTAGTTTGGCGCGACCGACGCGGCCATGGTGGCGTTGACCTCTGGAGACTCCCCAGCGCGTGTCGCAGGCCGCGCTGGCGCGAAGGCACTTCAGTGCGAGTCGGTGGCTCGAGCGGGCGCGTTATCATGGACACGCCCACAGCAGCAGACACGATGATGATAGTAGCCTTGCTGGTGGCGGTGATGACGACGAAGACGACGACGGCAAAGCCAATGACGGCGCCGATGCGAATCGCGCCGATGACAGTGATGTCGTCCACGTGACAGTGATGAAGGTTTTGGAAGGATCTGCACATGCGTGCGCCGCCGACAGGTGCGAGTGGCCCGCATGTGATTCTTCGGCAGGGATCGTGCCCCCCCCCCGCCCCCGGCAAGCGCGCAAGGGCGTTTGAATGATTTCGACGTGCGCGCGCGAGAGGCACGTTAAACCGAATATGATGAAACCGTTGACAAAACACCGTGTCTGTCTTAAAGAATCCGGAAGCGCGCAATTTGGCTTTATGCATAAGCATGTTGCACATCCGTGGGTTTGCTTATATAGTTGCGTTGCAGCCGATGTTGCAATTATTGCGAGACCGATGGTTGTTGATGAATTTCGGCAAGCGCGCGACGACGCGCCCGCATGCACTTCGCCCCGCTGTTATGCAACGGGTGCCTGAACTATGTGAAATTGTGATAAACGAATTCGCTCGCATAGTGTTTTCATTTTTCTGCAAGGGATGAGGGAACGGTTCGATACTAGTTAGGATGGGTTGGTGTGCATTGATGTTCTGTACGACCGATGGCGCAAATTCATGTGTGAATTGCACACCCGGGTGAACGTGAATTTTAGTTTCGGGAGGGTGGTTGATACGAGTTCTCTTTGTAGGGAGGTAGAATATGTATGGCGCAATCGACGTGCAATACATCGTATGAGTATGTGTATGTATGTATGTATGTATGTTTGTAGGTAGGTATGTAGGTATGTATGTGTGTGGTGCAAGCTACGTGGTGCAATTTATGTTGAGCAAAATATATATACATACATATATATGTATATGTATGTATATATATAAAAATAAATTTATATATATATATATATGAGACAGTGGGCGTGGTGAAAATTATGACGTGCAATCAATCAATGTTCGTTCGCCGTGAGTTGTCACACCCATTGCACGCGCAATCATCCCACCCACTCGCCCACAACTTGGCGGCGGCGATTGCGATGAGCGCTGAGCACTATATGACGCATCCCTGCGGCCGCACTGGGGCGTGCAGGCTCGCGCGCAGAGCGGCCAGTGACGGCGCCGATGCGCGCCGATGGCATCGATGGTGTCCACACGCATGGTATTATCTGACATGGATCGCGCCGCCCCCCCCAGCAAGCGCGCAAGGGCGTTTGAATGATTCCGGTCGCTTCGCGGGGTGCACGTCCGGAGTACGTACAGTCAAGTCGTTTTGGGGGTCCTCGGGGGTCTCTTGGGGACTTCTTTGGGGTCTCTTTGGGCTTCTTGGGGGCGTCTTGAGCCATATTGGGCGCTGTTGCGCCGTGTGGCCCCTGCGGAGGCCGTGTTAGGGGCCTCTCTCGGCCGCCTGGTTTTTTTTGGGGGGGTCCTCTTGGGCCGTCTCGGGGGCCTCTTGGGCCCGTCTTGGGGACCTCTTTGGGCTGTCTTGGGACCCTTTTGGGCCGTCTCTTGAGCCGTCATGGGGCGATTTGGGAGGCTGCTAGGGTCGTCAGGAGTCGGAAAAATTCGAGAACGCGAAAACCTTTCAAAACCTTTTTCGGAAAATCAATGATTTGGGCTCGCGGAGGCGCTATTGGGGCTCCTCTGGGGGCCCTCTTGGGCCGTCTTGGGCGCTTTTTGGGCCCTCTTGAGGCCATTTTGGGCCGTCTTGGGGCCGTCGTGGGCCGTCAAGAGCCCATCGTGAGCAACTTTGAGGCCCCCTGGGGCCCCTGGGAGGGCCACGGGGCCCAAATCATAAATTGTCCATCGGGTTGGGGGGGTTATGAAGCCCAGAAGGGGTTCACCATCTTTTGGTCGGTGGATGTGGCGTGGCCCCTGGGGGGGTTCGGGGGGGAGACGTATAATGTAACACATTAAAAGATGTAGCAATTATGCAATCATCGGACACATTGGATTCGTTGCATTAAGGCGTTCGCCGGAAAACGCTGCCGCTCAGCACGTCGCTTCCGGACGTGGTTTTCTCTTGCTTCGCGGGGTGCACGTCCGGAGTACGTACAGTCAAGTCGTTTTGGGGGTTCTCGGGGGTCTTTGGGGGACTTTTTGGTGTCTCTTTGGGGCCTCTTAGGTCCTCGCAGGGGCGTCTGGGAGGCCTCTTGGGGGCCTCTGTGAGGCCTCTTGGGGGCCTCTCAGAGCCCCGTGTGAGAGTCTTGGGGGCGCTCTTGCGCTGTCTGGTCCCTTCGGGGACTGTCTGGGGTCTCTTGGGCCGTCTTGGGGCCTCTTTGGACATCTCGGCGGCCTCTTTGGGCTGTCTGGGGGCCCTCTTGGGCCGTTTTGGGGCCCTCTTGAGGGTTTCTTGGGCCGTCTGGGGGCCCTTTTCGGAGGCTGTTTCGTCCGTCCTGGACCTCTGATTGGAGGGTGAAAGAGGGGGTCTGCAACAGGGGGTCTTCAATGGGGGCTGAATGGCCCATGTATGCTCAATGTATTGCTCATGTATGTGATCGGGAACGATTGGCATCCAATGTTGGCGCTCATGGAGGGCCAGTCGTTCGTGCCCGCGCGGTGCCCGCGCGGGCACACGCGCCGTCCATCCATTATCGTTCATGCGTGCGGGCGTTCTTGCATACTGCGCGTGGGGCTGCGAAGTGGAGTGCAAGTGTGTCTTGATTGTGCGATTGATGATCGCGCATGTTCCCAAACCACGAGTTATCGACCCCAAGACAGATTTGGAATGGGCCCCGCGATTCTCCCAAAATGTGATTTCACATTTTTTCCCCAGAATGTGAATTCACATTTTTACTTTTTCCCAAAATGTGAGTTCACATTCTGGCCCCGTCATAAAGATTCCTTCACCAAATTCAAACGGTGAATTCACATTTTCCTTTTCCCCAACATGTGAATTCACATTTTCCTTTTTCCCAAAATGTGAATTCACATTTTGCTTTTCCCCACAATGTGAATTCACACTTTGCGCTGGCTTCAAGAT
>CAUYUJ010021502.1:69591-95295 GCA_963575745.1 Prorocentrum cordatum
CAGTCTCGACACCCCAACCACGGGTCCCGGGCCACCTGGGGGACCTGTGGACGCCAGCTGGGATTGCCTGGGGTGTGTGTCTTCGGGCGGGGCTAGGAGGACGAGGGTAAACCCGTTCCAGAGCGATCCAGAACACTCTCGTAGCGTTCCTGAACGCTCTGTGAAGGCCGCGGCGCCCGCGACATCTTCCAGAGCCGCCGGACCTCAGAGATTTTTTGCATCGCCCTGGCTTCGTCTTCTGTCTGTGCGCAGCCGGAAGCCTCGCCACGTCTTGGGGCCGTCGCTCGCCTGCGCGGGCCTTTCGCAGCCACTGTTTGGCCCCGTCCTGCGGCGCGCTGGCCCCGCACCTCGGCCGTCTCTGCGCGGTGGGCTCGTGGCGTGCGGCGCGGCAGCGGCCCCGCCGCGGGCGTCTCAAGTCAGAGCGCAGCCGCTGGCGTGTTGCGCGCCAGGATGCGGGGTGACCTTTTGGAAAACGGATGATTTGAACAAGAACCAGGTGAAGAATCACCGGGCGGCCATAACTAGTATCCCCCAGTCCCCGAAACTTCTTATCCCCAGGGGTTTGATTCCACGGGTAGTCGGTTAAGACTCAGGGTTGTGTGTGGGGCAAGTGCCGCACTGGGTGTCATTGCGAAGGGAGTAGCTGCTGCGGCGAAGCGGGTGAAGGGACAATCGGTGTGCGCGGCGTGCGAGAAAGAGCGTCCGCGGCAGAAACACATCAGTGACAGACAGGAGAGCGATCACTTCACGCGGAAGAGTAAATTACAGTAAACTTGTATGCGCAGATTGCATGAACTTCGGGCTCGCAACGCGGAATTGGCAGGCGTACAGGTGCTTCGGCAGCTGCAACAGGAAAGTCCCCGAGTGCAACTTTGTCGTTGGACCGCATTTCGCGCGTTCCCACCAGAACGGCACCTTGAAGGGCAAGTCATGCGCGCGAGACCCGCTATAGCGTTCTTAGCAGGGCGCGAAAGCTCGGAATCGACAGCGGTAGCAGAACGAGGAAGGAGATGTGGAGGAAGAGGAGGACGAGGAGGCGGAGGAGGAGGAAGAGGATAAAAAGGAGGAGAAAAAGGAGGATCAGAAGAAAGGAGGGCGAGGAGGAGGAGGAGGAAACAAGCGTGAACATGTGGTCTTGAAGCCTGACGGCATGCCGTGCGTGGCTGGTCGGACCGGTCGGGGACGATTGCGGCGCCCCAGAGGTGCTTTTTGACACCCTGGATCTGCAGACCTT
Source organism: Prorocentrum cordatum (assembly GCA_963575745.1). Classification (NCBI taxonomy): domain Eukaryota; class Dinophyceae; order Prorocentrales; family Prorocentraceae; genus Prorocentrum; species Prorocentrum cordatum. Next base: position 70,826 of record CAUYUJ010021502.1, read on the forward strand.
GTGAGCTCCAGGGGTGTGACATGTGTCATGGTTTTCGGTTCATCCCGACATGGTTGTGGGGCAGAGTCTGCGGGGGTCTCCGTGGGGTGAGTCAGGCGAGAAAGTGTCGGAGTCATGGGTGATGTGTATTGGGATGATTGCAGAGTCTGTATCTGACAGTTGTAGTGTTTCCCGCGCGCATGGGGAAACAAAAGAGAAACAACGTGCAGGGACGGCGGATATATGTGGAAACACCAGGGGAAGGGTCCGCGTATAGCCTGCGGCCCATCCCGCCTCTATGCCCGGGTTGTGAGTGAGAGGCCTCTGGATTGTTCGTTGGGCTCTCGTGGTAGGTCTGTCGGGGCCTGCTCGAAGCAGGTTGGGGTCGTCTTGGTTCGTTTTGGGGCTTGTGCGGGGCGTTTTGGAACCTTTTGGCGCCTCTGGGGTGCTTGTTGTGGGCCTCTCTTGCACTTGTTGGGGCCTCTTGGGACCGCATTGGGCGTCTCTTGGGGCGTCTCTTGGGGCATCTTGGGGCCGAGGCCCGGAATGATCGTTCGGATCTCCCGTTTGGGCCCCCTGTTGGAGCCGTTTTTGGGGCCTCTTGGGCCGTCTTGGAAGCTTCTAGAGCTGTCTTGGGGCCCTCCTGGGCCGTCTTGCGAGCGTTTTGGGCTGTGTTGGGGCGAGATTCGGCCTTTGTTGGGGCGTCTTGGAACGTCGGGAGGACGAAAACGCAAGAGGCCAAAACACCTTCAAGAACATTGGACACGTTTTGATGTTTGCCTCTTGGTGCTCTCTTGGGCAGCTTCGTGGGCGCCTCTTGGGGCGTCTTGGCGGCCTCTTGGGTCCATCTGGAGCGTCTTGAAGCGATCTTTGGGCGTCTGGGGGCCCACGGGCGTCGTCATGGGGGTCTCTTGGGAGGCGGCTCGGAGCTCGAAAGGGAATCTGGAAGGGCTGGGCTCCCCCCGATGAGTTCGGGGGCGGGTCGCGCACGGCAGTTGGGGGGGTCAGATTCCCGGTTTGGGGTCCCTGGGTGGGGGGGGACTTGGGGGGAGAACGCTTTCGCACGCCCAGAGACCCACAAGGGGTCGGCGGATTCCGACATGCGCGCGCGAGGGGCCCGCTTGGTCGCATTTGATGGGCATGCATTTGCCGGGAAATTCGAAGCAGCGCGCGCAGATTTGTTGGGGGAATATGGTTGAAAGACCATGTGGTTTTATACGTCTGCGGGGCACTGGTTTTTGACATCATTCGTTACGAAATCACGAATTCTTGATGGATTCTGGCATGCGCGCGCGACGGCGCGCGCGTTTCAATGTCGTTCCGTTTTTGCGCAAGGGATTTTGCAAACGGGTGGTTTGTGGTAAACGAGTGTGCGCGCATGTTGTTTTCCGCAAGAGATGCGGGGGGATTGCCAGCTTAGCTGGCATGGTATGAGCAGATGTTTCGAATGCACCATGGAGCTGAACCACACCTACGCGGTCAAGTGCAATCTATGCGGCGTACTACAGATTGTGCCATCTACGAGGTTCGCACACTCAGCCATGCTACCAAAGTGCGGCGGCGACGGGCGGCTGCGACGGATTGCGCCAGGCGGCCACCCAGGCCGGCTGGACCGCTGCACGGGCCCAGCCGGGCGGGCGGCGACGGGCGGCGACGGGGCGGCCACAGCCCGCCCAGCCCGGTACACGAGGAGGAGGAGGAGGAGGAGGAGGAGGAGGAGGAGGAGGAGGAGGAAAGGAGGAGGAGGAGGAGGAGGAGGAGGAGGAAAGGAGGAGGAGGAGGAGGAGGAGGAGGAGGAGGAGGGCGGCGATGGGCGGCGATGAGCGGCGACGGGGCGGCGGCGGGGCGGCCACAAGCCGGCAGGGAATAGACACGAACCCACGACGGGGTGGCGACGGGCGGCGACGACCAGCGGCGGGGCGGCGGCAGGGCGGCCACAGGACGGCCAGGGCGGCACGCCAGCCCAGCTCCTAGGAAGAGGAGGACGAAAACCTGACTGCCAGCATTGTTGAGGGAATTGGAGATGGCACGTTTTCTTCGGGACCCCTTTTTTTACAGAATGTCCCCTGAAGCGGTCCTCGGCCCTCAGACTGTTTTTGTTCTGAGGATTCCCAGGGATTTCGTCCTAACCCTTCGGTCTTGGGGCCCCCTGAGGCTGAAGAGGAAGTTCTGGGCCCAGTTCCAGGCCGTCTTCGACACGGCCGCGAACGCGGTGCGGGCGGTCTGGACGCCGGAAGCGCCGGAGGTTGCAGGAGAGGCCTGCTGCCGGGTGTGCCTGGAGCTTAGGGGCAACGTCAGGGGAGACAGGCTCAGAGCTCTGCAGAGGTCCAAGGTTCCAGGGTCGAGGTTCGCTCTCTTAAGATTTTTGGTCGTCCTGGGGTCCCCTCGTGGCCAGAGCTGGGTACGCCTCGAAGTTCTGGTCAGAATGCACCCCTGGAGAGGTCCAGGGCTTGATTTGTGACCCTTGGTCAAGGGCAACGTTAGGAGGGGATAGGGTCGATCTGCTTCGAGATTTCCATGCGTGCTCGTAAGTTCTCCGTGGTTTTCTGGCGTCGGAGTGCCTTCCAGCGGCTGCGCCTCGCCGAGAGCGTTCTGGGGTTGCCAGGATCGTCCCGATCGGTCGCGGGAGACGATGGGACCCGAAAGCCAAGGGGTAACGTTAGGAGGGGATAGGCTCCGGTTCGGGATGCATCGACCCCCAATCGCCCATTCATCGCTGGTCGGCGCCCGATGGCCTACCCCGCCCAGGAATGTGCGGTTTCGCGGTCGGGGGCCTGTCGCCGATCTGCGTCGGCGACGTATCGCCGACTCCAAGTCGATGCTCTGAGCCAGTCCCCCCCCCCTCTCGTGGGGCGACGAGGAGTACGCTCATACACCTATTCTGGGCCCAGGTTTCTCGTACCCCTGAGCCGCCCGCCCTTTCCTGATTTTCCTTCGGCCGCGTCCCTCCTCCCTCCTCCCTCCTCCTCCTCCTCCTCCTCCTCCTCCTCCTCCTCCTCCTCCTCCTCCTCCTCCTCCTCCTCCTCCTCCTCCTCCCGGAACACGTGCCTCCCTCTCCGGCCCAGGGCGGCGCATGCACCGATCCCGGGCCTTCAAGATGGACCCGGCGCCGGGGCCGCGGCACGTGCACGCTCTTGCCGTCCCTCCAGTGTCGCCCCTCCCCAGGAGCACGGGGACCTCGTGCGGCCCTGCGGGTGCCGCGGGTCCCAGGCGTACGTGCACGCAGAGTGCCTGTGGCGGCGGTCGGGGAAGCCAAGCGGTACCTAAACAGCTTCTCCCCAGGCCTCTCCCGGGGCGCCCTCTGGCCAGGATTTCGAGGCGGATCTGGCCGTGGCGGCGAGGGCCTCCCAGGAGGCCAGAAAAGGCAAGAACGAGGGGAAGGGTGCATCCCCAGTCCTCTGGCGTCGCGTTCTTCTTGCAACGTGGACCCATTAGAGGTCTCGACCCATTCCCTGGGACAGGCTTTCCATCCCGAGTCGTGTTTGGGTGGTCCCGGGGCCCAGCGAGGGCCCCCCAAGGCCGAACACGGCAACAAGCAGACCGTAGTGTTTTCTCCACCACGCGAGCCTGTCTGGGGCAGCGGTGTATCGGTGCCTTCTCCTCCGAGGTGGCGCGAGCAGAGCGCCTCCCGGGCGCGCTGCGAGCTCTGCGGGTGCTGCTTCACCGTGGCGGGGCCCGCGACCGCGGAGGCGCGCGCCGCGGCGCTGCTGGCTGCCGGGCTGCTGGGCGTAGTCACGGTGGACGTGGCCTTGCTCGTGCTCGAGGTCTGCGGCCTCTCGGTGCCCCAGGTCACGCGCGGCGCACCCTGACCGACGACGAGGATGGTGAGGTGGTGATGGGGGATGGGCATGGGCATGGTGATGGTGGTGGTGGTGGTGATGGTGGTGATAAAGGTGATGGTGATGGTGATGGTGGTGATGGTGATGGTGATGGTGATGGTGGTGGTGGTGATGATGATGGTGATGACGATGGTGATGGTGATGGTCATGATGGTGATGCTGAGGACTATGATGATGATAACGACGACGGTGAGGAGGGTGATGGTGACAGTGATGATGATGATGGTGATGGTAATGATGATGATGATGAGGATGATGATGATGATGATGATGATGATGATGATGGTCATGATAATGATGATGGTGATGGTGATGGTGATGGTGATGATGATGTTGAGGATGATCAGGGTATTGATGATGGTGCTGATGGTGACGATGATGAGGGTGATGCTGATGATGATGCTGATACTGGTCATGATGATGACGGTGATGATGACGATAATAGTGACGGTCATGATGATGATGGAAATGGTGATACTGGTAGTGAAGTTGACAACGATGGTGATTTTGATGAGAAGGGTGATTGCCATGCTGACTATGATGATGGTATTGTTGGTGATGGTGATGGCGATTGTGATGGTGTTAGTGATGATGATCATTGTGATGGCGATGGTGATGGCGATAGGTGTGGTGAGCATGATGGTGATTGTGATGCTGGTGGTTATGATGATGGTGGTGATACTGGTGATGACGATGATGATCGTGATGCTGATGATGGTGATGGTGATTGTGATTGTGGTAGTGATGATGATGGTGATGATGGTGATGGTGATGATGTTGGTGATGCTGCTGATGGTGATGGTTATGGAGATTGTGATGCTGATGCTTACGATGGTGAGGGCCATGGGCCATGGTGATGGTGATGGTCATGCAAATGATGAGGATGAGGATGATGATGATGATGATGGTGATTTTGACGATAATTGCAATGGTGCTGGTGATGATGCTGATGATGATGATGCTGACGAAGACGGTGATGATGCTGATGGCGATGGTGTCGCTGATGGTGAAGATGAGGATGATGATGATCATGATGGCACGATGATGGGGGTGATGGTGATGGTGATGATGCTGATGGTGATGATAATGGCGATGGTCATGACAATGATGGGGCTGATGATGATAATGATGATTTTGGTGATGGTGATGCTGATGGTGATGATGATGATGATGGTGATTGTAATGGTGATGGTCATGATGATTAGCGTGATGATCATGTTGATGTTTGGAGTGATTGTGGCGGTGATGATGATGATGGTGATGATAATGGTATTGGGCATGCTGATGGGAATGCTGCTGGTACTTATGATGAATATGATGGTTTGCTTGATGATGGTGATGGTGATGGCGATGGTGGTGATGACTGGTGATGGTGATGGTGAGGCTGATGACGACGATGGTGATGGTGATGACGATAGTGATGTTGATGTTGATGGTGATGGTGATGATGATGGTGATTGCTATGGAGATGCCGATGAAGATGGTGATGGTGGTGATCATTGTAATGGCGATGGTGATGGTGATAGTGATGGTGATGATTATGGTGATGGAAATGGTGATGAGGATGATGTTTATGATCGTGATGGTGAGGATGGTGATGGTGATGATTGAGGGTGATGATGATGATGAGGCTGGTCATCATAATGGTGGTAGCGACGGTGCTGATGGTGATGGTGATGATGATGGTCATGGTGATGGTGATGAAAGTATTGGTGGTGATGGTGATGATGATGATGATGATGATGATGCTGGTGATAGTGATGATCATGATGATTGTGATGGCGATGCTGATGGCGATGCTGATGGCGATGCTGATGGTGATGGTAATGGTGATGTTGATGGTGTGGGTGATGATAGCGATAATGCTGGTGACGGACATGATGGTCATGGTGTTGCTGATTATGATGGTGATGCTGATGATTGCGATTGTGATGGTGAATGGCATGGTCATGGTAATGGTGATGGTGGTACTTGTTATGGTGATGTTGATGATGATGCCAGTAAATGGCCATGATGATGAGGAAGAGGATGCTAATTTGGAAGATGGTGATTGTAATGATGTGCATAGTGCTGATACTGGTGATGATGGTTGTGATTGTGATGATGGCCCGGATGGTGATGATCGGAATGATGGGGATGACGGTGAGGATGATAAGGGTGCTGAGGACCGTGATGAAGATGATGCTGCTGATGATGGTGTTGTTGGTGGTAACAGTGATGGTGAGGATGAGGATTAGGATAGTGATGATGATGTTGATGATGATGGTGATAATTGCAATCAAGATGATGAGATGAAGGTGGGAATGGTGATTGTGACTACGGTTTGAGGATGACGATAATGGTGGTAATGGTAATGGTGGCGATGATGGTGAGGAGGTTGATGAGGATGAGGAGGATGAGGAGGATGATGAGGAGCATGATGGTGATGATGATCATTGTAACGGTGGTGATGATGACGATGATGGTGATGACGATGTTACTGGTGATGGGGATGATCATGAGTATGAGGATGTGGATGAAGATGATCTTGAGGATGATTGCGATGATGGTGCTGATGACGAGAATGGTGCTGACGATGGCGATGGCAGTGATGATGATGAGTATGAGGATGATGGTGATGATGGCGATGGTAATGATGATGATGATGATGATGATGATGATGATGATGATGATGATGATGATGATGATGATGGTGATGACGCGGATCATGAGGATGATGAGGATGATGAGGATGATGATGACGATGAGGGTGATGGCGACGATGATTATGATGATGACGGTGATGATGAAGGGGAGGACGATGATGAGAATGATGATTCTGATTCTGTTGAGGATGAGGATTAGGATGAGGATGAGGATGAGGATAAGGATGAGGATGAGGATGAGGATGAGGACGATGATGGGGTTGATGACGACATTGATGATGATGATGCTGATGATGATGATGATGATGATGATGATGATGACGATGATGCGGTGCGCACTGACCCGGCAGTGCGAGAGCGCCCACCTTAGATGTCTATTTATGGGAGCGTTGGGCGGCTACTTCGAAATTCCCTTTCCCTGTATGTGAGCCGCATTTGACCACATCTGTCGCTTCCTGCTCCTCCTCGCTATTCCTGCTCCTTCTCCCCCTCTTTCTCCTCGTCGTATCTGTGATGAGGCGAGTCCAGTCTAAATCCGGTCTAAATCCCGTCCCATATGTGTTCCACCTGGTCCAAATCGGGCCCAAATTGGACAGCGCCTTGGGCCACGTGAGGCGTTCCAAAAACGGCTTTGCCTTCGAGCATCGAAGGAGCTGCCATCTCTTCCTTGGCGGAAGGCGGCGGATGGTCGACGGAAGGTCGGCGGAAGGCTGCGGAAGTAACAGATGCGCCCCACATGATGAAAACGTTTTTGGGTTCAGGGTTTCCGAAATCCGCCAGGTAGGCTCGTGTGAAACAGACATTAAACGCCCACCTAGACAAGTCGACGGAGGAACTCTGCGCTTGTCTTATCCACATTGGCAGTCGAGCATGCTTGGGTGCGGTTCGCAGTCGGTTTCGCTCATCGACGTGCGCCTCGCCGGGTACATTCCGATTTGCTGACGTCGGTTACCCACTCCGCCAGGCTGCACTCGGAGTGCGGTGCCGTGCGCACGTGGAGTGCCCCCGGCAGAGTTCGCTAAAGGCCGTTTCGCTCAACGGGCCCCTGTCAAGCCCCGACTGGAGATCCTGGCGTCGCATTTCTTGTTGGCAACGGGCGATGTTGCTTTGCGACGGGCCCAGGACCATCACCTAGCGATCCAGCTCGGAAAAGGGTCTCCGGCTCCTGTCGTGACTTTTCGCGGCGTCGCATTTTTGTTCGCGATGGTATGTCTCAGGGTCGGGCGAGTCCAGGAAGCCCTTCCCCAGGATGCTGTCGGCGCTCTGTGCCAGAAATCTCTCCAGGAGCACCCGTGTCCGACGGTGAAAAGGTACTGATACTGCCACCCTGGCCTCGTCTTCCTCGTTTTGGGGCCTCCTAGGAGGCCGTCGTCGCCACGGCCAGGTTCGCCTTGGAGCTCTGGTCAGAGCGCACCCCCCGAGAGGTCCTGGAAGCGGCGGCTTCTTTCGGTGGCCTTCGGCGTCCCCATTCCCCACGATGCCCGCGGCGCTCTACAGCCAGAAGCCTCTCCAGGGGCGTCTGTGAGGGCCCCTCGCGGGGCCTGTGCGGATTTGCTCGGGCGCCTCTTGGAGCCCCCTTCGGGCATGAGCTCTCACCCAAGGAGAAAGAGCCACTAACACAAGCTAGGGGGGGTTGGCCGCTTCCCCTCCTGGAGCTGGTGGCACCCAGCTCTGGGCGCGCCCCCAGAGGAGTGCCCGGCACGGAGTGCCGCCAGCTCGGGGTGGTGGCCTTTGGGAAGGGATTGCTGTGGAGTTCTAGTGGTAGTGGCTCTCTCTGCTTGCATGAATGAGGAGGGGAAAAAGCACACAGACACAATTAATCGTCGATGCCCAGAAAATATGGGAAGTGGGGGGGAAGACAAAAGCTCAGAACATCTATATGAAAAGATGGCGAATCCTTTTAAATTGTGTGTATTTATTTGTGTGTCTCAGGGCCCCTTCAATGAGGCCCGGGGCATTTGGTGGTTCGGTTGCTTTGTGTCGGGGGGGCGAAGGTCACGCGCTGCGCCCGGTTCACGCCCGCGTGGCGCCGGGGCATCGAGAGCCTGTGGCAGGCGTGCGACGCGGACGGCGACGGCGGCCTCTCCGTGCAGGAGATGCTGCACGGAGGAGGAAGAGGTACCCAGATCGGCACTGGATTCCCAGATTCCGAGCTACTTTGAGCGCCTTCCTACTTCAGTGTTCGAGTGGCTTCACCTTCTCCGTCCTCGTTAAGGGGCGGGCGGACCCCCAATCTATTTTCAACGCCTTCCTACTTCATGTTTCTACCTACTTCTGCCGACCGCTGGGTACTCCAATGCCGCGCTGCTCGTCCTGGAGAGCTGTCGTCGCCACGGCTGGACTCTCCCTGGAGTTCTCGTCAGAGCGCACCCGGGGAGAGGTCCAGGGAGTACAGGAACTACGTCAAATAAGAGATTGGCCTGCCGGCGGATGCCCCCCCCGGAGGCTTCTTATCTACCGATGGCTCCAGGGACCCGCAGCAGCCCCTGTAGCGGTTTCTCTTGTATTGTTCCCCAGGAGATGAGGCACCTCGCCAACGTCACCGGCGAGGCCGCCGTCGCCAACATGACGGACGACGCGCTCCAGGCCGTGATCGGGCTCGTGAGGCACAACGACCGCGGCCTGACCGCGGCGGGCCTCGTACAGACCTACGAGTACGGCAGTGACGTGGCCGTCGTGCTACGGAACGACCTCGCCGCCTTCGGGCTGCTGGCGGTCGCCCAGCACAGGTGCGCTGGCTGTGCGCATGGGGGACCTTCGCGGGGCCCACCGAACGGCTCTGCTCGACTCTGGTTCGAATCCAGTTTCAGAGGATGGCCACAGTTGGGACAAGTTGGACGCAGCTCGGGAACTTGGTGCGCTTGGACCACCAGTTTGCCCTGCTCCGATGTTTCGACCCGCTCGACTCAAGTTCAACCCGCGTCGGCAGATGTCTGGCGCAGCACCGACGCGCGTGAGAGGAGCGAGTGGGGCTCCAGGAAGGCCCCCCATGTCAGGATGGAACTCCTGTAAGCGCTGGTGTGTCTGAGGTCGGACGCTGGCCTCAGTCCGGATTAGTCCTGAGCAATCTAACGCCATCTGGTTCAATTCTGGGCCTGATCCAGCCTAGTCCGACTCGATGGCCCCTCAATCGGCACAGTCGTCCTTGATCGTTCTGGCGATCACCTCCCAGGAGTTGCTCCCTGACCCGTGTCTGATCGGCGCGAACCCACCAGTCGTGTACTATATGTGCGTCGCCCCCCCCCCCCCCCGGGGCGACGCGCGCACCGTACATGCGTCGTGGCGGGCGCTTTCTGGCCACACCACTCGGGAAGCGATCTACTACAAGATGGGTCTCCGGTATGTTTGGGTCGGACGTGCGCCTCCGAGGAGAGCATACAGTAGTAGTCTGTCTTTGTGCCTCCCATCTGAGGTACGGGGACGTGTGCCACAGCCTGGTGGCCGCCGCCGCGTACTCGGCTTTGCTGGCGGCGCGCCGCCTCCGCGGCCACGCGAGCGCGCGGTGGCTGCTGGCGGCGGGCCTGCCGGCGGTCGCCTGCTCGCTGAGGACGAGTGCCCTGAGGCTCGTCGGCGCGCCGGAATGGCGAGGGCAAGCCCTCTGGGCCTCCCACCCAGACCTCAAACGCATTGAACAACAAAAAAAGACGGAGGTTTTTCTCGATTTCGGGCAACTAGCGGCCCTCGCGGGGCCCCGGGACCGTCGAAAAACGACTCATGATGAAAAACCAGTCTTGGGGAATGGGTCGAGACTTCTGGGGACCCCGTATTGAAAAAATCACGCCATCGTATCTCTGGGCAGATGGGGTCCGAGTGCTTTGGGCCGGAGGATCGCACGCATCGCCGACGCATGGGCGATGCGCCTCGATGTGGAACCCGAGTTTCTCCACGCCGACGGCGCCGATGCATCACCGACGTCGCCGATGCATCGGCGGTGAATCGGCGATGCGGTGAGATCTTCCGACCCCATTTAGTCGGATCTCATCTACGAGGCTTCTATCGAAGAAAGAAAAACCACATAAACATGAAGTTTTGGCGCTCCGCGCGGTTTTCTCGGATCCGCGCTGGGACCCCCTGGCGGCGCCTCCGGCGCCGCCCCTAGTGCGCTCCGCGCTCCGGGGAGGGGGGATCCAGGAAATCCGCGCGCAGCGCCATAAGTTTATGTTTATGTGTTTTTTCTTATTCTATTCTAAGTCCACGAGGAGTCTAGGAAGCAGCAGTGGTGGTGTTTGCTCGGGGCGGCCGACAGGCGGGTGATGGCTAGGGTTAAGTCGGGCGTGTCCCTCTGAAGGGGCAATACTCAAAAATAGAAAAAAATAGTCAGGGGACGATTTGTCTTCCGTTTTTTCAAGTTTTCTTGGGGGGGTATTTTTGGGGCATTTCTTATTTTTCGTCCGAATCCGCCTGTATGGGGACATGCCCGACCTAAGGCAAGGGAGGGGATACGTAGCATGGCAAGGGCCAGGATTTCATGGCCAATCCTCTTCTTTCCGTATGTCTCTAGATCCCCCTTTCGTCCGCGCAAGTGCTTGCGCTCAAGATTTGCGAGCCCCCCCTCTTGGATGCCCCCCTCTTGGATGCCCCCGTTCTTCCTGCTTCCCCGTGTTCGATGGCGCACAACAGGGGCTCGGGCGATTTCACGAACCCCTTTTCCCAGGATGCTCTCAGCGCTCTTTTCTGGAAGGCCTTCTGGAAGCATGTATGATCGATGAGGATTTGTATCAGAAATTGTGCGGGTCTTTTTGGGATCCTGTTGGAGTTTCCTTGGGCACGTATTGGAACGGTGGGCTTCTCTGGGGGATGGAGGTTTGTTGAGAAGTCAGGAGGAGGTCAGAGTGAGGGGGTCGAACGGTCATTCATTGTCCCTGAGTGCGTGGCTGAATAAGAATTTCGTGGTGAGAATTATGTTTGTTGCGTTGTTGTCGGTGTTGAGTATTCATTCCTAAAGAAGAATTATTGTTGATCTCCGGAAAAGGTTCCGCGCGCTCTCGCCTCGACGTTGGCTACATCTTCTCTGAAAACGAGGCTCCCGCTCGAGCGTTGGCTTGACCCGACATGTGCGCCCTTGGAGGCCCAGCTACGACAACAACGGCTCCCGCTCGATACTTCCTCACAATTTACCCAGAGACACCCTGGCCAGAGAGGCCCCGAACTCAGGAACGGTGCTCTCGCTCGAGACTTCCTCGCAATTCGATTAAGTTGGCGGAGGCCCAGCTACGACGACAAGGGCTCCTGCTCGATACTTCCTCACGATTTACTCCCACAGCCCCTGGCCAAGAAGGCCCCCGAACTCAGGAACGGCGCTCTCGCTCGAGACTTTCTCGCGATTCATGCAGCAACCCGCCTGCTCGACCTCGTCGCCTGCGTCAGCCTTTCCGACCTGCCCAATATGGGTCTGCCTACCCGATCTGCCCTCCTGGTTAACTAGTGTTCTGCTCCTTGCCCCCTTCCTGCTAATTTCTGTAGTGCGCCATTATTCTGCCTCCCCCTTCCACCCGTCATCTTTTTTTGTTGTAGCGGCTGCACTAAATACGCGTGGCAGGTAAGGAATATATGCCCACGAGGGGTACGATCGAAGACGACGAGGGCGGATACCGAGGGTTTGGGATATACGTATGGATTGGCACGTGCGCAGATATGAGCGAACTGTCTTAAACTGCTTGTTGTTGTTGTTGCTGCTGCTGCTGCTGTTGCTGTTGATGTTGTTGATGGACACGTGCACTGACGACCCGTACCCCCCCCCCCCCACCCACCCACGTAGGGCCACGACGGGGAGGGGCCCCGCGGGGCTGTTGGCGTGTTGGTGTTGGTGTCCTATAGGATCCCATAGGGGTCCGACAGGATACTTGGGGACTATGCGACTCTATTGGGAACCTATACGGTACCATCGGAATCCTACAGAAATGCCATAGGGGTCCTATAGAATTCCATGGGGACCCTCTAGGATTCCATTGCGACCCTGGAGGATGCCATATGGGCTCCTATCGGGTTCCATAGAGATCCGTAGAAATCCTTATACGATCCTTGAGAATCCTTATATGGTCCCCATGGAACCCTATAGGGGTCTTGCAGGATCCCTATGGAATCCTATAAGGTACCAAGGGGATCCTCCAGGAGTCCGATCTGGTCCATATGGGATCCGATGGGTTCTCTATGGGATCCTACAGGACCCGCATGGGCTCCTGCAGGAATCCCTATCGAATCCTTATGTAATCCTGTATGATCCGTATGGAATCATATAGAAATCCACATGGAATCCTATGGGGTCTCGATGGTATCCTATAGGGGTCCTATAGGATCCCTATGGTGGCCGCGGCTCTGAGCACATCCTTAAGCACTTCCCGGTAGGAATCTTTAAGGGGATCCTTTAGGAACCCCTAGGGAACCATAAGGACCCCCTCGGGAATCCTGAGGAACCCCGATGGAAACAACCTCTGGAGCTCCACCGAGATTTCATTTCGGCACACTTATATCAAGGATCGTGGCCTGGCCCCACATGGAGCTCCACCGAAGCTTGATTTCGGCACGCCTCTCTCGAGGATCGTGGCCCTGGCCCCACAGGGAGCACCACCGAAGCTTCATTTCGGCACACCGCTCTCGAGGATCGTGGTCCTGGCGCCACGGGGACTTCCACCGACGCTTCATTTCGGCACACTTTCTCGATGATCGTGGTCCTGGCCCCACAGGGAGCACAACCGAAGTTCGATTTCGGCACACCCCTCTCTAGGATCGTGGCTCTGGCCCACAGGGGGCTCCATCGAAGCATCATTTCGGCACACCCCTCTCCAGGAACGTGGCCCTGGCACCACAGGGGGCTCCACTGAAGCCTTATTCGGCACACCCCTCTCGAGGATCGTAGCCCTGGTCCCACAGGGAGCCCCACAGAAGGTCAACTTCGGCACACCCCTCCCAAGAATCGTTGCCCTGGCCCCACAGGGAACACCTCCAAAGCCTCATTTCGGCACACTCCTCTCAAGGATCGTGGCCTTGGCCCCACCTGGAGCTCCACCGAAGCTTCATTTCGGCACGCCTCTCTCGAGGATCGTAGCCCTGGCCCCACAGGGAACCCCACCGAAGCTTCATTTCGGCACACCCCTCCCAAGAATCGTGGCCCTGGCCCCACAGAGAGCACCTCCGAAACCTGATTTCGGCACACTCCTCTCTAGGATCGTGGCCTTGGCCCCACAAGGAGGCCCCACCGAAATTTCATTTCGGCACACGCCTCTCGAGGGTCGTGGCCCTGGCCACACAGGGAGCTCCACCGAAGCTTCACTTCGGCACACCATTCTCGAGGGTCGTGGCCCTGGCCCCACTGGATGCTCCACAGGCCGTGTAGGCGCTGTATAGGATCCCACACAGGGCGTGTAGGCTTTGTCCAGGATCCCGTACAGGCCGTGTAGGCTCTGTATCGGATCCCATACAGGGCGTGCAGGCTCTGTAAAGGATCCCATACACGGCGTGTAGGCCCTGCACAGGGTTCCGTACAGGGCGTGTAGGTTTTGTACAGGATCCCACACAAGCCGTGCAGGCTCTGTATAGGATCCCACACAGGGCGTGTAGGCTTTGTACAGGTTCCCAGACAGGGCGTGTAGGTCCTGTATAGGATCCCATACAGGCCGTGTAGGCGCTGTATAGGATCCCACACACGCCGTGTAGGCTCTGTGAAGGATTCCATACAGGCCGTGTAGACTCCCTACTGGGTCCCATACAGGGCGTGCAGGCTTTGTACAGGATCCCGCACAGGCCGTGTAGGCTGCGTATAGGATCTCAAGCAGGCTTCGTAGCCTCTGTTTAGGAGTCCATACATGGCGTGTAGGCTCTGCATAGGATCCCGCACAGGCCGTGCAGGCGTTGTAAATGATACCACACAGGCCATGTAGGCTCTGTATAGGATCCCATACAGGGCGTGCAGGCTCTGTGTAGGATCCCATACAGGCCGTGCAGGCTCTCTATAGGATCCCACACAGGGCTTGTAGGCCCTGTATAGGATCCCGTACAGGGCGCATGTAGGCTGTGTGTAGGATCCCACACAGGCCGTGCAGGACCTTTATATGTTCCCAGACAGGGCGCGCAGGCCCCGTATAGGATCCCATACAGGGCGCGTAGGCTCTGTATAGGATCCCGCACAGGCCGTGCAGGCCCTTTATAGGATCCCGCACAGGGCGTGTAGGCTCTGTATAGGATTCCATACAGGGCGTGCAGGCTCAGTGTAGGATCCTAGGAACACCAGGGATGCATTGGGGATGTCCTAGGGATCCCTAGGATCCCGCATGGATTCCGAAGGATGCCCGAAGGTCGTTTCGCCGGTGCGCACATCGTTTCCAGTCGCAGGAATACGTGGAGGTGCGTAAGGGTGGTCTCAGCGCCACGGTGACCATAGGGATCCTATGGGATTATATAGGGATCGTCGGAGCTTATAGGATTCCGTAGAGATCGTGTAGGATTCCGTGAGGATTCTATGGAATTGGTGTTGGTGTTGGTGTTGGTGTGGGGGGGAGGGGGTAGTGGGTCCACGGGTCGTCAGTCCACGTGTTCGCCCAGTGGGTGAAGGCGTGGACGGTCGGGCCGTGGACTGGTGGGCAGTGCTCGTGTCGACCTTGTTGTTGTTGTTGTTGTTGTTGTTGTTGTTGTTGTTGTTGTTGTTGTTGTTGTTGTTGTTGTTGTTATTGTTTTCGTTGTTGGTGTTGTTGTTTGTTGTCGCGACCCACCCGCGACCCACCCCGCGACCCACCCCGCGACCCACCCCGCGACCCACCCCGCGACCCACCCCGCGACCCACTCCGCGACCCATCCGCGACCCATCCGCGACCCACCCGCGACCCACCCCGCGACCAACCCACGACCCACCCCGCGACCCACCCTCGAGGGAGGAAAAACCACCCGGACCCGACAATTGACGTTTACTAAACGGCCCTGAGCGTTGACTAAACAGCCCTGCCCTGTTCGATTAATTCTTTTTGTGCGTTTACTAAGCGGCTTCGCTTGTCGGGTTGATTATTATCCGGTGGATTTTCTGCCCTCTACACCCGCGACCCACCCACGACCCATTTGCGACCCACCCGCGATCTACCCACATTGCTTCAACGAAAAAACGGCGCCTGCAGCGGGCTTCTCCAGAGTCTCGCACACTGTTGACGTCCCCACCGCCCCCTCACTCTCATTGGCATCTGCGGGGTGCTGCGTATCTTGCTTGGGGCCGTCCCTTTCCAGAAGGCCTCCGCCGTTTCCAGCGTGCAGGAGGCGGGCGCGTCGCCCCTCGTCGTCGGAAGCCTCCGCCGTCCGCCACCGTCGCTCCCTCCCCCCTGGGGCCCCCCCGTGCGCGCCGCCGGCAGGTGCCCGATGGTGACTGTGCTGCTCGCCCTGCTGGGCGTGCTGTGGCTGATGTGCAGCACGACCTGCAGAGCCGACCTGCCGGAGCGCTGGGTGAGCCTGCCGTGCACCGATCCTCCCCAGGCCAAGCCTGGGCCCAGGCTCGGCGCACGGCCCAGGGGGCACATACGATGACGATTCGTGCATGGAGGAATGCCCAGAGATCCGGTGACGTGATTTTTTCCAATGCGGGGCCCCCGGAAGTCTCGACCCATTCCCCAGGACCGGGTTTTCATCCTGAGTCGTTTTTGGGCGGTCCCGAGGCCCGGCGAGGGCCTCTAGAGGCCGAAAATTGAGAAAAGCCTCCGTCTTGATTTTTTCAATGCGCTGGATCTCTGGGTCCAGGGCCACAGTTGCCTACGTTTGTCGTCGAGCTTTGCGCACCCTGAGCATCCCCTGGGCTTCTGTGGGCGGCCCTGGGGGACATCGAGGGATAACTGACAGGCTGGTGTCTTATTTGACGTGCCCATTGTAGGCTCACGCCGCGTTGACTCGGTTGCGACCCCAGCACAAATTTTCCTGGTCGAACGACGCCGGTGGCCAGAACAGGCCGGTATCCAGCGCTCTTCGCTGTCGGCACGCCGCAACGATTGAGGGTCGGGCGCTCCATGGTGTGCCAGACACCAGACAGACTAACTTCGTCACGACGGGGACCGGCCGCGTATTCAGTTGTTCGAAGAAGCAAAATACATGCACAAACGAAGGAGGATGAGGAGGAGGAGGAGGAGGAGGAGGAGGAGGAGGAGGAGGAGGGGAAGGAGGAGGAGAGGGAGAGGAGGAGGAGGAGGAGGAGGAGGAGGAGGAGGAGGAGGAGGAGGAGGAGAAGCTCAGCGCAGATGCCCTGGGTCTGCGCTGGGTCCCGCCCCTGGCGGCGCCTCCGGGGCCGCACCTGGCGGGCTCCGCGCGCCAGGTCTGCTGTTTTCCCCCCCGGCTTCGTCTGCTGAGAAGGCCCGCCTCCTCCACCTTCCCACCTGGGCGAGGCGCCGAGTTATGATTCCCAGACCTCCAACGCATTGAAAAAAGCAAGACGGAGGTTTTTCTCGATTTTCGGCCTCTAGCGGCCCTCGCCGGGCCCCAGGGCCGTCAAAAAACGACTCAGGATAAAAAACCGGTCCATGGGGAATGGGTCGAGACTTCCGGGGACCCGTATATTGACAAAGTCACGACGTCGGATCTCTGGGTTCTGGGGGCTTGGCCGCACCGACTTCGACCAGATCCGCTGGATGGGGCCAGAAGCACCTCGTGCTCCCCGCCTTCTTCGCCACTGCCAGCGGCGCCAGCGCACATTTAACTTGCCGTCCCGCGCGCAACTGCAGGTGCATAGTGCCTGGCAGAAACAGCTTCTCTCAATCATCGACTCTCGCTCGAGGACAAGGGGGCGTCTGGCGACCCCCTCATGCGATCCCCGGTGGCACTGCCTGATCTTTGGCGTCCTCGAGAGGAGATCGTGGCTGGTCGCTCCCCCAGGCCCGGGGGGGCCAAAACGGGCGCCCCTGGCGTCCCCAGCCTTCGCGCCACTTGGGAACCCCCGGGGGCCTCGGGGCACCTCGAGGGGTGCTCTGGAGGCCCCCGGGGGCGCCTCCCTTTCGGGCGATGAGATCTACACACATCCACTGCCCCCCCCGGCCAGGCCCATCCTGAAGCCAGGAGCTGTGCACACGCCCTCCTGGCCAAGCCGGGAGGGCGTGGCGTATACACCGCTGCTGGGTTCAGGCTGGGCCAGGGGGCAGCGTATGCGCTATGGATCTCGCCACCTGCCCGGGAAAAGCTGGGGCCACCTGGCGGCTACACGCGAGAGGGGCACTTCGCCGCCGGAGGGGCCTCTGGCGCGCGGCTCTCGGGGAGGGGCGGGGAGCGCGGGAGCGGCCCGACCACTCCTCCTCCTCCTCCTCCTCCTCCTCCTCCTCCTCCTCCTCCTCCTCCTCCTCCTCCACCTCCTCCTCCTCCTCCTGCTCCTCCTGCTCCTCTGCTCCTCCTTCTCCTCTCTCCTCCTCCTCCTCCTCCTCCTCCCCTCCTCCTCCTCCTTCCTCTTCCTGCTTCTCCTCCTCCTCCTCCTCCTCCTCCTCCTCCTCCTCCTCCTCCTCCTCCTCCTCTCCCTCCTCCTCTTCGTCCTCCTCCTCCTCCCTCGAAGAGGATCGAGGATCCAGGGCATCCTTGTCCAAGCCTCCCATATTGAGCTGGAGCAGATGGGGTCGGAGGATCGCGCCGTATCGCCGATGCATCGACGATGTGGCTTGATGTGGCGCTGGTGTATCCCCACGCCGACGTCGCCGATGCATCGCCGATGCATCGCCGATCTATCATTGGCGATGCGGCGCGATCCTTCGACCCCATTTCCCCGGACCCCCTCTAGGAGGCCTTTGGATACGAGGTGTTCGGGCCCCGTTCCCAGAACTCCGGACCCCTTCCCTCGGGGAATCAGCAGCGGCATATACACATAAAAAAACTAGGGTCCGCGCAGATTTTTCGGATCGTTGCTGGGGCCCCCTGGCGGCGCCTGCGGCGCCGCCACTCCGCGGGCCAGGGAGCGGGTTCCAGCGCCGATCCGAGACATCCGCGCGGACCTCAGAGTGCTTATGCTTCTGTCGTTGTTTGCTCCCCTAGGCTCCCCGGGGGTAGTTGCTCATGCTGATCCCATGTGTAATGCCCCCCCGGGCCCGATTGCCGGCCTCCGAGACCGAGATCGAGGAGAGATGCCGGGACCGAACACACACGCCGTCGGAGCTCTGGGCTTGGCAAGCACCCGTCGTGGGCGAAAGACATGGCCGTATGGAGTCCGCAGCCTCGCGGGGCCGGGCTCCCAGGCCGCGACCCCGCGGATCCGGGGCGTTTTTGTTCGTCGGCGGTGCCCCGCGTGGAAGGTATCCGTACAACCGCGTCTGCGGCATCGCGCCCCGGAATCCTGACCGCACGGATATGTTCGCTGCTCGTGAAGGTTCGCACCCCCGACGTCACGATTCCTTCGTAGCGTCGATCTCCAGCGGTCTGGACCCATGCCCCGGGACCAGCGTTCTCGTCCCGAATCGTTTTTGTTGACGCTCCCGAGGGTCCCCGAGGGCCCCCAGAGGCCGAAAAGAAGGAACACCTTCCCGTCGTGATTTCTTCATGACCCGAGCCCAGACATGCGAGGTCCTGATTTTTTCAGGACGGCGTCCCTGGAAGTCCAGACCCTTTCCCTGGGGCCAGTTTGTCATCCTGAGTTGTTTTTTGCCGGTTTCGGGGCCCGGCGAGGGCCCCCGAGGGTTGAAAGTATTGCAAAATTTGCCGCCCTGAATCTTTTACGACGCGATCATGTCTGGGATGGGTTCTGGGGAGCCAGCCTCGCGGGCGGCTGGCGCCTTCGAAGAGGCAGCCGCTTTCTAAGGAGCCTTCCCCCCTCCCCCCACACCCTCGTGCGCGCCACCAACAGGCTTAAGTCGGGCGTGTCCCCCTACAGGGGGATTTGCGACGAAAAATAAAAAATACATAAAACAAATCAAAAAATGCTCCCAAAATTATCTGAGGACTATTTGTTTGTATTTTTGCTACCTTTTTGGGGTATTTTGTGGGGTAGTTTCATCTTTCGTCGAAAATCCCCCTGTAGGGGGACACGCCCGACATCACAACAGGCTCGCGGGAGAGATGCACGCGGTCGCGGAGCTGACGCAGGCGCTCGGGCTGCTGCTGGGAGCCGGGAGCTGCCTCTGGCTGGGCGCCTGAGAGCCGGCCGGCGGGCCGGGGCGTCCGCGTGGCCTCTCCGTGGGGCCTCGGGCCTTGGGGAGTCCTAGGCATACCCTCCCTCCTCCTCCTCCCCCTCCTCCTCCTCCTCCTCCTCCTCCTCCTCCTCCTCCTCCTACTCCTCCTCCTCCTCCTCCTCCAGCTTTGGATTCCTTAAGGGATTCCCTCCCTGGCCCGGGCGGGGTGGCCCTGCTCGGCCCCGCGGAGCTGCCTCGGCACCGCAGAAGAATAGCCGAAGGGCCTCCGACGGCATCCTCACCCCAGACCCCTTCGGGCCATGAACAGAAATCGCAACGGAGAGTCTTTCGCTACTTTCGGCCTCGGGGGGCCCTTACCGGCCCTCAGGGCCGTGAAGAAACGACTCCGGACGAAAAGCCGGTCCCGGGGAATGGGGGCCGACGTCATGGAGAATTCATGACGTCGGGGGTCTGGGACTGTGTCAGCCACGCGCAGCAGGGGAGCGGCGGGAGGGCGGAAGGCTTCTCAGAAGCCCCCCCCCCCTCGCAGAAGGCGTGGGCGCCCCTGCGAAGAAGCGGGCGGCGGCTTCCCAGAAATCGTTCCTGGCGTGCTTCTTGGGAAGCGGGAGGCTTCCTTCTAAGAGATGTTGGCCAGCGTGCACCCGAAACAGTGGGTCTCCATCAACCCATGTGGTGCAACCTATGCGGTGCAACTTACGTGGTGCAGTATATGTGGTGTAAGCTATGTGGTGCAACATGTGTGGTGCCATCTATGTGGTGCAACTCACTTTGCCTGTCGTGAAGCTGTCCTCTCCACTGCTCGTGCGAACATCCCACCCTCCCACCCGCAACCTGGTCGCAAGACTTCTTGAGACCGTGACGGTGGGTATCACATGGCACTTGGCAACGACAGCGACGCCGACGACGACAGCGACATTGACGACGACGACGGCGACGACTACGACGACACCGACGACGTCTCCGACGACTTCGACGACGACGACGGCAACGACGACGACGACGCCGACGCCGACGACGACGACGACGACGACGACGACGACACCGACGACGACGGCGACGACAACGCCGACGAGGACGACGACGACGCCGACGCCGACTCCGACGATGACGACGACAACGACGACGACGATGCCGACGACGACGAGGACGAAGATCACGACGACGACGACGACGACGACGACGTCGCCAAAGAAGACGACGGCGACGAGGGAAGAGGGAGGACGATGACGGCGACAACGACGACAACGACGAGGGAGGAGGGAGGACGGCGACGACGCGAACGACGAAGAAGGAGGGAGGACGGCGACGCCGACGACGACAACGGCGAGGGAGGAGGGAAGACGACGACGACGACGACGACGACGGCGACGAAATAGGAGGGACGACGACGAGACGCCGACGACGGACGACGACGACGACGACGAGGAGGAAGGACGACCACGGCGACAACGACGACGGAAACGACGATGACGCCAAAGAGGACGACGACGACGACGACGACGAGGAAAGACAGAGGACGACGACGGCGACGACGACGACGTCGACGAGGGAGGAGGGAGGACGGCGACGACGCGAACGACGAAGAAGGAGGGAGGACGGCGACGCCGACGACGACAACGGCGAGGGAGGAGGGAAGACGACGACGACGACGACGACGACGGCGACGAAATAGGAGGGACGACGACGAGACGCCGACGACGGACGACGACGACGACGACGAGGAGGAAGGACGACCACGGCGACAACGACGACGGAAACGACGATGACGCCAAAGAGGACGACGACGACGACGACGACGAGGAAAGACAGAGGACGACGACGGCGACGACGACGACGTCGACGAGGGAGGAGGGAGGACGGCGACGACGACGACGACGACGCAAGAGCGCGCGCGCACGCTTTTGTTGAACATCCGTGTTGCGAAACCCGGTGTATTTTTTATGTCTGTGGGACACTCGATTTTGACATCCTTCCGACCCTGAGGGTTCTTGAAGGATTTCGTCATGCGAGCGCGACGCCGCGCGCGCGTGCATTTCGTCCTATCTTTGGCAGAGGATTCTCGCGACGGCACGCGCGCAAAGGCGTTCGAACGATTTCGACATGCGCGCGCGAAGCCCGTTTGGTAGCATTTGTTCTGGGAAGTGTTGAATGACCGATGGTTTCCTGAAAATTTCCCAAGAGCGCGCGTCTAAGCTTTTGTTAGAACATCCGTGTTTCGAAACCCTTTGATTTTGTATGTTGTTTGGGCTCTCGATTTTGACATCCGTCCGGAACCGACGGTTTTTGAAGGATTTCGGCGTGCGCGCGCGACGACGCGCGCGTGTGCGCTCCGTTGTTTTTTTCAAGGGGTTGTTGCAACCTTCTATGGTTGTTGATAGACGAGTGTGCGCGCATAGCTTTTTTTGCAGAGGATAGCGGGCAGTAGCGGCTGGGCTGAGATAGTTGAATTTTCAGGTCGGATGGACATTGGGTCATAATCCTATGTGTCTTGCATCGGCTCCCGGGGGGTGCTTACCCCCGGGAGGGGAGGTGTTAGAACTTGTCTTTTGTATTTCAGACAGCAGAATCCATGCAGTGCAAGCTATGTGGTGTTATCGATGTGGTCCTAACTATGCGGTGCATGGTTTGTGGCTCGATGGTCTTAGTCTGGCATAAATCTATACACCTAAAGCATGTGGTTTTGTCAAAGTACATTGTGCAAGTTATATTGTGCAATATCAGTGATACAACATGTATGGTGCAACATATGTGGTTGTGCAATACAGATTGTGCACTCCATGTGGTGCATCATACGTGGTACAAGCTATGCAGTGCAATCTGTGTTGTTTACGATCAGAAATCGCGCCGCAGGCGCGTTTTTATTTTGTGCTATTTATGTGTTGCGATCCAAACGGCGGCGACGGGCGGCATCGAGGCGGCAACGAGGCGGAGACGGGGCGGCAACGTGGCGGCACGGAGTCGCCAGACTGGCCAACCGGCCCAGGTGATGGGCGGCGACGAGGCGGCGACGGGGCGGCGACAGCTGGCTAGGAGCCGACAGACAGGCCGACTGGCCCAGTTCCGTCGAGCAGAAATAAGAAACCTTTTCTGTGCAAGCACTGTTTGGGGCCTTGCTTCTGTTTCTGAGAAGTGGCTCCGTGCTGCCAAGAAGCTGCTGGGGTGCTTCTAAGAGACGGCAAGCTCTTGGTTTCTTAGAAGAGCGGCCGGCGTCTTCTGAGAGGCAGCCCCCTTCTAAGAAGCCTTCCCCCTCCCTCTACCCCCTCGTGCGCGCCGCCAACTTTGAGCGTCAGAGGAGTCATCGAGAATAGAAGAACCCTCAACCCGAACGACACAATGAAGACGTAGCCTAACTTAGGTCCCTGTCTTTGCATTAGGGGTAATCAGTGAGGGTGGTTTGGTTTGGCACATCTGATGGAAAGACCCCCTGTCCACAATGTTCTGGGCCTCCTATCGTCGGTCCGGTCCCAAAAGGTCTGGGGCCGCTTCATTGATCGTCAGGGAGGCTCAGCTGAGACAGCGGTAGTTGGCCTTCAAAGGGGCCCCCTCGTCGCCGCGGCTGGACGCAGCTCGGAAAGCTTGTGCGTTCGGGCCCCGGGAGGGAGCCGGCTACACATTCTGAGGCGCCGTTGTCTCAAGCCGCCCTCCCGCGAGAATCGCTCCAGGGAGGGCCTCGCGGCCTCGGCTTCGACGCGTCCTCGCCCTCGGCGGAAGCCCGCGGAAGGCCGTCGGAAGTGGAACGGCGGCGGGCCTGGCGACGGAATCCGCCGGAAGGTCGGCGGAAGGCTGCGGAGGTAAGAGAGAGACGTCAACATGTTTGGATCCAGAGCTTCTGGGGTCGGCCACGTACCCTTTACGATCCTCCTCCTGATTTTCATGTTCCTCGTGTTGCTGCTCCTCCTCCTCCTCCTCCTCCTCCTCCTCGTTCTTCTTCCTGCCTCACGCACTCCTCGTCTGGGCGGCGGGAGGGGAGAGCAAGAAGCGTGCTGCTTCCCTTCCTGCGCTCCCTGGAAGCTGCCGTCCAGGGAGTGGTCTTATCGGCCCAGCTCTCCTCTCCGCCCTCGTGGTGCGGTCTCTGGCCAGGCTCTTGAGGAGAACCCCCTCCCCCGTCTTCTCCTTCAGTCCACCTTCCCCCTGCTCCTTTTCTCCTCCTCCTCCTCCTTCCACGCTTCCCCTCCTCGTTGATCATTTGGTCTCTCCTCTCCTCCGCTCTCCCCCCCTCCTCACCCTCCTCTTCCTCCTCCTCCTCCTCCTCCTCCTGCTCCTCCTCCTCCTTCTCCTCCTCGAAATAGTCCTGCTGATCATTCTTCTCCTCCTCCTTCTTTTCCTTCTCCTCCTCCTCTGCCTCCTCCCTCTCCTTCCTCCTCCTCCTCCTCCTCCTCCTCCTCGATTGACCCTCCGTCCCCCCTCGCCGCATAAGGCACATCTTCACTTCTTCTATTGCCTGGCCAGTCCCTGCCAGGTCTACGACCAGGTCTGGGTGCCCTTCGTCGTTGCACGCCGCGAGCGCCTCGCTGAGCAGGCCACGTGGGCAACGACCCCTGCGACGACGACGAAGACGACGTCGTCGACGACGACCGCGACGGCGACAAAGATGAGGACG
The DNA here is from genome assembly GCA_963575745.1 of Prorocentrum cordatum. Classification (NCBI taxonomy): domain Eukaryota; class Dinophyceae; order Prorocentrales; family Prorocentraceae; genus Prorocentrum; species Prorocentrum cordatum. The sequence goes on from CAUYUJ010021502.1 coordinate 94,950, forward strand.
AGGACGACCACCTCCGCGACGGCGACAAAGACCCAGGCGACGGCGACGGCGGCGGAGGAGACGACGACCAGCAAAACCACGGGGAACGAGTGACGACGAGTGACACCGGAGGGGGCTGGATACGATTGTCGCCGTTCGGAGGCCGTGGGCAGCAGCACGAGCAGGGAAGGCGCTGAGGGTATATCGAAGGCCCGCGCCTCGGTGCCGAGCCGCAAACTTTTGTGACAACGGGCCGCTCGCCCGCCTGGTCCAAAGTCGCTCAAAATGGGTCCCCTCCTCCTCCTCCTCCTCCTCCTCCTCCTCCTCCTCCTCCTCCTCCGTCTCCTCCCCCTCCTCTTTCTCCTCC